>CM040120.1:264165379-264514326 GCA_022559845.1 Amorphophallus konjac
CTGTTTGTCAGCGGAAGCCTTACTCGATTAAGTAAGGGGTGGACGTAGATCTCAAGCTCGAGATCGAACCACCAAAAATTTCTTTGTCTTGTATGTGTTTGCATAACTGTTCACTCCTGCGATTAGATGAATGTTTAGGATCGTTACTACAAGCATTTGATATTTCTGATATAGTCTTTTGTTGTTTGTGCTTGAGTCATCAACCAGTAGGTATATAGAAAGGCGTGGCTAGAAAGATAGGTCATGCCTATCTGGAATGTCACATCTTGCGTGAGGAGATCTTAGATCAAACCTCTGCCGAGTACTAAACCCGGTTGATTGATTGTCATCTAAATTTTCTAATCAATTTCATTTGGAGTTCTTTGTGATTGATAGTTATTTCCTATCAGATCTCCTAGGTGTTAATTCAAACTGTTTTAGGAGCTATGTTCACTGCAGTTGGTTTTCTTTCCGCATTTTTATTAATTACTGTGGTATAATCAAAAAATGGGGTTGATCTATACGCCCCCCCTCTAGATCACCAGCTCATCCATTCCTACATCACGAGAGACGTCCCACAGGGCGTGCCATCCATTTTGTTGTGGGGGTTTTATACCGATGATCGGGTTGAGGGAAGGAATAAAGCGGGAGAAGGCTAAATACGGGAGTTTGATGTATCTCGGGTATCCTCCTTCGTGGTCGTATACCTCTCACGGCAGTACCGGGCACTCTCCTTTTTACGGAAAGTCGAGAGGGGTCGAATGGCAGGAGAAGTTTCTGGGGGTATATGATGCGGGACGGACATGCGACTCAACTCCAAATGGATATGCGATCCTTGGACTCTAAGCAAGCTCGCGATCACCCCTAACGAGGGAAGCGTACGGACATGCACGGTTGAGAAATCGGCAGTGAGCTAGGGTGGTCAACTCACAAATTCGTTCCTGGATCGGGTCACGGGACAGTCTCGCTCTCTCTCGCAGCAGTGGTGAAATAAATATATCGAGCTAACGGACCTAACACATGCTCTCTAGCAGCGGCATAAACAAGTATATACGAATAAAGCAAATGCCGGGTAAATGAGCGAACACGATACCTCCACGCGCCTTGCGTGGGGAAGACGACCCCGGTCGATCTCGTACTACCGAAACAGTAAGTAATTAATTTACAGCAATGAATATGAATGCCCACTCCATGCAGGGAGTTAAAGGGTGACACAATGGGACCCGGGAGTAGCGGGTTCGGGTTGAAGGGCAGCTTCTTGCGTAGCTTCGGCTGCACGCGTACGCACGATCGTGGGACCCACATGCTTGTCAATGGGGCCGCGTAGGACCGGGGTGGCACCACTGTGGTGGAGACGCCCGGGGGGCGCTCCCTGGGAAGGCGGCGAGCTGGTTCGTCGGTCGGAGACTGGGCGGCTCCGATCTTCACTCATTGGAGTTGCTGCCCACCGATCTGAACTGTTGTTTCAGACCCGCGCGTCCTGACCAAATCCACTGCTGTGGTCACGCCTGATGTCAGATTGATACACAAGAGGTACCGTTGGAAAGCTAACTCAAAATCCTTTGATCTATGGCTAGATAAAGAAATTTGAATTTCCATTTGATGGCCTTTGTCGAATAATCAAGCTGCTGGTTCACAGGATCAGAAAACTTAGGGCAGAAGTGCTTGTTCCTGAGAGTTGGCATTGATCATGATGTATACCTTCGATTCAACTTTTGAGCCCTTCATGAAAGTTGTAGAGGGAAAAGAGAGGAAAACGCGCATATATTTTATGAAAGGTTTGGTAGAGATTTGACTGGGAAGAAGGATTTCATAGCACCAAGTGGTCGGATCTGGACAACAGAGATAGAACAGAACTTGGGATATGAAGTTAATTTTTATAAAATATGAAAGAAATTATAAATTTACAAGAAAATTTGTGGATGGTGGGGGTGGTGGAAAGAACCTTCAATAAATTTGGAGATTCAAAAAAAAATCAATAAGTGGGTCTAAAGGGGGAAACTTAGAGTGGCTGTAACACTGGACAGACTGCAGGCAGAACTGGTGGATTGGGAATCACGAAAATGGAAAAATAGAAAACGATGACCGGAGTTTTTTTTAATTTTTATGGGATGTTGTGATGACCTCTAGAATGCACCCTGAAAATCTTAGCTCCAGATGATGTCGGAGTGTGGAGTTAAAAGTCCCGGAGTGAACCCCTGTCTAGTAAAACAGAACTTCGACAGCACTTCAGAAGGATGCTCGCGGTGGCTCGTTGGCAGCACGAACGGCGGCGACGGCGATAGAGATAGAAATTAGAGGTGGAGGGGCTAAGATAGAAGGGGTCTATACCATGAAATACAGAAGGAGGAGGGAGGAACCAGAGGGAGAGAGGAGGGGGCGCACCAAGCTCCAATGCACACAATGCAATATTTTCTTCTCATTAATTCACACAAATGGAAATTACATGCTATTTATATGAAATGAAAAAAGACTCTTAATACCCTCAGATCTAGGGTTGGGAGGGATATACAAGGTATAGAACTAATTAGTTCTAATAGACTTATTTTTTTAAAAATTAAAATTGGACCAAATGGGGGGCGCGTCCTTGACTAGGTAGGTAAGGTAGGTGGCATCTTTGAATTTTTTACCACTTGTCTCCCATGTGTCCAATTGACCTTTTAGATGTCACCTAGGACTTTGACCAGCCCCACATAGACCAAAATGGTGTCACTTGGACCAATGAGGAAGGAGTGAGGGCCCCCTTGCTGGTCCTACTGATATTTTGCACAAAAACCCACTAAGACTTACAATTGTTTACCCATCTAAAACATGGGTATACATACAAATATAGAAGGACATAAATACAAACAAAATATGAGCGGTCTTGCTTCGATGTCCCCATCAATTCTCCCCGGGTGGGAAGAACTCGACCCCGTCGAGTAAAGGGGTTGACTGCTCGAGTAGCTCCGGCGAATCCGTCACCGTACCAAGTAGCGCGGGTACGCTCCACTCCAAGTGATCATCACCTGCTCATTCCGTATATACTTGATATGCGCATGCTGCTATGGGAAGAGGCTAGTGGTGGAACACTCCAGGGTGGGGTCACTCTCAAGGGGAAGGAGACGGCTAGAAGACTCACTAGGAATCACCGCTGGGTCCCTGTAGGTGATTAGATCCGGGGCATAGATGTAGAACTGATCCCATACTCTTCTAGCAAGTCCACTTGCCTCTCACTCATAAGAGACCGACAACGAGCTTGCATAAGACACATGCAGACTCACCATGTACTAACATACGTATGCAAACCACACAAACAAGCCACACAAACAAACCACACAAAGAAGAAACAAACTGACTCATGCATGACCCTAGACTTATTGCAACGACAACAACCCTACTAGGTGACTGCATCCTGAACATCGGTAGGCTCTTACAGACCTTCGTACTCATCAGCGAGTTCCGAGTCGACCTCGTAGTGGACAGTCACAAGCCCAGAAGGTGAAGATTCTCCAACCCCTAGGGCTAGTGTGGCACGAGTGGGACATTGGTTGGCGATATGGCCAAACCTATGACAGTGGAAACACTACACCCGTGACCTACTGGTCTCTCCGATAAGAGGGCCCTTACCCTTATCCTCCCGACAGGTAGGGGGTGTAGGCAACAGGGGTGGAGGTGTAGGTGCCGTGGGCAATAGGGGTGGGGGTGCCAGTGCCTGAGGGCGGGCAATGGGTGTTGGGGGTTTGGATGGAGGTAGATCCCGGAGTGGGGGAGGGCGAGGCCGCGGAGCGAAATGCTCCTGACCGGTGGGCTCCTGAGATTGAGCCATGGGGACCCGCTGAGGTGGGCCTAAAGAGTAACGGGGCTCGGTACTAAGAAGAGGGGTGGGGCCCGACCAATGGCTAGGCTCGAACTCTCCCTCAAATTGCTCCAACTCGAGAGCAACCTGATATGCCTCTTCCAACGTTTTGGCATTGCGGTGGAAAAGCTCATACTGATAGTGTGACCGCAAACCACGTCAAAAGCGAGAAACGGGCATGGTGCTCCCCTCCATGACACCACATCGCAGAAAGTACTCATCAAATTCAGCGATGTATTCAGAGATGGACCGGTCTCCCTGGCTAAGACTCTGCCACCTATCGATGAGTCGCTGACGGTACGTGGGAGGAAGGTACTTTTGCCGAAGCTTAATCTTCATTTCACCCCATGTATCAATCGGGGGCTCTAGCCGCTGAAATAACATGCTTTTTACATTCTTCCAATAGGTTTGTGCCTGCCCCATGAGCTTCATGGTAGCAAATCGGATCCTTCGACGCTTCGACATATCATACCAATCGAAGTATCGGTCCATGCCGAACTCCCAATCTAAATAGACTTTCGGATCCAAAGACCCGTAAAAAATGGGAGGGTCCACTCGCACGGTCTTAAGGACCCTATGGTGTTGACCAAACCCCTCGTAGGCATTGTCGGACCCATAGTCCTCGAGACCAAGGTCACGGCGCGGTAGTTCGGGGGCCCGAGGAGGGACGGGTGGAGGAGCTTGTGGTGGCTGAGGAGCATGTGCGGGCGGGTCCTGGACCAAAAGGGCAGGCTGGGCCTGGGCTATGGGAATGGCTTGGCCTTGGGCAGCCGCCTGAGCAGGTGAGGGTGGGCCTTGGGCCACTCTAGGAGGGTCTCCGTGTGACATCCTATCCAACCGTCTGACTAGACCTTGGATGGATCTGTCGGATTACTCCATCCGTTCCTCCATTGCATTAAACTGGCCATCTATGCAGTCTGAGAAGCTCTTAAAGGCGGCCTCGGATTGGCCCATCCGGGCTATGAGGGCCATGATTGCCTCGTGCATGGCGTGAAGGTCTCCCGAGATGGTATCTCACGGGTTGGCCATAGGTGTAGGGCGATGGTATTGGGTACCTCGCCGAGTGGGCATGCAACGACACAAGGAGTATGAGACACAGACTAAATCAAGGATGATGCTCCTAGACTTAAACCAAGACTCGGTACGTAGCGGAGTTAACCGATCCGAATGTCACTCGCGCAAGTGTGCGGCCTTCCCGATAGGCGTAGCCTCACGTTCGGACAACACCTTTTGATATACCAGGTTATTGGGATGAAATGGGACTAGACCGACTTGACGATGACTAGACGTAAATGACACTTTTTTTTTGTTGATTTTAGACACTCTAGACTCAACTAGTGCTCTGATACCAAACTGATGCGGGACGGACACGCGACTCGACTCCAAATGGATATGCGATCCTTGGACTCTAAGCAAGCTCGTGATCGCCCCTAACGAGGGAAGCGTACGGACGTGCACGGTTGAGAAACCGACAGTGAGCTAGGGTGGTCAACTCACAAATTTGTGCCCGGATCGGGTCACGGGACGGTCTCGCTCTCCCTCGCACCAGCGGTGAAATAAATATATCAAGCTAACGGACCTAACACATGCTCTCTAGCAGCGGCATAAATAAGTATATACAAATAAAGTAAATGTCAGGTAAAGGAGCGAACACGATACCTGCACGCACCTGGCGTGGGGAAGACGACCCCGGCCGATCTCGTACTCCCGGAACAGTAAGTAATTAAATTACAGCAATGAATATGAATGCCCACTCCACGCAGGGAGGTAAAGGGTGACACAATGGGACTCGGGAGTAGCGGGTTCGGGTTGACGGGCAGCTTCTTGTGTAGCTTCGGTTGCACGCGTACGCACGATCGTGGGGCCCACGTGCTTGTCAGTGGGGCCGCGTGGGACCGGGGTGGCACCACTGTGGTGGGGACGCCCGGGGGGGGCGCTCCCTGGGAATGCGGCGCGCTGGTTCGCCGGTCGGAGACCGGGCGGCTCCGATCTTCATTCGTAGGAGTTGCTGCCCATGGATCTGAACTGCTGTTTCAGACCCGCGCGTCCCGACGAAATCCGTTGCTGCGGTCACTCCCGACGTCGGATCGACGTACAAGAGGTACCGATGGAAAGATAACTCAAAATCATTCGATCTAAGGCCAAAGAATGAAATTTTAATTTCCCGTTGATGGCCTTTGTCGAATATTCAAGCTGCTGGTTCACAGGAACAGAAAACTCAGGGCAGAAGTTCTTTTTCCTGAGAGTTGGGGTTGACTGCGATGTAGACCTTCGATTCAGCTTTTACGCCCTTCATGAAAGTTGTATAGGGCGAAGAGAGGAAAATATGGATATATTTTGTGAAAGGTTTCGTGGAGATTTGATTGGTGAAAACAATTTTATAGCACTGGCTGGTCGGATCTGGATAGCAGAGATAGAACAGAACTTGGGATCTGAAGTGAATTTTTATAAAATATGAACGAAATTATAAATTCACAAGAAAATTTGCGGATGGTGGGGGTGGTGAAAAGAACCTTCAATAAATTTGGGGATTCAAAAAAAAATCAAGAAGTGGGTCGAAAGGGGGAAACTCAGAGTGGCTGTAACACTGGACAGACTGCAGGCAGAACTGGTGGATTGGGAAGCATGAAAATGGAAAAATAGAAAATGATAACTGAATTTTGTTTTAATTTTTATGGGATGTGGTGATGACCTATATAACTCACCCTAAAAATCTCAGCTCTAGATGATGTCGGAGTTGGGAGCTAAAATTCCCGGAGTGAACCCCTATCCAGCAAAACAAAACTTGGACAGCACTTCAGAAGGATGCTCGCGGTGGCTCGTTGGCGGCACGAACGGCGGCAGCGGCGGCAGATATAGAAATCAGAGGTGGAGGGGCTAAGATAGAAGGGGTCTATACCCTAAAATGCAGAAGGAGGAGGAAGGAACCAGAGGGAGAGAGGAGGGGGCGCACCAAGCTCCAATGCACACAATGCAATATTTTCTTCTCATTAATTCACACAAATGGAAATTACATGCTATTTATATGAAATGAAAAAAGACTCTTAATACCCTCAGGTCTAGGGTTGGGAGGGATATACAAGGTATAGAACTAATTAGTTCTAATAGACTTAGTTTTTCAAAAATTAAAATTGGACCAAAATGGCGGACGCCCCCTTGACTAGGTAGGTAAGGTAGGTGGCATCTTTGAATTTTTTACAACTTGTCTCCCATGTGTCCAATTGACCTTTTAGATGCCACCTAGGACTTTGACCAGCCCCACATGGACCCAAATGGTGTCACTTGGACCAATGAGGAAGGAGTGAGGGCCCTTTTACTAGTCCTACTGATATTTTGCACAAAAACCCACTAAGACTTACAATTGTGTACCTATATAACACAAGGGTATACATACAAATATAGAAGGACATAAATGCAAACAAAATATGAGTGGTCTTGCTTCAGTATAGGTTAACTGGGCGAGGGTACGGGCGTGCCAGTCGATTTCTTGACAATCACCCGTGGAACCGAAGGTTGACTAGGGAAGCATCGCCAGGATGCGACATGTGGGCTCAGGCAGTCGGGCAACACGTGGTGAGAAGAGGTTCCATGGGTGCGAGTGCACATGCGATTGCGGGGAATCATGTACTGGACGTCTTTCCCCATCGACCGCAAGCGGTCGATATTTATTTACATCGGATTGAATCCGAACACCTTTGTTCCGTGCGGAAGAGGAGTATGCATATGTCTGAAGCCGTGTATAGGGGGCCGGGGGCATCCTGCAGCTATGAGGGCGCATTTGACTGGGAGGTTTGATTTATTGGAGTGGGAGACGTCGGAAACACACTGGATTGTGCGAGAGGAGGCTGAGACCTAGGTACGGGTGCGTGTGTTCAACTAGTTTTATACTTTATGGAAGCCACGAGGGCTTCACAAATGGGCCTAGGAGGCCAAAGTACAACCAGCCACAGGACAATTCCGACACGTGGGTCAGTCCCCGGGTCAATGCAGAGCAAGGCGGACATCCGCGTGTTTTTATAGAGGCTCTCCTCGAGGCAAGGGACGTGCCCGATTTACCGAGGGTGGGCTAGACTGGATGGCAGGGAGGGATACTAGTTGTCACCGGGAGGAGGGCCGGACGCGGCTCAGGATGAGCAGTCGAATACGGGTCCTGAGGGATGAGTATCTTCATGATGGGGAGTTTGGACCGGTCCCGGGAACGTGGCTCCCAGGCCAGGGTCCGGCTAACTCGAGTCATCGATCAGTGCTGTTGGCGGCCAACTCGGGGCGAACGATGGGCACGTGGTTCTGTGAGGAAGGTAGGTGAGGCACCATGGCACATGTGTGACCGTCGTAGGTTGTCATATGCGGGCAGACCCGGGACGCGGGTGTTTATGCCGATGTCATAACGCCTTAGATGTGACGGGGGAGGACTTGTGTGAGATGGCTAGATGCCGTATGGGGGGAGTGTGGGTGACATGCCCTCGGCGTGTGTAAGCTAATCAACAAGCCAACCGCACACACTTAGCTCCTTACGTCCTCGATCCTTGCTGGGGGCCTGTAGAAGTCCAAGGGTGCAGCAGTTAGATCGTATGTTCTCCTTTTTTTCTCATGAGCCCCGAGGGGGGTTTTATAGGGAATGTGAAGGGTCAGGGGAGGGTTTAGACCGACCAAGTTGAGGGCCAAACTTGGTCTGCGTAAACCCTTGCAATATATATATTTTTTTTACTGAGTGGGGGAGCGAGGGTTTAGGCGGACCAACCCAGGGGCTGGGTTTGGTCCGCCTAAACCCTCCCCGGAGGGGTTTATAAGGAGCAAAAACTGGGCTTTTTCATTTGAAAAAAGGTTTTTTTATTTCTGATGGGGTTTAGGCGGACCAGACTGGACCTCCAATCTGGTCCGCCTAAACCCATATGGTTTAGCACGGACTGGGCTTGGGGGCTGGGTTTTTTCGTAAAAAAAACTTTTTTTGTGTACCAGGGGTTTAGGTGGACCAAATGGGGGGCCAGGTTGGTCCGTCTAACCACCCCAAGGGGTTTAGGCGGACCAAACACAGGGCTGGGTTTGGTCCACCTAGACCCTCCCCCGGGGCATTTAGGCGGAGCAAAGAGGGAGAGAAGGGGGCGGTCCCCAACTCTATAAACCCCATTTTTCTTATTTTGGCCCTACTTTGACTATGTACGACCACAAGAAAACAAAAGGATATGGGAGTTGACTGGTTGGCTAGCCACGTGCGGAAGGACATTGACATGACGTTGACATGGGACTTTATGTGATCCCAAAGCTTCGTCGTCGAATCCCTCCACGCACAGGTACACTGATCGACCTTGCACGAACTGGGAGTGATTGGGACTGGGGATGGCCTTGGGGCCATTGGGCTGGGAGGAGGGTGTGCTCCCCAAGGTGGTTCGCCCTCCCCGGGGTAAGGTCACGCCCAGGGTAAACTCCCCTCCAGGTGAGCCGTGGCCCCGAGGGGTGGCCCCCGGGGGTCTTCTCTCATTGTCTGGGGGTGTATTTTGAAGGACGGAGTGCTTGGAGATGCTGGGATTGGCCCGTGGGGGCTTGTCGATGTCGCGTTATCGTTGGCACTAGCAAGGTGTTCGGGGGAATTCCCGACACACCTCGGGTTGTCGATCGGCTTGGGTGAGTGACTGGCGGGCGTTAGATTTGACCTTGGGCTGAGGGAAGGGTCTCATAAGAGCTGAGAGAGTGACTCCCAGGCATGTGGGCCCAACGTTCTTGATGTGTGCTGCGTAATATGGTGAATTGACAGGCAGTCCCGGGTCAGCCCGGGAGCTGAAAATGAGTGGCTCATCGCCGCATGTCCGAGGGTCGGGGGTGGCCCCGACCTGCTGGTAGGTTGTCATGGGACATGGCTGGAGTGCTGGAGCCGTGAGTTGGCCCTCGGCTAGTTGTATAATGGCTGGGATATGCACGCCCACAAGGTGTTCGGGAAAATTCCCGACACGCGTGTATGGGACGCATACGGGTGCTATAGGATTCTAAAGCCCATGGTTGACCAAGATAGGTCTCTCTTTGACCTTAGAAGACTGGATGGAGGCATCTTGGGGGTAGATCCCGGCCTCATTGCTGGGCGCCACGTGTCGTGGCCTGTCGTCGGGGTGCCCCCGGGTTGCCCCAGGTGACCGTGTAGAACGCGGGAAAACCCACAAACTGAGCGATCGGGGATAGCCCCAATCGATAGTTGATGTCACCGTGGGTCACGACTAGCTGGTTGGGACCCTTGGCTGGGCCCGGGGAGCTATAGGAGGGGCTGGGTAGCCCACACCTTAAAGGTGTTCGAGAAAATTCCCAAACCCCTATTTATTAATATTTCACTGGGAAATTATGTGGGTCCAATAGTATCTAAAATCTAACTTGAATCTGAATGAGTAAATAAATTATTTATAAGAGCCATTACATGGGTTAAGTCCCTAACGTAAGTGGGTTACAAATAGTTAACTTAAAGAGCATTTTACGTTAATGGGCTTGGGCCTTATTAGTAATAATAATAAAAAATCTCTTGAACTGTGAAACCCTAATCTCTTAAAAGACTCTAAAAATGGTTTAAAAAGGCTAGCGGCGGTTGGTTGGGTAAGTTGGATTCTATCACATAATAGTAATTATCGCATATGGTAATATGAGTTTAATTAGGACGCTTAGTCCTTAAGTCAATATATAGTGGCCTAGAGCCCAGCAAAATCCCATTGCTGCGGACTCGAAGGCGTGTTCGTGCGGGTTCATGGGTGTTCATGAGCGTCGTCTTCTTCCTCTTCGCGTCTGCGTCCGTTTTCTTCTTCCCCTGCGTCGTCGTTTTCCTTCCCTTCTTCTTCCTTCGATCAAGGTAGGTTATCTCTCGGGCAAAATAAATGAAAGCATTCATGTTTAAGCAAGCCTGCATTAGTTTTCATTATCCATGTTAGTCCCATGCGAGTTTCACGCTTAATTTCATGTTTTTAAGCGTTCTATTTCATTTCTATTTTACGTAGAATTTGCAACCAGTGGAGTTGACGCATATTAATTTATGTCTGTGAAGTAGACGCTACTTCTTAAAGTCACGTCAGGCTAGTAGACCCATATTAATACACGTCAACTACCCAGACGTGAATTCTTTAGATAATTCAGGTAAATCATCAACGTTGAAAAATTATTATTTGTTAAACCCTGTTAAATAAAATTGTGATATGCATATTGATGCGGGATGGCACGTGACTCGAGATCAATTCGGATGCGAACCTGGGACTCTAGCTCGCGACTCGTCCCTAGCGAGGGAAGCATTCGGATGTGCGCGGTTGAGAAACCGGTAATGAGCAAGGGTGGTCAAACTCACTCGTGCTTGGATCGAGTCACGGGACGGGTTTCGCTCTCTCTCGCAGCGGTGATTAAAGGACTTTAATGAGCTAGGACCTATCACCTGCAAGCAGCGGCATATAGAAATATACGAAGCAAGCAAAATGCCGAGTGGGGGAGCGGAAATGATACCTCCATGCTCCCGGGTCTGGGGAAGGTGACCCCGGCAAAGACTCATATTCCCGGTACAATAGTAAAACTTAATTACAGCAAGGATTTTGTTACCCACTCCACGCAGGGAGGTAAAGGGCGACAACAATAACCCGAGAATAGCGAACTTGGGTTGACGGGTAGCAATATGGACCGCTCCGTCGGTGCTGTCTAGACGGCACGTGCTAAGGGTTGTGGGGACCACGTTCTGCTCGGACGGCCGATTGGGCGGGATAGGTCCCGTTGCGAGGGGGACTCCTGGAGGATCTCTCCCTGGAAGGCAGTCGGGATGGAAAGCCTTGTTGAAGGTGGGGCGGCTCAGCTCATCGGGTGTTGCAGGTTGCTGTCCCGAGCCTGTGTTGTAGTTTTAGAACCGCGCGACCCAAGGGTAAAAATTACTGCGGTCAGCTCCGATGTCGGATTGACGCGAAACTGGCGCCATTCCGAAGCCCTTTCAGAGATCCACGAACTAGGCTATTACAGGAATTTTTATGGCACTGGGTTTTTTGTGGGGTATTTATGAACATGCTGACTCCTAAGCTCATATTTGACTAGGCAGATTCAGATCTGCCTGATGATGCACGTTGACCAAGGCATAAACAAAGGATCTAGGGCTTAAAATTTTGATGGATGATAGATGGGGAAGTAAGGAACATGATAATAATTTTTACGTATTTTTCTGAGGTGGTTTGACAGGGGAAATGGATTTT
The DNA here is from genome assembly GCA_022559845.1 of Amorphophallus konjac. Classification (NCBI taxonomy): domain Eukaryota; kingdom Viridiplantae; phylum Streptophyta; class Magnoliopsida; order Alismatales; family Araceae; genus Amorphophallus; species Amorphophallus konjac. Next base: position 264,177,386 of record CM040120.1, read on the forward strand.
ATGGCTGGTGGTGGTCGGATCTGGACTATAAGAGACATAACAGATTTCGGATTTTACAGTGAATTTTTGGATAGGCAAACAAACTCATAAAATCATGAAAACAATTATGGAAGAAGACTTTGGTGGACAGAAATCCCAGTCCAAATTTCAGATCGATCTGAAATTGGGAAGGGGGGAAAGGGTGAAGATATGGCTTGCTGGAACACAGATCTGCACAGGGACAGATTGTGTAGACCAGGGAAGACTATGGTGGAACGGGGATCAAACGATGGAGGAATAACTTGGAAATATTTTTGGAGAGGGGGAATTTCATGAGGAACTCACCCTAAAAGTGTGAGCTCGATCAGATCTCCTGATTGGGAGATAAAAATCGGGCAATAGCTTGCTGTTCAGGGCTGGACATAATTCCGACGGCGAGGCGATGGTGGTGCGATGGCGGCGGTGCTGAGATTCTCACTCAGAGAGGGGTTGATGGGGAGACTTCACACCTCAGAAGATCAGCCTTCACAGCTGCAAAGGGGTGGAGAGAGGGAGAGGGCTACGCCCTTGGCCTTCTTGAGCAAAAAAATGAAAACTTTCTTCATTAATTCCTACAGAATTCACAAAATACAAGGGTTTTATAAGATTAACTAAAAGTCCTAAACTAACCTCAGATCTAGGGTTAGGGAGGCGAAATGGGGGATAGGATATTAATCTCTCATGTGGTCAAAATGACCAAATAAAAAAATATAAAGGGGGCACGCCCCTTGGACCAAGGGAGGCAAATTGGAATTTACTTCTTGGTCAACCTTCTCCCATGGACCAAAGACCAGCCCATGTGGGCCCTAGAACCTAGGTGGACCAATGGGAAAGAGGGTGGGGGACCCTACTGGATCTATTGGGGTTTTACATAGAAACCCAAAGGCCTTTTGCAAAGATACCCAAAGATTTCTAAGGACTAACACATTAGCTTATAATTGCCATACAATTGCAAACCCAATTAACCCAAGGGTATAAATATAAAATAAAAATAAAAAAAGTTAGTGGTCTTGCTTTGATGTCCCCATCTATTATCCCCGGGTGGGAGAAACTCGACCCCGTCGAGTAAGGGGTGTGGCTGCTCAAGTAGCTCCTACGGATCCGTCACCGTACCAGGTAGCGTGGAGGTACACTCCACTCCTCATAATCGTCACCTGCTCATTGCTTATATATTCTTTATGCATACGCTGCTGTAAGAATGAGACTAGTGGTGGACACTCCGGGGTGGGGTCACTCTCAAAGGGAGGAGACGGCTCAAAGACTAACTTGGAATCACAGCTGGGTCCCTATAGGTGACTAGATCCGAGACATTATGGTAGAGCTGATCCCAAATTTTTGGCAAGTCTACAACGTACGCATGATATCCGACTTGCATCACACTCGAAAGAGACTGACGCCGCGAGCGTGCATTAGACCGACTCGGCTCAACGTATGCAGACTCCCAACATACAAATGTATGTATAGACTCCTGAAAAACTGAACAAATAAAGAAAAACACAGACCCACACAAGACCCTAGACAAACCTACTGTTAGTCCGACCCATACATATTCAATGGTGGACCAGGACATCCGAATGTGTGCCTTGCATACACACGACGCAACCTAATATTGGTGGAATGGAATCCTATACATACTAACATGCACCATTCATACACTGACACCCCTTTGGATTTAGGGGGTTTCGGTGGGCCAGGAAAGCCAAAGTCACTTTCTTCCGTACCCCAATGAACGGGCTCCTTGCAGAGTGTAGGTGGACTGGCCCGTGGTGAAGGGGTGTGATAGTGAACTTCCCTAAAGAAGTGGAGTAGATATGGTGGGTCAAGGGGCTCACTAGGGTAGGGATCAAAGGGATCAAAGAATGGGTGACCCCTCGATATAGGTTCCCTCATGACACGGTCCCTTGTTTGGAATTCTTGAAGGTGTAGATGGTCACCTTCATGCATTAGGGTAAGTAGGACGGTGATCACATGTAGAAAATATGGGTCCTCCCTCGGGATAAGTGTAATGAAATTAGGGTCATCGGGAATGGGGAGGAGCAAAAGGATCTCCGTGGTGACATGACCCACGGTGCACACGGAGGTAATGGACCCCAATGTCGGATGTGTGAAGCTACGACTATTGAGTTGGTCGAAGCCTGGGGCCAACATGTTTGTCAACTTCCATTGTCAGTCTAATGCTTTAATAAGGTCATCCAATGTATCAACATGGTGACAATACCAGAATGTGGTATGGAATGAGTTGACTGGCACTAATGGTAGTGTGGGGTCCACGGATGGGGAGGAAGGTGTTCTATGGGCCAAGCCTTTCTTGAGCCAGCTAAGTAGTGGCTCGGCAATGAATAGCTTTCCCCTTAGAAACATGGGTCGCTCCAAATGAGGTGGCTCCGAATAAAGATCGGAAGGTAAGGTAGGTGGCAAAGGTGCTCTAGGGGAAGGGTTCCCCAGCTGGGGTGGGTGAGCATCCTACCCCGTGGGCTCATGTGGCCGTCCGACCGCTCGGCACTCTGCTGAGAGGTAGATGCTCGCCGAAGGGCAGCATCAAACCTTGACTCGAATGGCTTAACCTCTAGAGCGACCTGATAAGCATGCTCCAGAGTGGTCACGTCGCGGCAAAACAATACAAACTGGTAGTGAAGCCGCATACCCTTTTGAAAGCACAATGCGGTCGTGGTGCTCTCCTCTCCAACTTCCAATAGGTACTCATCAAAGTCCTGAATGTACTTAGACATGGACTTGTTGCCTTGGACGGGTCTGATCGGGGCTTCCTCTAGGGTGGAGACTCGTCTAACCAGACCTTGGAGAGATCGGTCGGTAGTGTCCATCCTATCCTCTATGGCATTAAGCCTATCCTCAGAATGGCAAAAATATTCCTGTGTGTCTCGGTCACGCTTGTCCATCCTATCCATGAGGGTGTGTATCGTTTTAATTGGGACTTGGGCGTAGAGATTGGCCATAGTTGCGAAAGATGGAAATTGGATCCTTTGTGACGGGGCATGCAAACACTCGGGACAAGTCAAACTGACTCCCTAATCGACTAGACATGACCCTAAAACAACGATGCAAAGTTGGAATGCAGACTCCATTACACACCTAGACTCAACCAGTATCCGGTATGTGGTGGAGGTTTGATCCGAAGATCGCACTCACGCAAGAGTGTTACCTTCCCAATAGGCGTAACCTATCATTCCGGGGACACCTTTTAATATACCGGGTATGGGAAGACAATGTGACTCCTAAGACGACTACCCTAGACTCAACTTGGCTCTGATACCAATTTGATGCGGGATGGCACGTGAGTCGAGACCACTTCGGATGCGAACCTGGGACTCTATCTCGCGACTCGGCCCTAGCGAGGGAAGCGTGCGGATGTGCGCGGTTGAGAAATCGGCAATGAGTCAAGGGTGGTCAAACTCACTCGTGCTCGGATCGAGTCACGGGACGGGTTTCGCTCTCTCTCGTAGCGGTGATTAAAAGACTTTAACGAGCTAGGACCTATCACATACAAGCAGCAGCATATAGAAATATATGAATCAACCAAAATGCCAAGTGGGGGAGTGGAAACGATACCACCACGCTCCCGGGCATGGGGAAGGCAACCCCGGCCAAGACTCGTATTCCCGGTACAATGGTAAAACTTAATTACAGCAAGGATTTTATTGTCCACTCTAGGCAGGGAGGTAAAGGGCAACAATAATAACCCAGGAATAGCGAACTTTGGTTGACGGGCAGCAATGTGGACCGCTCCATCAGTGCTGTCCGGACGGCGCGGGCTGACGGTTGTGGGGACCACGTTCTGCTCGGATGGCCGACTGGGGCGGGGTTGGTCCCGTTGTGAGGGAGACTCCTGGAGGATCACTCCAGGGAAGGCGGTCGGGTTGGAACACCTTGTGGAAGGTGGGGCGGCTCAGCTTATCGGGTGTTGTAGGTTGCTGTCCCGAGCCTGTGTTGTAGTTTCAGAACCGTGCGACCCGACGGTAAAAATTGCTGCAATCAGCTCTGACGTTGGATTGACACGAAACTGGCACCGTTCCGAATCCCTTTCAAAGATCCACGAACATAGGCTATTATAGGAATTTTTATGGAACTAGGTTTTTCGTGGGGTATTTATGAACAGGCTAACTCTTGAGCTCAGATCTGATTGGGTAGATGCAGATCTGCCTAATGATACACGTTGACTGAGGCATAAACAATGGACTTGGGGCTTGAAATTTTTATAGATGATAGATGGGGAAGTAAGAAACACGAGAATAAATTTTGTGCATTTTTCTGAGGTAGTTTGACAGGGGAAATGGATTTTGTGGCTGGTGGTGGTCAGATCTGGATGACAAGAGACAAAACAGATTTCAGATTTTGCAATGGATTTTTGGATAGGCAAACAAACTCATAAAATCATGAAAAACATTGTGGAAGAAGGCTTTGGTGGACAGAAATCCTAGTCCAAATTTTAGATCGATCTGAAATTGGGAAGGGGGGGGAAGGGTGAAGATATGGCTTGCTGGAACACAGATCTGCATAGGGACAGATTGTGTAGACTAGAGAAGACTATGGTGGAACGGGGATCAAACAATGGAGGAATAACCTGAAAATGTTTTTGGAGAGGGGGAATTTTGTGGGGAACTCACCCTCAAAATTTGAGCTCGATCAGATCTCCTGATTGGGAGATAAAAATCTGGCAATAGCTTGCTGTCCAGGGGTGGATAGAATTCCGACGGTGAGGCGGTGGTGGTGCGATGGCGGCTCGATGGCGGTGGTGCTGAGATTCTCACTCAGAGAGGGGTTGATGGGGAGGCTTCACACCTCAGAAGATCAACCTTCACAGCTGCAAGGGGGTGGCGAGAGGGAGAGGCCTGCGCCCTTGGCCTTCTTGAGTAAAAAAATGAAAAATTTCTTCATTAATTGCTATGGAATTCACAAAATACAAGGGTTTTATAAGATTAACTAAAAGTCGTAAACTAACCTCAGATCTAGGGTTAGGGAGGGGCAAATGGGGGATAGGATATTAATCTTCCATGTGGTCAAAATGACCAAAATAAAAAAATATAAAGGGGGGGCGCCCGTTGGACCAAGGGAGGCAAATTAGAATTTACTTCTTGGTCAACCTTCTCCCATGGACCAAAGACCAGCCCATGTGGGCCCTAGAACCTTGGTGGACCAATGAGAAAGAGGGTGGGGGACCCTACTGGACCTACTGGAATTTTACATAGAAACCCAACGGCCTTTTGCAAAGATACCCAAAGATTTCTAAGGACTAACACATTGGCTTATAATTGCCATACAATTGTAAACCCAATTAACACAAGGGTATAAATGTAAAATAAAAATAAAAAAAAGTTAGTGGTCTTGCTTTGATGTCCCCATCACATATTGTTAGAATCCCTAGATTTTTCTTCTAATTATCATGTCTTTAGTTTCATTAAAATCCTTCTAGTTTAAAAGTGATACTATTCATCTCTTGGAAAAGAAATGAACAGTGCGTTGAGTCTGTGATTGTATCTATCGGATGGGTTATGTTGTGTAATTGTAAAAGAATTGGCGTCTTGATGGTTGATGCATGTTAGATGAATTGGCGCCTCCCCAAAGAGATGTAGATTAATACACGTTAGCTACCTGGACGGTAATTTCTTATTCGTATTAAATAATTTGGAATTAAATAGAAATAGCGTCTGGATGACAGACGTGTGTTAAAGATTTGGTGCATCTCCACAGAGACACAAATTCTTAACGCACATCTATTCTCTACCGTTTTGATTAAAATTGTATATACATGAATTAATGTCCAGTGCTTGGATGCAAATTAAAGAAGTTACGTCTTTCTATATTGACGCTGATTACATTAACACTTTGGAACTTATAAGAATTAATGTCCATGAGCCATATGTACATTAATGTTTCTACACCTCTCTGTAGAGATGCATATTAAGCGGCATCCATCACTTTGACGTTAATTTCCTATTTATTTTAAGAAAATTGGTTATTAAGAATTAACGTCTTGACAGTGGATGCTAATTCAAGTAATTAACGCCTACTGCCTCTGACGTGAATTTCCCCAATGCAGTTTTACGGTGTGCTTGATCCTAGAACGTACTGTTGAACTGCGCCGCGCATTCGGTGACACGGCGCGTCGGGTCGGTGACCACAGTGAGAAGGGGAATAAAGCAATAAAGAAAAATAAGGGAGTTGATGTTATCTCAGCATACTCTCCTTTGTAGCTATATGCCTCTCATGGTAGTACCATGCATTGGCCTTTTACGGAAGGTCGAGAGAGGTCAATGTGCACGAGAGGTTTTCGGTAGTTAAGGTGACCGGACAAGGTGCGGGCGTGCTAATCGATTTCTTGACAATCACCTATGGAACCAAATGTTGACTGGGGAAGTGTCGCCAAGACGTGGCACGTGGGCACGGGGTATCGGGTGACACGTGGAGAGAAGAGACGTTCAATGGGTGCGAGTGCGCAGACGATTATGGGGATTCATGTATGGGACATCTTTTGCCACTGGCCACAAGCAGCCCGTGTTTATTTACATCAGATTGAATCCGAACACCTTTGTTCAGTGCTAAAGAAGAGCCTGGATTTGTCTGAAGCCAAGGATAGGGGACATGGTATATCCTGCAGCTGGGGGATTGATAAACCGAGACCTGGAAGATGGGTTGCACACTGGCTGGTGTGGGTAAGAAATTGGGACTCAGGATACGAGTATGTATATTCAACTGGTTTCATACTTTATAGGTGGCACATGAGCTTTACAGAGGGGCCGCAAGGGCCGGAATACAACTGGTGCAAGCCGCGAGACAATTCCGACACATAGGTTGGTCCCCGGGTCATTGTAGGGTAAAGCGGATTATCTGCGTCTTTTACAGGGGCTCTCCTCTCGGAGGTAGGGATGTGCCTGAATCGTCGAGGGAGGGCTAGACTGGATGGAAGGGGCAGATGTTGGCTAGCGCCTAAGAGAGGCCAAACGCTGCTCCAGATGAGCGGTCGGGTACAGGTCCCAAAATGCAAGTGTCTTCATGCGGGAGAGTGAGGGCCGATCCCAGGAATATTACTTCCAGGCCAGGGTCCGGCCAACTCGGGTCAGTAGTCGGGACGGTCGGTGGCCGACTAGGGGCGAGCAGCGGACACGCAGTCCTGTGACGGAGGCAAATGCAGCATCATGGCATACATGTTGTTATCATAACGTGCCATAAGTGGGTGGACCCGAGGTGCGGGTGTATTCACCGTTATCATAACGCCTCATACGCAGGAGAATAAGCTTGAGTGAGACAGCTAGACGCCATGTGAGGGGAGTACATGTGACATACCCTCGATGTATATGAGTTGATCAACAAGCCACCCAACAAGCTCTTATCTCCTCGCGTCCTTGCCGAAAGCCTTGGGGCTTGAGTCCTTGAGCTGAGTGCCTGTGGATGTCCGAGTGTGTATCTGTTAGCATGCGTCATCCCCCTTGAGCTTCTAAGGGGGATTTTATAGGGAAGTTGGAGGGTCAGGGGGGGTTTACGTGGACTAGATTGGAGGGGGCGATCTGGTCTGCATAAACCCTCTTAAGAAATATTTTTTTTGTTTTCGGAGTGGGAGGGTTTATGCGGACCAGACTAGGGGGGGCAGTCTGGTCCATGTAAACCCCACCATGGGGGTTTACGCGGGATAAAAAATGGGTTTGTTTCCCATTAAAAAAATATTTCTTTATTTTCTGGGGGGTTTATGCGGACCAGACGGAGGGGGCCAGTCTGATCTACGTAACCCCCCCAGGGGGGTTTACGTGGGCTGGAAATGAAGTCTTTTCCCCTTTGAAATTTTTTTTTGTTTTTTTTTGGGGGTTACGCGAACCAGACTTGGGGGGCCAGTCTAGTCCGCGTAAACCCCCCCCCCCCAGGGCGGTTTACGCGGGGTGGAAAGGGGGTTTTTCCCCATTGGCCTATAAAAACCCATTTTTATCTATTTTGGGCCAACGTTGACTCTGTGTGACCGCAAGAGAACAACTGATACGAGCTTGGACTGGTTGGCTGGCTGCTTGTGCGCGTGGACCGGGGAGTTGACCCTTGTGATCCCGAGGCTACATCTTTGCGAGTTTCTCCATGCTGGTACGTCGATTGACCTTTGCACAGAGCTGGGACGGGATGGTAGTGGGACCCACGGAGTTGGGAGGAGGGCGCGACCCCCAAGGGGAGTTCGCCCTCTCTGGGGCATGACTGCGCCCGGGGTGAACTCCCCCAAGGCTGGGGGGCCGTCGCGCGGGGTTGGCCTGGGTGCCCTCCTGTGGCCGTTTGCCGATGTCCTTTGAAGGACTTGGGCCAAAAAAGTGCTGGGATTGACCCGTGGGGGGGTCGTTGTTGCCGTGTTGTAGCCGCTGCTTGCAAGGTGTTAGAGGAAATTCCCGACACACCTCGGGTCGTCGAACGGCTCGGGTAGCTGATTGGCGGGCCTTAGATTTGGCCCTGTGTCGAGCGTGAGAGCTTGCAGAAGTTGAGCGAAGGAATTTTGGGTGTGTGGGCCCAGCCTTTGTGGTAAATGCTGCATTGTGAGGCGGGTTGACAGGTAGTCCCGGGTTGGCCCGGGAACTGAAAGTAAACTGCTTGTCGCCACATGTCTGAGGGTCGGGGGTGGCCCCGACCTGTTGGAGGGTTGCCATAGAATACGACTGGTGTGTTCGAGCCATGGGCTGGCCCCCCGGCTTGCTATAGAATGGCTGGAATATGCGCGCCCGCGAGGTGTTCAGAGAAATTCCTGACACACGTGCATGGGCCGCATGAGTGTGCTATGGGCCTCTAAAGCCCAGGGTTGACAGGGGTAGGTCTTCCTTTGACATCAGAGGGCTGGAGGGTGGGGTCTTGGGAGTAAATCTTGGCCTTATCGCAGAGTGCCACGTGTCGTGGCTTGTGGTCAAGGTGCCCCTGGGTTGGCCTGGGTGGCTTGGTTGAAGGTGGGTATACCCGCGAACTGGTTGATCGGGGGTGGCCCCAATCAATTGCTGGGGTTGCCGTGGGTCACGGCGGGCTGGTTAGGACCCTTGATTGGGCCTGGTGTGTCATAGAAATGGCTGGGTGAACAATGCCTTAAAGGTGTCCGGGGAAATTCCTGAGCTCTCATTTCTTGTCATTTTGCTGGGGAAATGTCTGGGTACAACAAATGCCCCCCACGGGGAGTGCGTCGGAGGTGAAGACGAGGGCGGGCGGCCCGTGAGCTCCTCATTTTGTGTCGTTGTAGTTGTGTTTTCAACTCCATTTGCATTTTTTGCTAGCATTCTTGCACATATTGCCCCTCGTGTGCTCACCATTTTTGTGCAATTACTTTGCAGGTATGGTGAGATTCGACAGGGATGACCGGGCTCAGAGGCGTGCAGCCCGTGAGGAGGACCACTGGGTGAGGAGGACCGGGTAACCCTTGCCTCCTTTGGGACCGCCCGTCATCACAGCGGCCAGCATTGGCCAACTTGACTTGGGGCTTTCACTGGTGGCTGTGGGCCCCGTTGGCGGGGGGGCGAGTGGGGCCGGAGCTGTGGAGCTGGCCAGTATATCTAAGATTGGTGGGATTTACACCTACGAGCGCTCGGGAGGCTACTCGAGAGAGTTTCCTTTGGACCAACATCTATTTGAGTTAATGTGGAGCATCGTCCCAGTTGGTATGAAAGACGGAGATCCCTCTATTGCTGGAGAGTGCCGCCTACAGCTGGGTGGGGACAGCCTGCATGGGGTTGCCTCCTACAGCTTCCTGAGCTTTTCTGTGGATTTATGGAGGCAGCGACAGTTTCCTAGTGTGAATTGCCTGGGCTTTTTCAGCAGAATAGACCAGTTTCGGGTCCATGTTGGAGCACTAGGCCCTTCTTCTTGGGACCTACACGGCCACCACCGGGTCGAGACTGAGGGGGCAATGGAGCTGGTGTTGGAGCCATCAGGGCTGCAGTTTGTTGGCAACGGATGTGATGACCATAGCCTTCTGCATTGGATCCTTCGAGAGACGGTCGTGAGCTGGTACGGCCGCAGGGTAGTGATCTCCTCACATCAATACCACCAGGGCATGACTGAGTGGCTGATGGGCATCGTGCACCACTACAGGGTACTTTTGGACCGAGCGGAGATTAGGTATGCAGTGACAGTGGCGGTGTATGGGTACCCCTGCTACATGGGGTTGATTCAGGCACTGGCAGAGTGCTTCAACCGCCGATGGAACATGGTGGCGACGGCGGAGGGAGAGACCTCACTAGACTTATGGTCTCTATTCCAGATTTTAGTTTTCCCGATCAGCGGCGAGGGTTATGAGGAGGTGGTGCTGGATGACCTCCATCTCAGTCACACTAATGGGTAGGGCCAGTATCGGGTGTCTCACAGCTATCGATACTTGCTGAAGACCTGGCGGGACTTGGCCTTGGCAGGGAGAGAAAAGGCCATACATACGGCACGAGTGCCCCTGAAGGCGTGGGTCCGTCATTTCTACAACGGGCCGTTTTGCTACTATCAGGAGTATGTGCGAGATCAGACCCCATGGGAGGAGTATATAGAGGTGGATGTTGAACTATGATTTTGATGATAACTAAACTTCTTGTGTGATGCCTTGGTTTTGATGGTTGTTGAAGTCATGGTTTTGATGTTCATGTGTGATCAAGTGAATGGTGATAACTAAACTAAATGGTTGATTATTCCTGTCGATTGGTTGAATTTGATTGACTTGAACATGTGCTTTGAATGCTTCCCATACATACTCTTCATGGAGCTTGGCTACATACATGCATTTGTGAAAGCAACAATTGTTCCAATCTTATATGTGAAATTGGGTTTCAATGTAAATCACTTTTTAAACTCTAATACATATTTCACATATCATTTTGAGCTTGCATTATGTTGAAACAACTCATGAGAAACTTGCTTGAAAATTGGAATCATGGTACTTATATCTTGCTCAAACGGTTTACAATAAGTTCTTGTTGATTGATTGAAATTGCCAAATGGCCAAAGGGGTTTCATACATGTACTTCATGCAATTACCACATGAATTATTAATCAAAGTCGTAATCCTTTTTTCTATAATTTTGTAGGTCAAAACACTCCACATATATTCCCCAAGATCGAAGGAGTTCGAAGCCTCAGACTTAAATGGGTTGCAATGGAGTTCGGGGGTGAAACCTAAAAAGTCTCATCCTACAGAACTATAGGTCGACCGCCCCAGGTCGACCGACAGTAGCGGTCGACCGCCCCAGGTCGACCTAAAATGCCAGGGATCAAATTTCTACAGGATTCTCAGTAGCGATCGACCGCCAGCTTCCACAGGTCGACCGCTAGCCCCGAGCCAACATATGTTGACTTTGTTTTCCACTTCGAGAAGAGTCTTTCTCCTTGTAATTCTTTAATCTTAATGACACCAAATCACCCATAAAATGTGGATCTGGTCTGCAGGATGTCCATGGACCATTCAATGGCTATAAAACATCTCATTAGGAGCCATAACCCTAACAATCCAAGAGGGCTTCAAGGGAGATCAGAGAAGAGGCTATCAAAGGGGGAAAGTGAGCTGTTGCAAGAGCAAGAAGAGCTGCATGAATAGTACTCCGTCCAGCAATCTCTTTATCCATCTGAAGCCATTCAAGGTCAATCTGAAGCCAACAAAGCTCCAATCAAGAGTAGAAGCAAGCAAGTAATCAAGGATTCAAAGGAAGGCTGCCCAAGGGAGAAGAAAGAAGTACTGTAGCTCTGTGAACAGTAAATTCGTGAAAGGTTTATTCATCCATCTCCAAGTTCTTCAAGCTTTATCTGAAGCCATTCAAGCTCCATTCAAGTGAAGAAGGAAGCATCATTCAAAATCTACATCATACACTCAGTGGAAGCCAAATCAGGAGTCTTCTAAATCGTGCTTCATTATTTTTGTGTTTTGGGCTTTATGTTTGTGTTCTTTATAATCTGGAAACATTTTTGTGTGTGTGGATCGTTGTGGATCCGTGGTCGTGTGTGGTCATTGTGTTCTATTCGTGTGTGTACGTAGAGCTTCCTAGATCTACGTTTTTGTGGATCTATTTAGATCTGATCTTTTTAGTGTGTGGAGTGCTGCATCTATTGCAGCATGTGTGTGTGTGTTGTTGATCCTTCTGTTGGATCGTGTTGGAGACCTCATCTCCATGTGTGTGGGTGTTGGGGTGCGTCCCCGTGTGTGTGTGCAGGCGTCGTCCTACGTGTGTGGTTGGAGCGTCGTCTCCATTTGGGGATTTATCCCCAAGTGAAGCCTCATCGGGTTTGGTGAGGGGTGGATGTAGGACTGCCGTCGTTGCATCCGAACCACCTTAAAAATCGTTGTGCAGTGTGGTTTGCATTGTGTGGTTTGGTCCATTTCTTCTACCTCCATTCTCCGTGAGTATTAGTGTAAACTGTTTGTTCCGATTTATCCTCGTGTATGTTGCATAATCTATATCATTATCATACATAGTTTGATAAATCTGATTTGTGATCATATAGTTTTGAATCTCTTAACTAGCATTATATCACATGTTTCAAAAAGGTCAAAAGTTTTCGTAAAATTGGTAAACACCCAATTCACCCCCCTCTTGGGTGTCATTGATTGCGGGACTTCAATTGGTATCAGAGCCAAGGCTCTAATTTCATAGATCTAACGATCTAGAGTGATCTAGATCAATGACTACCATGATGTACACCTTAAACTCTCCACCCGTGTTTGATGGTTACAATTTCGATTTGTGGTTAGGAAGGATGTGTAGTCTAGTCAATTCATACGACCCTAAGCTATGGAAGCTTATTTCACATGGTCCTTATGAATTGCCTAGAGACAAAAATGTCTAGACTGCCAATCAAAAACTTAAACATGATCAAAATTGTTTGACTCTAAAATTGCTTATTGCTGCAGTTGATTCTAATCATTTCCCTTTTGTTTCTCGTTGCAGCTCCGCAAAGGAAATATTGGATGGATTAACAGACTTCAAGGAAGAGCATGAAGACAGCTATCTTGTGGCAAGCACGAGTGAATAAGGGAGCAATCAGCCAAGTGGATCAAGCTCAAAGGTAAATTCTGATTCTGATAATGACGATGAATTTAGCTATGAAGATTTATTGAATGCATATGATGAGCTTGCTAAAAAATACAAGAAGTTAAGATCGGAAAATAGAAAATTGAAAAAGGATGTTGAACAAAATAACTGTAATTCCTCTTGTAAAGAATGCTCACACTTTAAGGAATTAATTGATGGTCATGTGTTTGACATTGAAATTCATAAAGATCAAATGTGTTCCTTGAGAAATGAAAATAAAGAGCTGAGAGAGAGAATAAGTTCAATGGACAATGGTCAGACTGAATTTGTCAATGATAAGAAACCTGAAAAAGAGAATGAGAAACTGAAGGAATTGAATAAAGCCATTTCTGAAAGATTGCTTATTTTTGAAAAAGAAAAATCTGTGAATATTGATGAATCTGAAAAAATGTATGCTTTGTTGCAAGAAATAGAAAGTCATAAAATCATTAATACTACTTTACATGAACAAGTCAATTCGTGTGAAAAGAAGATGGTTTCTTGTGAATTGCATGTTGCATCTCTTGAATCTGAAATCCTTGATTTTAATACTTCACTGTCTAGATTTGTGAATGGTCAAGAAAATTTAGACAAATTGTTGGGGTGAGATTGAACTTTCAAAGAGAAGGGCTGGGGTTTAATCCTGTGAACAAAAAGAAGTTTGAAGATATAGTTTATACATCTTTTGTGCATAATTCAAACATTGTCAGCACATCAAATGGGTCCCCAAATCAATCTTCTTCACAGACAATAAAAAGATCAAATGAAAATCTAAAAAAGAAAAATCATGTTGCACACACACATGCATCCACAAAGAAAATCAACTTGCATCAAAAATACAAAAATGATGCTAGCACACCCATGCATGTTAAACATATTTCTACCACACACAGACAACCACCTAGAAAGAAATTCTCATATTTTTACTGTGATAAATCTGGACATGCCATGCATGATTGTTTTATTATGAAGAATGATGATTTGAGAGTATGTAGAAACCAAGCTATTTTGAAAAATGCAAAGAAAGTCTTCACCACAAAACCCTCCATGCATTGTAATCACTGTGGTAAAAGGAGTCATATGACTTCACATTGCTGGTTCTTGTTGAAGAGAAAGAACTCTCACTCAACACATCATGCTCACACATACAAATCAGTAGAACCAATAAGAAAAAGAAATGTGATGCCAGGTGCTTCTCTCCATCACTTTGGCAAGTCTAGGAATATTAAGCATGATTGTTTTCTAAAGAAAAATGATGATTTGAATGTTGTGAAAAGTTGGAAACCACATGCCCATGTTGCTGCTAACCCACAAGGACCCAAAAGGATTTGGGTACCTAAGAATGCAAAATGAGAAAACTATTTTGCAGGTGTACCTTGGGAATAAGAAGCATGAAATGTGCATTCGTTCAAGAAGGTAAGGCACACGGGCCAAGCGGGGTAAGTCAGGTCAAAAGAAAATCAAAAAAAAAATTGAAATCTGAATGCTCAGGTGATATCCCTCTCTTTACTTTAGAAAAGGTGCTATGTCTTGATTTGTCTTGTGCTGAATCTTATGATAATGCATATGTATGTGCATGCATTCGATCCATAGATAGTTGCATACCCTTGTGCATATCATCCTCATATAGTATCTTGTTGAAGTGGAGTTTTGAAACCATCAATAAATCTCACTGCATACTCTGTTTGCATAAGTTTTCACGTATTGTTATGCATAAGTTGAATATTATGAATTCATGTCATAATGCATAGCAATCCTCCTACCTTCATCATCCTCAACTACATAATATATCAAATAGTGACATGTGAAAGGGCAGGTTATGCCTATCTGAAAGCTATCACTACACGTGAGGTGATCTTCGGATCTAAGTTCTCCACCTGGTACTATGAGTCATTTACTTAAAGGATGCACATGGCATTAGGACGTTAATGAACATCTTACGTTTATGCACACACTAAGGGAAAGCAACCACATTCGTCATATGAACTTAATGTTTAGGTTCACACATGAGTCATACATTACATCTAGAGTTGTATAGGGGATGTTGGTTGTTAAAATAATTTGTCATGCCATTGTCAATAAATTTGAATCGAAATTGACAACTCGAGTTCTCTTGTCCTTGGATACAGATTACACTCCCCAAGCCCAAGTGATGCTGGCCATCCATAGTCAGTCTTGAATTAACTAAAGATATACCTTGCAAGGATGAAAAATGATGAGAACATTCTCAATTGCCACCAGGAGATGGGATACCAGAACTTGAACAACCTCTAGGATCGACTCAAGCACAAGCTGGTGAAAGTCCTTGTATGTGCTAAAGCAAGTACCCAATGCATGGTATGAAAAGCCCGCATCTTTTGATTGAGAACAGGTTCAATAGGTAAGGTTGATCAAACACCTCTCACAAGGTAAATCAGGTAAAAGATATTTTAGTGGTTCAAGTATACGTGGATGATATCATTTCTGAGCTACTAATAATGCCTTTTGTGAACATTGTGCAGGGATTGTGCAAGAAGATTTTAAAATACACTCAATGAGTAAATTAAATTTTATTCTTCTTTTGGATTGCATGTAGAAGGCTTGGAAGAAAATGGATTCTCAAGGTAAATGTAAGAAAGCAAAAGCTGAAATATCAACCGTCGTGAGGTTGGTGATTTTAGTGATTGAAGGCTTTCAATCTTGTCTTCTGAACTAAGGTAATGCAACCTTGTCAATTCATGCAATGGCCGTCTTTGTCACTTGGTGACACTCTCACGTGACAGGTATTGATTCTAAAAAAACTTGAATTGTCATTTACTAGCATGTTGTGATGAATGTGCCTAATTGACTGAATCAAATTAAAAATCTTGAAATATGTGTATGAAGTGGTTGCATACTGTATATTCTCAATATGAATTACATGATCACACTGGAATTGAATTATATATCTGGTATATCAAATGGCATCTATGGAAGAGTGGATCATGTCCACTTGGAAGCATTCCCTATGCGTGAGCTAGGTCTTCGGACTAAAATCTCCGCCTCGTACCAGATCTTGACGATTGTGACTGACTTGTGAATGGTTGATGTGTGAATGAATTCTTGAGCTGAACGATGTAAATTGAAAATATGTCCATGATTAAATGATTCATACATTTGACTCTTGGATAAATTCTCATTTCAATACTTGTGAATGACCTTTGAAAATCTATTTTTGAAAAATTCTGAAAATTGGGTTGCATTGCTTAATTTTGATCTTTCAAGCATCCTTATCTCATAAAGGTCATGTCATGCAAAAGCTTGTTGACACATTGATAAAATGTGAATGCCCTAATGTGGAACTTGTCTCATGGTGTGTAAATCAAAGCCCTCCCTTGCTGCAATTGCATATTTCATCACACTCCCTTCCAGGCATAGGTTGCATGCATTAGAGTTCATGCATTAACGGCAGTTAGCTCATTCATTTGATATCAGAAGCTTTGCACCACATTGCATCTTATCTTGGCATATTGTATTTTCATTCCACTACTATATGATTAAAGGTTGCATTGCATCCGTACTCATGCATTAGCTGCACTCATTTAAATGAAAATCAAAGTCTGAATCACTTTGCACATTGCATCGCATCCTTATATGCTCATACGTTGTATTGCATTGGAACTCAAGCATTAGTCGCACTTAGTTCATTCAGTTGGCATCCATTCAATTGGTATCAAATTGTCCATTCCATTGGTATCAAATTGACATCACATTGCTCGCATGCATGTCATAGTGCATGTTGCATACATTCCCTCTGTATGCTTGCTTGATACTATATGCTATTCGCCCCCATCCTTTGGCATTTCTACAGCCGTATATCTCCTTGCTAAATAATCATGCATTTAAGTCATTATTGGAGTGTTTTATGTCGTACATTCTGGGGGAGTTCTTATTTCATAAGTGCATCTATTTAGGGGGAGTTATACTGTTATGTATTCATGATATTTTCGGTATACATGCTGAATCAAATTCGCACACTTCATGTACAAAATGTGAAAATGAGTGTTAAAGATAAGGATATATGAATTTCTTTTCAACACTCTCAAGATGTTAAACTTGCTGCATGTATGTTGAAGAGACAGTTGAGGAAAAAGCTGCCTACCCATCCTTGTTGAAAAATCTGAAATGATAATGAAAGATAGAGCAATGCTCGGTCTCACTGAATAAACTAGGCACATGTCACCTGAGACGTGATGTGGTTCATATCTAAAAAGTGTTGACTAGTATCTCTGTTCAAAATGAGGTGAAATAGTTCAGTATTCTGAGTAATCAGGGATTCTGGCATGAGCTCCATGCGTCTACTCGCATAAAAATGAATTATTTGAATCTGATCACTCTTGAAAAATTCTGACTATCATGTGATATTGGTTAGGTTGAAAAATATTGGTGAAAACACATTGTGGTAGAGCGTAGCCTCCAATGCGCTGTTCTCAAAATTGAAGTGTAGTCTGTATAAGGTCTCCTTGTGTTAATCTGAAAATCTGAATATCCATATTGCAACTATCATCTTTCATGTCTCTCACTTACACATCTGGAAATTTGATTTAATATGTATTCAGAAAGTTGATTGACTACTTTAGCAATTGCATGAATCTCCTATACGATTGCACAACCCCCCATGTGCTACACATGTGCATTCCAATTGTCATGACTCTCATGCACCCTTCCTATACCTATCCTCTCTTATATAAGTACGGGGGAACTGTGTTGCATGTACATATACGTATTTGGTTGATTGTACATCTCATGCATTTCAAACCACAAATCAAAAACTAAAAATATGAAAATCCATCACACTCCAAAAATGGTTTTTGAGTTTAAAAAAAAAAATTGGCCTAGTTGTTTCTTCATTTCATTGTATGCTTGCATTAAGTTTCATGTGATTGCATTTATATTGTCATCATGTCTATTCAGTTGCATTGCATGCATTCATAGTGTCACATGTTTGCATTGGGCTGTTATGCATTTCCACAAAATAAATATAAAAATCAGATATTTTAAAAATTAAAATAAACTCTCTTGTTTTTTCCTCCTACTCTTGCATGTTGTAAAAGTCTGACATAGGATCTAGCTTTTGAATGCTATCCTACTGAACACCTCATCTTGTGAATGTCTCCATTGGCTCATATCCTTGATGCCAATTATTACCTTCATTTGGTATCAATACTTGCTTGACTGCACTTGCTCTGGATGGTATCAAATTGATTTGTGAGCATAATCAACAATTGGTTTCCTCTGATTGGAATCACATTACTTTGTTCATCCATGATTTGCCCTTGCTTCGTCTGATTTGATAAGATGGACTATTGTTGTTTCCAAGGGAGATAAGCTTGTTGATATTGTTGATCATGTCCCAGGGGGAGAAAGATTTGTATTATCCCGCTTTTTTATTATGTCAAAGAAGGAGAAAATTTGATGATTGTGTTAGGGGAAGAAGAATATGGTGTATCCTCATTTAGTTTGTCATCATCACTTCATTTGTCATCATCAAAAATGGGGAGATTGTTGAACTATGATTTTGATGATAACTAAACTTCTTGTGTGATGCCTTGGTTTTGATGGTTGTTGAAGTCATGGTTTTGATGTTCATGTGCGATTAAGTGAATGTTGATAACTAAACTAAATGGTTGATTGTTCTTGTCGATTGGTTGAATTTGATTGACTTGAACATGTGCTTTGAATGCTTTCCATACATACTCTTCATGGAGCTTGGCTACATACATGCATTTGTGAAAGCAACAATTGTTCCAATCTTATATGTGAAATTGGGTCTCAATGTAAATCACTTTTTGACTCTCATACATATTTCACATATCATTTTGAGCTTGCATTATGTTGAAATAACTCATGAGAAACTTGCTTGAAAATTGGAATCATGGTACTTATATCTTGCTCAAACGGTTTACAATAAGCTCTTGTTGATTGATTGAAATTGCCAAATGGCCAAAGGGGTTTCATACATGTACTTCATGCAATTACCACATGAATTATTGATCAAAGTCCTAATCCTTTTTTCTATGATTTTGTAGGTCAAAACACTCAACATATATTCCCCAAGATCAAAGGAGTTTGAAGCCTCAGACTTAAATGGGTTGCAATGGAGTTCGGGGGTGAAACCTAAAAAGTCTCATCCTGCAGAACTATAGGTCGACCGCCCCAGGTCGACCAACAACAGCGGTCGACCGCCCCAGGTCGACCTAAAATGCCAGGGATCAAATTCTTACAGGATTCTCAGTAGCGGTCGACCGCCAACTTCCACAGGTCAACCGCCAACCCCGAGCCAACATATGTTGACTTTGTTTTCCACTTCGAGAAGAGTCTTTCTCCATGTAATTCTTTAATCCTAATGACACCAAATCACCCACAAAATATGGATCTGGTCTGGGGGATGTCCATGGACTATTCAAGGGCTATAAAATATCTCATTTGGAGCCATAACCCTAACAATCCAAGAGGGCTTCAAGGGAGATCAAAGAGGAGGCTATCAAAGGGGGAAAGTGAGCTGTTACAAGAGCAAGAGGAGCTGCATGAATAGTACTCCGTCCAGCAATCCCTTTATCCATCTGAAGCCATTCAAGGTCAATCTGAAGCCAACAAAGCTCCAATCAAGAGTAGAAGCAAGCAAGCAATCAAGGATTCAAGGGAAGGCTACCCAAGGGAGAAGAAAAAAGTACTATAGCTCCGTGAACAGTAAATTCGTGAAAGGTTTATTAATCTATCTCAATGTTCTTCAAGCTTTATCTGAACCCATTCAAGCTCCATTCAAGTGAAGAAGGAAGCATCATTCAAAATCTACATCATACAGTCAGTGGAAGCCAAATCAGGAGTCTTCTAAATCGTGCTTCATTGTTTTATTGTTTTGGGCTTTATGTTTATGTTCTTTATAATCTGGAAACATTTGTGTGTGTGTGGATCGTTGTGGATCCGTGGTCATGTGTGGTCATTGTGTTCTATTCGTGTGTGTGTACGTAGAGCTTCCTAGATCTACGTGTGTGTGGATCTATTTAGATCTGGTCTTTTTAGTGTGTGGAGTGCTACATCTATTGCAGCGTGTGTGTGTGTTGTTGATCCTTCTGTTGGATCGTGTTGGAGACCTCATCTCCGTGTGTGTGTGTGTTGGGGTGCATCCCCGTGTGTGTGTGCAGGCGTCGTCCTGCGTGTGTGGTTGGAGCGTTGTCTCTGTTTAGGGATTTATCCCCAAGTGAAGCCTCACTGGGTTTGGTGAGGGGTGGACGTAGGACTGCCGTCGTTGCATCCGAACCACCTTAGAAACCGTTGTGCAGTGTGGTTTGCATTGTGTGGTTTGGTCCGTTTCTTCTGTTGCATCCCTATGGTTTTGATGATGTCTCATACTATAAATCAATCTTCTGTCTCTAGAATAATGCTGTCTCATCATGTGAGTGAGTACAGTTCATTTGGTTGTCAGATAAGCATGCTATCACGATTCTATCTACACTCTACCTAGTTAGTATAGACAGCAGTGGGTGGACCCACCCTCGCTGATGTGTCGACTCATCTGTACATTGTTTGTCTGGGTACCAAAGTCTATACACCAGCTTGGTCTATTGAGTCTGTACATTGGCATAACTTCTTCAAGTCTGTACTTCGGGCACCCTCTAACTAAAGTCTACACACTGGTATTAAAATTCTAAGTCTGTACACTGCCCGACCAACTAAGTCTGCACATTGCCAAAGTCAGTTCAGCTCAACCCTATACATCCCTCCAAGCTTCAACCCTATACATTGGATTGTCAAACTTCATGTCTATACACTGGCTGCTGCATTGTCATGAAGTCTACACATCCTATAGTGTAAGTCTATACATCGCCCAGAGTCTTGTTTTCAAAATCTGAACAGCGTCCGTTGTCAAGACTTCTTGAAGTCTGTACATCGGACTGCTTCTTTTGAAGTCCACACATTGGCTCGTTCACTTCTGCAAAGTATGTACATTAGACTGTGGCAAAGTCTATACATTCAGTTCCTTGAGTGAAGTCTATACATCGCTAAGTCTGCACATTGTCTTCAGCCCAAGCGTTCAAAGCCAAGTCTATACAACGCCAACTCAACACATTGAACAGCTCTCCAAGTCTATACACTGGTCTGTGATTCACCAACTCTGTACACTCCTCATCTGTTCCTACGCTTGGCCAAGTCCATACACTCAACATTTCCCTACGCTTTTCTGGCCAAGTCTGTACATCACTAAGTGTATACATTGAACTGCTCTTCAAAGTCTGTACAGCGTCCGTCTCAGTCAGTGTCTCATGCTGTGTCTTAGGCAAGTCTGTACATCGGCGTCATTCGTTCAAGTCTATACATTGAACTGCTCTTCAAAGTCTGTACAGCGTCCGTCTCAGCCAACGTCTCATGCTGCGTCTTAGGCAAGTCTGTACATCGGCCTCATTCGTTCAAGTCTATACATTGAACTGCTCTTCAAAGTCTGTACAGCGTCCGTCTCAGCCAGCGTCTCATGCTGTGTCTTAGGCAAGTCTGTACATCGGCCTCATTCGTTCAAGTCTATACATTGAACTGCATTTTAGGAAAGTCTGTACAGAGGCTTCGATTTACCAAGTCTGTACATCGGCTTCATTCGCTCAAGTCCATACATCCACAGTGGCTCATCAAGTATATACATTCACTAGTGGTTCCTCCAAGTCTGTACAACGCTGAAGCATTTACAAGTCTGTACAGTGCTTGAGCTTCACAAAGTCTGCACATCGCTTCAAGCGATTCAAGTCTATACAGCATGCCTTCACATCCAGAGTCTGTACAGCCAAGTGTCTCATGCATCGTCTTTCTCTGGCATAGTCTATACATTGGCTAAAGCATGTCGAAGTCTATACATCTCCGTTGGGGTTCAAGTCAATACATTGCTCACCCTCTTATTAAGAGTCTCACACTGGTTCCAAGTCTGTACACTGGTTAGGCTTCGTGAAGTCTACATGGTGGCTGAGCTTTGCAAAGTGTACACGATGGTAAGGCTCGTATGCATTGATTCATCATAAGTCTATACACTGCCTTTATATGCATTGTTCATAAGTCTATACACTACCATTCGTTTGCATTGTTCACATGTCTATACACAGCCATTCTGCACACTGTTCATATGTCTATACACTGCCTTCACATGCGTTTTATTCAGTAAGTCTGTACACTCTCTCACGCTGTACACACTTACTCAGTTGTGTTTCTGAAGTATATACATTCGAGTTAATAGCCTGAACTGACTAAGTGTATACATGACTTCTGTCTGTCTACAGGCGATTCAGGCTGATGATTGGGCACGTGAACCGAGGTCGGTACCTGACACGTGATCCAAGACAATAGGCACATTACACGTGGATGGCAACCTAGTCAGGATGCTGCCATGTGGTCGAAATTCAAATGATCTGGCCAAAAGTGCATGGGCGGGAACCTGGCAGCCACACGCCAATATCTGCTATAAATATAGAGCTTCATCCTTCAGTAGAAGCTTGATCGTGAAAAGAAAAAGCAGAAGCCATTGGTGAGAGTTTGCACGATCCAGAAAAGAAAAAGAGCAGAGAGTTCCAGATCTGAGAGGAGTTTGTTCGAGAGAGAGAGAGCAGTGTGTGTGGATTGATGAATTGCTTCATTTGAAGCTACATTTGTATTGGATTTCAGAATCGATTTCTTCTTCATTGGTTTTTGTTTCTACTTTGTTTTCGTTTCATTTTGTTCATCCTTCTGATTTGAATTGGCTTCCCTCCGGTGTCTGGAGGAAGGGAGAGGATTCTCCGGTTGTGTTCTAGCTGGGAGCTAGAACATGTTTCAAGTTCTGTGGGTAGCAGAGCTTGGTTGAGGGATTTGTTTCCCTTGGGTGTTCAAGCTGTGTGGCAGCATGTTGTTCGCAGACTGAGTCTGCATTGATCTTGCATTGTCTAGTGTAATCCTCATTCTAGTTGGAGTGAGGGGTGGATGTAGATTGCTGTCTGTAATCGAACCACCTAAAAACCGAGTGCCTCCTCTGTGGTTAGCTATTGTTATCTGCGCTCTTCTTCTGCTTGTCTCTTTGCTTCCATGTGATTAGTTCTTCATTCTCATTTACACTTCTCTGTGTACGGGTTAAGGAGGTGCGTTAGCAGTAGAATTTATTTTCCGCGTAAGTTTCTACAAACTGTGAGTGATCTATTCATCCCCCCCCTTCTATATCACTCTTGCTGCGCTAACACTTGGTATCAGAGTAGGCTTACGCCATGTGGACGAACGGTCAAGGAAATGCTAGTGGTCCTAGAACCTTCATGGCCGAAGGTCAATCCATTAGTCGCCCTCCTTATTTCGATGGTAGTAACTATCTGTTTTAGAAGAACAGGATGGAAGTGTTCATCAGGGCTCAGAGTCATAAACTGTGGAGAGTAATCACGGTGGGGCCATATGATCTGCCACCAAACGAGGACGCTTGGACAGATGACCATGTCAAGCTCTCCTCACTCAATTGGACGGCGCTGAACATCATCCAGTGTGCTGTTCATCCAGAGGAATATGCGCGTATATCTACATACAGAACTGCCAAGCGAATGTGGGATGAGCTGCAATTGATCTATGAAGGTACAGCTCAAGTGAAAGCCTCGAAGGTAAACCTCTACACTTCTAAGTATGAAATGTTCAAAATGAATGCAGATGAGAATATAACTGAAATGTATGCCAGGTTGTCCTTAATCACAAACACACTTAAAGGGCTAGGGAAGGATCTTGATGAGGGAGATATAGTCAGGAAAATCCTTAGATCTTTATCCCCGGCATGGCACACTAAGGCCATTGTGATTGAGGAGTCAAAAGATCTGACTATCTTGACTGTGAATGAACTCATAGGATCTCTTATGACATATGAGATGAATTTCAAAGGAGGTGGAGAAGGAAGTGAGAGGAAGGGTAAGAATGTGGCTCTAAGAGCATCCCGTAATAAGGGTAGCAACAGCGGGAGCAGTAGCAGTAGCCCCGAGTCTGAGTCCGAGCTTGAAGGTTTGTCAAATCTCGACCAGGAGGAGCAGGCAATGCTCACTAGATAGTTCAGAAAATTTTGAAGAAAAAGGGAAAGACCTTTAGGAAGAAGAAGCTACACACTTTCAACAAGAGTGCTGAATTTACTAGTTACAGGGATAGAAATCCTAAGAGACTGACTTGTTTTAATTGTAACAAACAGGGACATATGAAAGGCGAATGCCCAGACCTCCAGAAGAAGGGTCCCTATCTTCAGAAGAAAAACATAAAGGTGCAGAAGAAGAAGAAGCCACAGGCGATGGTCTGCACATGGAGCGAGGAAGAAGAAGACCCTAAAGGCGCTTCCTCAGAAGAATATGAAGATGGAATTTGCCTCATGGCAAACAGTGAAGAGGAGGTAATAAATGTTTTTGAAAATTTCTCAATTGATGACTGGGAGGATGCTTATGGTGACTTGCTAGATAAATTTAATTCTCTTAGCAAAGAGCACAGAGTTCTGAAAAGAAAATTTAACACAAATGTTGAAGAACAAACTCTGGTCTGTGAGGAAAATGAGAAGCTAAAAGAACAACTAGAAGAAATGACCTCACTAAGGAAAGAAAATGATAAGCTCAAGGAAGAAACTCAAGAAAGTCAAAAACAGCTCAATGAATTCAAAACTAAAATTGAAGAAAGCATGAATGAAATTAAAGTGAATTCAGAGAAATATGAAGCTATGAAGAAAGTAAATGTTGAACTCCTAAAAAATTCTGAGTCCCTTCAAAAGGAGCTGGAAGACAAACAGAAAGTCTTAGAAAAGTTTGTACAAGGAAAGACTAGCCTAGATGCTATACTAGGGACTAGGGTCAATTTCAATAAGGAAGGTCTAGGCTATGACCCAACCAACAAGAGACCCTTGCAATTCAAGACCATCACCTTCTGCCCAAAGAAGGGAAAAGAAAAGCTGGACACACCATCCAGCTCAAACAGCTCTAAGGAAATTCAAAGTCCTAAAGAAAATACAAAAACCAGTACTGGACAACCATTTAAGATGGGAATGAATTTTATGAAGAATAACACCAAGCGCACTCACCAGAACACAAATGGTAGATGGACCAAGAAAGTAAATCAGAATAAGAGCTGGAATTACAACAATCAGATGGGTCCAAACAGGACCTACTGGAGAAATAACTTTCATGGTCAAAGATATGCTAATCAACAAGCCTACAGGAAATTTCCTAGAAATAGGAAGACTAATGAATGGAATAGAACTCACTTCTCCAGTTCAGCTGGATTCAACTTTAATAAACCAGAAAGGAAGGTGCCAGAGAAAACCATGCTGAAACAAATCTGGATACCTAAACACTTGATCAGAGATTTGAACAATGTCATTGGACCCAACTCATCTTGGGTTCCAAATCACTCTGCTTGATGTATCTATGTAGGTCGGCCTGGCAGCTGAAGACAACAAGTGGTACCTCGACAGTGGCTGCTCCAGGCATATGACAGGAGACCGATCCAAGTTTAGCAAGATAGAGATGAAGCCAGGGGGTCTGGTCAAGTTTGGAGGAAAGAACAAAGGTAAAATAATTGGAGTTGGAACAGTAGGTAAGTCTTCCACAAACTCCATTGAAAAAGTCTTACTTGTGGAAGGGCTTCAACACAACCTGATTAGCATTAGTCAATTATGTGACAGGGGTCACAGGGTTGTATTTGATGATAGTTCATGCAAAATCCTTGAAACAAATTCTGACATGGTTAAATTTGTAGCCAACAGGATTAATAATGTCTACATTGTAGACTTAGATGAGAAATCTGAATCTACTATTTACTTATCTGCCAATTCTGAAAATGATGCATTTGAATGGCATAGACGTCTAGGTCATGCTAGCTTTTCAACTGTAAATAAATTGGTCAAGCATGATTTAGTTAGAGGCATGCCTAGAATTAAATTCAACTCAATAGCAAAAGCATGTGATGCCTGTGCTCTAGGCAAACAGACCAGAAATTCCTTTAAATTAAGATCTGAGCCATTGTCTTATAGACTAATGGAACTACTTCATATGGACCTTTTCGGTCCCACTAGAACTCAGAGTCTTAATGGAAACAGGTTTGGCTATGTCATCATAGATGACTTCTCTAGATATTCATGGATATTTTTCTTAGCAAATAAGAGTGATGCATTTCAAAAGTTTAATCTATTTTTCAATAAGGTCAAACAAGAAGGGAAATACAAGGTCTGTTCTATTCAATCTGACCATGGAGGTGAGTTTGAAAACTCCATGTTTACTGATTTTTGTGAAAAAGAGGGACTAACTCACAGGTTTTCTTCTCCCAGGACACATGAACAGAATGGGATTGTGGAGAGAAGAAATAGAACTGTGGTGGAGATGGCCCGAACCATGTTGATTGAAAGTAAATTACCTATAAGGTTTTGGGCAGAAGCGACCAATACAGCAACCTACATAATCAACAGGGCCATGGTAAGACCCATACACAAGAAAACACCCTATGAGCTTCTAAAAGGTAAGAAACCAAACTTGTTTCATTTCAGAATTTTTGGAGAAAAATATTTTATTCATAACAATGATAAAAAAGATTTAGACAAGTTTGAAGCCAAGAGTTCACCTGGAATATTCTTGGGTTACTCTAAAGTGTCAAGGGCATATAGGGTATTTAACATATCAGATCAGAAAGTGGAAGAGTCTCCACACATCATTTTTAGTGAAAAGAAAGATGTTTCTAATGTTGAAAATCTTGACAGGGATTCCAATCATGGTGGAGATTTTCTAGAAGACCAACAGGAAGAAGAGAAGACTCAGCCAAGTTGAGAAACAAATTCCCCCAATCAGGAAGGGCCAAAAGAAACAGGTGAGTCTTCAACAAATATCAGATTTCTTAAAGACCATCCTTTAGATAAAGTCATAGGCAATCCTGAAGATCCTCTTCGGACTAGGTCTCATTTTAGAAATGTGAATAATGATGACTTAATTACTTTAGTCTCACAAATTGAACCCAAAACAGTAGAAGAGGCCTTAGCTGATCAAGCTTGGGTCAATGCTATGAGTGAGGAATTGGGTCAGTTTGAAAGGAATAATGTCTGGGAGCTTGTCCCAAGACCAGATGGTATAAATATCATAGGAACCAAGTGGGTGTTCAAAAATAAGATGAATGAAGATGGAATCATCTCGAGGAATAAGGCCAGACTAGTAGCCAAAGGCTACTGTCATGAATTCGGTGTAGACTTTGATGAATCCTATGCACCTGTTGCTAGGATGGAAGCTATAAGATTGTTGCTTGCCTTTGCATGCTCAAAGAATATAAAACTCC
The DNA here is from genome assembly GCA_022559845.1 of Amorphophallus konjac. Classification (NCBI taxonomy): domain Eukaryota; kingdom Viridiplantae; phylum Streptophyta; class Magnoliopsida; order Alismatales; family Araceae; genus Amorphophallus; species Amorphophallus konjac. The sequence goes on from CM040120.1 coordinate 264,204,691, forward strand.
AACAAATGGATGTTAAAAGTGCCTTTTTAAATGGAGTCATTAAAGAAGAAGTTTTTGTTGAACAACCTCCTGGATTTCAATACTCTCCTCAACCTAACCAAGTTTTCAGGTTAAACAAAGCCTTGTATGGTCTAAAGCAGGCTCCAAGAGCTTGGTATGAACGATTGTCTGAATTTCTGATCAGCAAAGGCTACAAGAGAGGTAAAGTTGATCAAACTTTATTTACCAAGGGCATGAACAGAGATCTCATCATAGTTCAGGTATATGTAGATGACATTGTATTTAGATCAACTAAGCATGAAATATGTGATGAATTTTCTACCATGATGTCAGCTGAATTCGAAATGAGCTTGGTTGGTGAACTGAAATATTTTCTTGGATTGCAGGTACAGCAGCTAGAAGATGGGTGCTTCATCAACCAAACCAAATACACAATGGAACTGTTCAAAAGGTTTGGCATGGAAAACTTAAAGCACATTACTACACCCATGGGCACCAATACTTCATTGGATGCAGATGAGACAGGTAAAGAAGTAAATGCCAAACTTTATCGAGGTATGATTGGATCACTACTTTACTTGACAGCCTCTAGACCTGATATACAATTCAGTGTAGGAATGTGTGCAAGGTATCAGTCTAGACCTACCGAATTACACTTAGCTGCAGTTAAAAGAATCTTCAGATATTTGTCAGCTAGTCATTCCCTTGGTTTATGGTTTCCTGCATCTCACACACTTAACTTAGTAGCATACACAGATGCTGATTATGCAGGCTGTAAACTAGACAGGAAAAGCACTAGTGGCCATTATGAATTCTTGGGTGGGTGTTTAGTGTCTTGGGACTCCAAGAAACAACATTCCGTGGCCCTCTCCACTGCAGAAGCTGAATATGTGGCTGCAGGGAGTTGTGGAACACAAGTAATATGGATTAAACACCAGCTTCAGGACTACCAAGTAGACCTGGGGTGCACACCAATTTACTGTGATAATACTAGTGCCATCAATCTTGCTAAAAATCCTGTTTTGCATTCACGAACCAAACACATAGAGATAAGACATCATTTTATAAGAGATGAGGTGTCTAAGAATAATTTTGAACTGATTCATGTAGGCACAGATAATCAGATTGCTGACATATTCACAAAACCTCTGGATAATGAAAAATTCACCACATTGAGAAGAGAATTAGGCTTATACAAATTGTCTTAATTATGAAGCTTGTTCTTGTTGTGAGGGGGAGTTGTGTTTGTCTGATGTTTAGCCTTCTTGCATGCTGGTTTAAGGGGGAGTTCAGAATGCTTACTGGTTAGCTTTCAGGAATGCTAATGCTATGTCTTAGGGGGAGCTGAGTTGTGATGTGAGAAGAGAAGTTCTTTGACAGATTCAAAAGGGCTGTCCAGATGTGTAACTTTGCTGGTCTTACATGACTGATCTAGAGTGGTTCTCTCAGATAGTAGAGTGTCACTTATTTCTTAAGTCTATAAGTCAGTAACTCTAATCTCCAGTTAGAATCTTTCCTATTAGTACTCCTTCAGAGATTTGGACTAATTGCATAAAGTTTATCTTCCTACATTGTCATTGATTCTGGTTCAGGCCCAAAACTTGTATGTCTTGATATCTGACCTAATCAGCTTGAAATCTAGACTTCAAGACTCAATTCAAGAAATAGTCCTTTTGGTATTGTTTTCAATCATTCTATCTCTTTAACTCAAGGGCTTAACTGAACAAAAATGTTCTATTTTGATCACTGAGAAACTGGGAGCTTCATCAATGAAATGAATTTTTCTCCCATGTGATGAGGTGTCAAATGCTTAAAATGAATGAAAAGACATGACAGAGCAATGGTGGCTTGCTGGTGAGTAACTGGGGACTCTGGCCTCTAATCAAGGTGTTTCCTTATGTCAAAAACCACAGTTACTAACTATGTTCCTTAATAAAAAAAAAGGGGAGGAAGTAATGAGATACTCACTCTGAGTAACTGGGGATTCAGGCCTCTAATCAAGGTGTCTCTCTAATGTCAAAGGAGTGAACTACCAACTTACACATTGATCTTCATAAAAATCATCTTCAACAAAAAATTCTTGTTGTTATGCAACTAATGGATTGCTTGTCCTTAATACCTTGAGATCACCTCTCTGATTTTGTCTTTTGCTGTCTTGTGGGATAGTTGAATGATCAGCTATATCTAGCCATACTTGTGAACTCCTGCTCTAAATCATCCACTATGTATGCTGATAAACTTGTCAATCATTCTACTTCTCTATTGTGTACTGGAGTATAAAGAATCTTCTTTTAAGAATAGAACCTCACTTATTCTCTTAAGATCTACTTGTGACTTTCTGCACTAAGAAGTTACTGCCCTTATTCTTCATGTTTCCAGCACTGTCATACAGCATGTAGTTCTTTTTGCTGATGTCAAAAGGGGAGAGAAGTTTGCAATATCAGTGAGAAGCTCTGCAATATCAGTGTCAGTGAGAAGTTCTGCAATTTCAGTGAGTATCAGTGAGTCTTGGATTTGTCTTGAGCATTGGGGGAGTCATGTAGCTTCGTGGAAGATATGGTCATGAGTTGTGGGGGAGATGAGAGTGTGTTGTAGGGAATGTTTAATTCATTTGCATGAGCATGCCTTGAATTTATTCTGCTTGTTGCAGCTGGTATTAACTTCTTGTTGAAACTTGATATTGCTTGATTCATAGTGTTGTCATCATCAAAAAGGGGGAGATTCTTGCATCCCTATGGTTTTGATGATGTCTCACACTATAAATCAATCTTCAGTCTCTAGAATAATGCTGTCTCATCATGTGAGTGAGTACAGTTCATTTGGTTGTCAGATAAGCATGCTATCATGATTCTATCTACACTCTGCCTAGTTAGTATAGACAACAGTGGGTCGACCCACCCTCGCTGATGCGTCGACTCATCTGTACATTGTTTGTCTGGGTACCAAAGTCTATACACCAGCTTGGTCTATTGAGTCTGTACATTGGCATAACTTCTTCAAGTCTGTACTTCGGGCACCCTCTAACTGAAGTCTACACACTGATATTAAAATTCTAAGTCTGTACACTGCCCGACCAACTAAGTCTGCACATTGCCAAAGTTAGTTCAGCTCAACCCTATACATCCCTCCAAACTTCAACCCTACACATTGGATTGTCAAATTTCATGTCTATACACTGGCTGCTGCATTGTCATGAAGTCTACACATCCTATAGTGTAAGTCTATACATCGCCCAGAGTCTTGTTTGCAAAATCTGAACAGCGTCCGTTGTCAAGACTTCTTGAAGTCTGTACATCGGACTGCTTCTTTTGAAGTCCACACATTGGCTCATTCACTTCTGCAAAGTATGTACATTAGACTGTGGCAAAGTCTATACATTCAGTTCCTTGAGCGAAGTCTATACATCGCTAAGTCTGCACATTGTCTTCAGCCCAAGCGTTCAAAGCCAAGTCTATACAACGCCAACTCAACACATTGAACAGCTCTCCAAGTCTATACACTGGTCTGTGATTCACCAACTCTGTACACTCCTCATCTGTTCCTACGCTTGGCCAAGTCCATACACTCAACATTTCCCTACGCTTTCCTGGCCAAGACTGTACATCACTAAGTGTATACATTGAACTGCTCTTCAAAGTCTGTACAGCGTCCGTCTCAGTCAGCCTCTCATGCTGTGTCTTAGGCAAGTCTGTACATCGGCGTCATTCGTTCAAGTCTATACATTGAACTGCTCTACAAAGTCTGTACAGCGTCCGTCTGAGCCAGCGTCTCATGCTGCGTCTTAGGCAAGTCTGTACATCGGCCTCATTCGTTCAAGTCTATACATTGAACTGCTCTTCAAAGTCTGTACAGCGTCCGTCTCAGCCAGCGTCTCATGCTGTGTCTTAGGCAAGTCTGTACATCGGCCTCATTCGTTCAAGTCTATACATTGAACTGTGTTTTAGGAAAGTCTGTATAGAGGCTTCGATTTACCAAGTCTGTACATCGGCTTCATTCGCTCAAGTCCATACATCCACAGTGGCTCATCAAGTATACACATTCACTAGTGGTTCCTCCAAGTCTGTACAATGCTGAAGCCTTTACAAGTCTGTACAGTGCTTGAGCTTCACAAAGTCTGCACATCACTTCAAGCGATTCAAGTCTATACAGCATGCCTTCACATCCAGAGTCTGTACAGCCAAGTGTCTCATGCATCGTCTTTCTCTGGCATAGTCTATACATTGGCTAAAGCATGTCGAAGTCTATACATCTCCACTGGGGTTCAAGTCAATACATTGCTCACCATCTTATTAAGAGTCTCACACTGGTTCCAAGTCTGTACACTGGTTAGGCTTCGTGAAGTCTACACTGTGGCTAAGCTTTGCATAGTGTACACGATGGTAAGGCTCGTATGCATTGATTCATCATAAGTCTATACACTGCCTATATATGCATTGTTCATAAGTCTATACACTGCCATTCGTTTGCATTGTTCACATGTCTATACACTGCCATTCTGCGCACTGTTCATATGTCTATACACTGCCTTCACATGCGTTTTATTCAGTAAGTCTGTATACTCTCTCACGCTGTACACACTTACTCAGTTGTGTTTCTGAAGTATATACATTCTAGTTAATAGCCTGAACTGACTAAGTGTATACATTACTTCTGTCTGTCTGTAGGCGATTCAGGCTGATGATTGGGCACGTGAACCGAGGTCGGTACCTGACACGTGATCCAAGACAATAGGCACATTACACGTGGATGGCAACCTAGTCAGGATGCTGCCATGTGGTCGAAATTCAAATGATCTGGCCAAAAGTGCATGGGCGGGAACCTGGCAGCCACACGCCAATATCTGCTATAAATATAGAGCTTCATCCTTCAGTAGAAGCTTGACCGTGAAAAGAAAAAGCAGAAGCCATTGGTGAGAGTTTGCACGATCCAGAAAAGAAAAAGAGCAGAGAGTTCCAGATCTGAGAGGAGTTTGTTCGAGAGAGAGAGCAGTGTGTGTGGATTGATGAATTGCTTCATTTGAAGCCACATTTGTATTGAATTTCAGAATCGATTTCTTCTTCATTGGTTTTTGTTTCTACTTTGTTTTCGTTTCATTTTGTTCACCCTTCTGATTTGAATTGGCTTCCCTCCGGTGTGTGGAGGAAGGGAGAGGATTTTCCGGTTGTGTTCTAGCTGGGAGCTAGAACAGGTTTCAAGTTCTGTGGGTAGCAGAGCTTGGTTGAGGGATTTGTTTCCCTTGGGTGTTCAAGCTGTGTGGCAGCATGTTGTTCGCAGACTGAGTCTGCATTGATCTAGCATTATCTAGTGGAATCCTCATTCTAGTTGGAGTGAGGGGTGGATGTAGATTGCTGTCTACAATCGAACCACCTAAAACCCGAGTGCCTCCCCTGTGGTTAGCTATTGTTATCTACGCTCTTCTTCTGCTTGTCTCTTTGCTTCCATGTGATTAGTTCTTCATTCTCATTTACACTTCTCTGTGTACGGGTTAAGGAGGTGCGTTAGCAGTAGAATTTATTTTCCGCCTAAGTTTCTACAAATTGAGAGTGATCTATTCATCCCCCCCTTCTATATCACACTTGTTGCGCTAACAGAGTGATCTGGTCTTTTTAGTGTGTGGAGTGCTACATCTATTGCAGCGTGCGTGTGTGTGTGTGTTGTTGATCCTTCTGTTGGATCGTGTTGGAGACCTCATCTCCGTGTGTGTGTGTGTTGGGGTGCATCCCCGTGTGTGTGTGCAGGCGTCGTCCTACGTGTGTGGTTGGAGCGTTGTCTCCGTTTGGGGATTTATCCCCAAGTGAAGCCTCACAGGGTTTGGTGAGGGGTGGACGTAGGACTGCCGTCGTTGCATCCGAACCACCTTAGAAACCGTTGTGCAGTGTGGTTTGCATTGTGTGGTTTGGTCCGTTTCTTCTACCTCCATTCTCCGTAAGTATTAGTGTAAATTGTTTGTTCCGATTTATCCTCGTGTATGTTGCATAATCTATATCATTATCATACATAGTTTGATAAATCTGATTTGTGATCATATAGTTTTGAATCTCTTAACTAGCATTATATCACATGTTTCAAAAAGGTCAAAAGTTTTTGTAAAATTGGTAAACACCCAATTCACCCCCCTCTTGGGTGTCATTGATCGCGGGACTTCAGTGGAGCTGCAGTTCAGGACCTTCTCTAGATACATCTATGCACCACGAGAGGGGTGGAACCCCCATGTACTGTCGGATGTGACTCACTTGGCTGTGTATCTGGCATATTGGCTGGTGACGTTCGTGGTCGCCCACGGGGAAGGCATTCTTCTACATGCTAAGCTGTTGTGGCCTGCATGTTTGCTGGCAGAGGGACGGAGGCTAGCGTTGGCTCCTGCGGCGCTGACCAACATCTACCACGGGTTGGGGGCACTGTCAGTACACCCGGCACCACGTGAGCAGAGTTTACTTCTGCAGACCCACTACCTTAGTGTGTGCGTCGGTTTGCTATTCCCTGGGCTGGTGACGAGGACGGCGATGGTGAATCCGACGGCCCCTTTGTTGTTCAGCTTCACTGGTCAGTCGGATAGAGACTCAGCAGAGCAGCTGGAGGGAGCCAGGAGGGCCCTATCTTACTTGCCAGGAAGAGGGGAGGACGGGCTCCCATTCGACTGTGCGATGAGACGCTTCCGCCTGGTTCTGGTGCCATCGAGTGACGGGGTGACCTGTGTCCTACCACATCAGCGAGAGCCAGATGCTTTAGTGTACACAGAGTGGGTGATCAGCACCCGACCAATGGTGTTGGCGCTGCACCGATCTACTATGAGCATCCTGGAGCCCTACTACCCGCACCGATTAACCCATAATTTCAGGTACGACCATGTGATCCCACCAAACCAAGAGTTTCCTTTGGCGGGCCGACTGTATAGGAGTCGGGATAGCCATTTGGTAGCAGCTACTTGGTGGGACTTCTACTATCGCGGGGAGCCAGAGCAGTTACCGACCCCAGCGTTGGATCGACGTGGGAGGTTCGACGTCCATTATGCCAGATGGTGGTTCGAACACAGCCATCTGTATTACCAGAAGGCCTCAGCAATTTGGAAGGCTGGGGATGGTCGACATCTGCGGGAGGATCAGCCTTCCATTTCAATGGAGAGCGAGTACCTGAGGACACGCTTCTCTCGGATTCATCGGAATGTGGAGCGGCTTGCGCAGCAGCGGCCCCGAGATGGTCGGGCCTCCTTATCGTCAGGGCGAGGTTACAACAGGGCTATCAAGCCCATGAGGCTGGTGCAGGCGGGGCCTACGACTGCTGGTGCTGGGACATCACGTTCGAGGACGCCGAGGACTTGGTGGACACAATTCTTAGCCAACTGCGATTTCGGGAGGAGTATTACCCTAGACAGGTGCTCCCAGAGGGGAGCTTCGTTGACACTTCCATCAGCGACTGGAGGCGCCACATCACTCATGCGATCAGGTTAGACGGGCCAGTGGAGTTAGTCTCTCATATCGAGCGTGCCTACACGCTGAGAGACATCCGGGAGGCAGTTGCAAAGGATGCCCGCGTGCTGGGGTTGAAGTTGGAGCAACTGGTTCCTCTGCCGTTGACTCCCTTGGGTGCTTCAAGTGAAACATGTCCCCCTTCCTTTTTTTTTTCTTCTTTGTATATGCGGATGAGGTATTGTTTATTAGCGTGTTTCTTCGGCAGGTTCCCTAGCAAGTGAAGGTCATTCCTCAGTGGAGGCGTCCTCTGGGAGTGGGGATGGGGGTCTTCGGCCTAGGCGAAAGCGCCCCCGGGTGGATACTGGAGCAGTGGAGGATGGAGAGTCCTTTCGAGGACCCCGGACAGACGAGCATATTGAGGCAGAGCCAGTTTTGAGTAAGTGCCATGCTCAGCCTTCGTCTTTTGTTGGTTTACTCATTATGGCTGACTAAATTCGTGTTGCTTGACTGGTTTTCTTACAGCTCCACTGGAGGCTGGGGCGGAGGTGGGTTTCTCGCCACTCTTGGAGGCCAACCATCTACTAGACGACGAGATCGAGTGTGATATCAACGTCGATGAGGTTGTTCACGTAATGGATGAGACTGGCCCTCACACCGAGACGGTCCCTGACTTTGAGTCGTGGAAGGCTCCTGAGGATATTCGGCAAGGTAGGGTCCCTAGGACTGGGAATACTCTGCTTATGGCTATGCTTGTTTTTGCCAACTGACATCGCCATGTATTCCCTTGGAAAGACGGCATGGACGTCGGGGGCCATGGCCCCTCCCGAGGGGAGAGATGAGGTGCCCACCCCTGTTAAGGAGCAAGAACCTGCGCCAACCCGGGACGGCTCAGGTAAGTGCCAAGCCATTATAAGAAGAGTTGTCCTCCTTTTGTCTGGCATTTGGTGGACTAAGGTTGCTGACTTGTTGTCTTATTTGCCAGTTGATGACCCGACCACTACCCTGGAGATGGTCCTGGAGCTAGTCAGTACTGGGCCGTCGGTGGAGCTTCCCTCCATTGAAGTCGAGTCAGGAGTGGCGGGTGGCTTTGCTGCCCTTGTTGCTGGAGCCGTTTATGGGTTGCTACCACAGTCGTCGATTGGGCCGCCCCTCCCTCCTTTGCCATCCATTGTCTCGGCTTGCATGGTGGGGCTAGTTGGGTCTTCTACCATGGGACCCTCAGGTACGCGATTGGGAACTTAGCCATTTATGGTGGGCTTTTGCATCACCTGCCAGTGCTAAGCTTCTTCTGGTGTTGGTCACAGGTACTTCATCTCCTTTGGAGGAGGGCGAGCTTCCTCGTAACATGGATGGAGTTGTAGGCAGGGAGCATACGGCTATAGTTTTGACTGGAGAGACTGAGGAGATCCTTGATATCGAGGGGATCTCTGAGGGGAGTGCCTCGACTGGTGAGCTTCTTGTTTAAAGCTCTTAGGCTAGCCATTTTTTTTGTGAGGTCAGGTTGTGTGCTGACCCAGTTGTTTTATTGATCCGCAGGGGCTTCTAGTTCCACCACCTCCGGAAGTTCATCGGAGACTTCTTCAGGCTCCTCAGGTAGCGATAGTTTCATCATGGAGATAGAGGAGTGTTCGGGCTCCTTGTCTTCTGGGGCCTCCTCCGCCGAGGGGGCAGGGATGGAGGCTTCTTCGAGAGGTGCGTGGGGCTCTTTCCTTCCCCCTTTTAGCACTTGTTTATGCTTTCTGGCAGAATATTGATGCTTCTATATTGGGTGTAGCACTGGGGTTAAAGGAGGAGCGTGTGCCGACTCTTGCTGCCGATGGCCAGGAGGAGGTCTCCGATCTCCCTGCGGCTTTTGGATGGGATAGGGCTATGGGAGAGGACTCCCTCGTCCTTGAGGAGTAATTGCCTTCCCCGACTCCGGTGAGTGACGCCGTAGGGGTTGAGGGGCTTGGTCTGGGTAAGGAACGAAAATTCCTTTTTCTCAGGTTTTCCACCTTATTTTTCATGTAAAGTTTCACACGTATTTCCCACTTTCCAATTGTTCTTTCTGGTATCGTGCAACCTCGACTGATGTACTGATGGAGCCGAGTGACTCCTCTTTAGGCTTGGGGGTGGAATGGCCTGCCTCCACTCCACCAATGGAGCCGCTAGTGGACGGGAGTGTGGGCGCCTCCTTGCTTCAGCGAGCACGAGGGTACCTTCAGAGTAACCCCCTTCTTTCTCCGGAGGACTTGAGGCAGCGCCTGACGGAGTGCACCCGGGGTTACCATATCCTTGGCTTCCCACATGTGCCCTGGATGACGGGGGTAGCTGGGAAATGGGCGGAGTACCTGCGACTTCGTGAGGTACAGGAGTAGAGAGCTCGAAGGCTAGCCGCCATCCAGGAGGAGCAGGAGTGGCTGGGTCGGCTTGTAGCGGTCGTATTTGAGCAGCAGTGTCGCGTCGGGGTGGCTGAGTCACTCTTTAGAGACAGGGCTACTCGGCTGGAGGAGGCTGAGAGCAGGATGAAGGTCTTGGAGGAGCAGCAGTCGGCCACGGACCGCGCCAGGGCTGAGTGGCGAGAGGCCAGGAGCACGGTTGAGGCCAACGCTCAGCTCTTGTCCACTCTTAAGGTGGAGCTTGTGGCTGCTCAGTCTCACTTGTCAGCGTTGGAGGAGAGCGAGCCGTGATTTGACTGCGTCATCTTTCTTTTTATGCCATACGTCTGGTTGTACGGCTATTTTGTTACCCCAAGGGCATGTCTTGGGCTCCTTTTAAATAGTGTGAATGGCAGAATCCTAGATTTCTTTTGTCATTTTCTGTGTCATCCCACCCTTTTCTTTCTTATGGAACAATGCTAGATGCAGGAGCTGGCGACCATGTACTGTTAGTCATGGTTGATCCTTCTACTATGTGCTGGTGTTGATGATAGGGAGCTGGGTACTCGAATTGAGGTATTGGATAAGAGACTGAGTACTAGATAGTGGTTGCTAGATATTGGGTGCACTGGAGGGTCTGAGCATAGGGTACTGGGGGCTGGGCACTAGATACTGGGGCCTGAGTGCTGGGTACTGGCGATTCACTCCATTTGGTATGTGGACTGGGGACTGGCTAAGAACTGAGAAACTGGGAGATAATATGTACATGTCCAATAATTGGGAGACTGGGTGCTGGGAACTAGCGGCTGGAGGCTAACCCCAAAGGGGGTGTTGGCCTATATTGTTGGGAACTGGGGCTAGGAGCTGACCCGTCCGGGTGTGATGGCCCGCATACTTGGAGACTTGAAGCTGGAGGCCAACCTATGAGGCTGTTTCAGCTTGTATTGCTGGAGTTGTTTGGTCTAGGGAACTGGAGCTGGAGTTGGCCGGCTAACCACCCTAGTGACATAGCCAGAGACTGGGACTAGGACTGGAACTGGTGTTAGAATGGGGACTGGAACAGTTCGGCTGACCATTTAAGGTGTTGCAGCCAGAAGCTAGAATTGGAACTAGAACTAGAATTGGAACTGTCCAGCCGACCATTTAAGGTGTTGTAGCCGGAGACTGGGACTAGAGCTGGGACTGGTGCTGGCCGGCTGACCGTTTAAGGTGTTGTAGCTGGAGACTGGAACTGGAGTTGGGACTGGTGCAGGCCGGCTGCCAGTTTAAGGTGTTGTAGCCGGAGGTTGGAACTGGAGCTAGATTGGTGCTGGCCGGCTGACCGTTTAAGGTGTTGTAGCCAGAGGCTAGAACTGGAGCTGGGACTGGTGTTGAATACATATGCACCATGATTACTATTATGGTTTTGATGATAGAAACTACTATACGTCACACTGTGGTGCATCTGTTTAAACAATTAGTCATTTCATCGAACATGTTGTATGCATGAGCAGTCCATGGTTTTGATAGCAAATACTAAGTCACACTGTGTTTGCATATGACGTCATTGTGCATCTGTTTAAACAGTTAGTCATTTCATCGAATAGGTTGTGTGCATGAGCAATGCATCAGTGCATACCCTTGCATTGGTTCATTCATATAGTCGGTGCATCTCTTATGCTGCTATACATCAGAAAGTCTATATAGCCAGCAAGTCTATACATCAGCAAGTCTATACATCAGCAAGTCTATACATACTATAAACTCAAGTCTGTACGTTGGCTGCTAGCACAAACTCAAAGTCTGTATGTTGGCTGCTAGCACAAACTCACAGTCTATACGTTGTTTGGTTGAAGTCTGTACAATGTATAGTTGCTCCAACACAGTTGCTCCAACACAAAGTTTGTGCATAGTCAGTGCATTCGGTTGCTTCATGGCAAAGTGAAAGCCATATGATCACGTTCAAGCCTTGATGCAAATCTCTTCCACAAGCTTCATTCAAATAGCCAAGGTCACTACACAAGATGAGAGTCCAAAGATAAAGATTCAGTTGGTACTTTCTAGACCAACAAGGATGAAGTTACAGACATGAACAGGCTGCTAATGGACGCAAGTGACGGAGCTGAAGCGGCTAACAGACCGACCCGGGATGGACCGGGATTTGCCCAGCTAGCGGTCGACCGCCAGCATAGGGGCGGTCGATCGCCCCAGCCATGGAATGCCCGTCTGCAGTTCTTTCAGCTGCAGGTTGACCGCCAGCCAGTAGCGATCGACCGAAAATCTCAGGGCTCACCAATCTACAGTATTTCTCAGTAGAGGTCGACCGCCAGAAGCTGTAGGTCAACTGCCAGCCCCAAGCCATCAATTGTTGACTTTTATTTCCACTTCGAAAAGGGCCATTCAACATGGATTTGTTTAATCCAAAAGTCACCTAATCACCCATGATTTGTGGATCTGGTCTGGGGCTTGTCTATAGACCATTCAAAGTCTATAAAACCAATACGAGAGGGTTAAAAACCCTAGTTGATGTAGTTGATGAAGTGAATCAAAGCGAGCTCAAGGGAGGCCATTTCGAGGGTACTGTAGCACCTGTGTGAACAGTACTTCGGGCTGGAGTTCTTCATCCTTCCAAGGTGATTCAAGCTCAGATCTGAAGCCAAGACACCTCCAAGCAAGCAAGAAGCATTCAAGGCTCTCAAAGGTGATCAAAGCTACATCCATACACCTCTTCATCAACTCAAGGAGATTCAAGAAAAGATCAAGCTACATCCAATATTCTTCTTCATCAACTCAAGGAGATTCAAAGGAAAGATCAAGCTACATCCTATATCTGCTCCATCAACTCAAAAGGATCAAAGGAAGATCAAATCATCAACAGATTCAAGATCCAACAATCTCAGACAAGATCTAATTCATTCTAGCATATCTTCATGTCTTGTTTGAGCATTTTCATCTTGTTTCTTTCTTCATTTCATTCAATCTATTGAAACTGAAGATCGTCCCTACCGGTGGTTAGTAGGAAGGCAATCGAGTTCTCCGATCTGCGGTGTAGCCGTCCCTGCCGGCTTTGTGTGTAGGAAGATAGAAAGAGGGTTTTCTCTGTTCTGTGGTTTGGGGCGTGTCCCCGGTCAAGCTGTGAGTCAGCAAGGAAGCCTCACCGGGTTTTGGTGAGGGGTGGACGTAGGTTGCGGGGTTGCAACCAAACCACCTTAAAATTCCATGTGTTGTGGGTTGTTTATTGTGTGTGCTTGCTCTATATCTTCTACCCCCATTCACAGGTTCGTGTGGTTCCATACTTGGTAATGTTGTTTACACACTCAAGCACTCAGATTTGCACCTTCGATTTTATCTACGGTTTAATTGAGCTTAGCACTTTGATTGCATCCCTTGGGCGGCCTGCTGCACCCTTGCACACAGGCGCCAAGGTGAAAGTATTCCTAAGTGTTTTCCTTGCTTAGACTCGCATGCACCTTAGTTGATCACCACTGCATTCACACACATATGAACTTTGAGTGATCAACATAGCACACACACACGTATGGTTGTTGCAAGCTATTGCATGCTCTGTGCCACTCTACTTAATTCCGTTGTGCATTGTGTCTAAGTGATTCATTCACTTTATAGGAGTGGTTCATGCTTCCAATAGCTAAGAGTTTTAAATAGGCCAAAGCTTTTGATAGGATCTATTCACCCCCCCCCCCCTCTTACATCCGTTTACACCTCGCGGGACCCAACAACTGGTGCAGGCCCGCTGACTGTTTAAGGTGTTGTAGCCGGAGGCTGGAACTGGAGTTGGGACTGGTGTAGGCCAGCTGACCGTTTAAGGTGTTGTAGCTGGAGGTTGGGACTAGAGCTGGCGATGACCGACCCTCGGGGGTGTAATGGCCACCATTGTTGTGTAGTGGTGTTGAGCTTGCCTTCGACAAGATGTGGCGGTCGGCGGCTTCCATCAGTGGAAAGTAGAGAGGAAGATAGTTTTTTTTCACGTTACCAACTCTACCGCCCTTGCGGGTTTTCGCCAGAGCTGGCCCCCTTTTAATTTTTCCGATGCGCCCTTGCAGATTTTCACACCGAGTGGTTACCCAATTTTGCCAGAGGCGCCCTTTCAAGTTTTTACCTCAGCTGGGTTGATGGCAATTTTTACCCTCAGTAGTCCTGTGGAGGGAGCTGCCTGAGGCCGCCGGGGTATCTCTATTTTTAACCCCATATTTTATCTTTTGTTGTTGTTTTTTTTCGTTCTTCGAATCCGGGGATTGTCATCCGTAGCATGCTATTGTCAGGGGATGTGACCTGAAGTTTATGCTGCGTATGGTTTATCATCATTGTAGCCATGTTAGTGGCTTTAGCCGGTTACTGAGTAATCTGAAGTTTGACTGATGATCTGGGAACCGGTGACCCATGGTGGCATATTGCTGGGGTCATGACTGGGTTCATGGTGGTTTGACCATGACGAACGGGCAATTGGAAATTCTGGATTCAGGGGTACTTAAAGTATATGGACGTAGAATAAAGAGGGTATGGGGATTGGCTGAGACTGAGGTTTACTAGACCAGGGGACTGTGATAATATGTGAGTGCTAGTGTATACAGGGTTGCTAGGACTGAGCGAAGGCCAAAGGGAAGATGAGCCAACGAGTGTAATATAAAACTAACTGGGGAGAGTAGGGTTAATGATTCAGAGATATGCATTTGTCAGGGATTGGTATGGGTTGATCGGAGAGACATATGATTTATTGAGAGGTGGGTGGATAGTTACCATGGCTGGTGTAGAGAGAGATATTTTTATTTATCTCATTACCAGCCCTACCGCCCTTTCGGGTTTTCGCATGCCCTTGCGGGTCTTCACGTCGAAGGGTTTCCCAATTTTATCTGAGACGCCCTTTCGGGTTTTCACCTCAGTCAGGTTGTTGGCATTTTTTCCCCCAGTCGCCCCTTTACAAAGAGGACGACCGGGCCTGCAGGGGTATCTCTATTTTTAACGCCATTTTTTTATTTTTTTATTTTACCTTGGAGCCTGACTGCTGGATTGTTGCTGGTGCCGGGCATCCCTGCTCTTGCAATTACGGGGACGAAGCTGGGAGACTAACCGCTATAAATGCATGATGGTGACACTGGGGGGCTTGACTGGCCTCGTTTCTTTGCTGGAAGGACAGACTGGAAGAAGTGACTGGTCCCACCCCTCAGTGGGAGTGGGTTGTTGAATTTGCTGGCAATGGCTGGGGCGCGCGCCTTAGTCTGGGTGGCGCGCGAACTCATTTTCTGGAGCGTGTTACAACTTCATGTATTTACCATTGAGAGGTGGGAATGACTTATTACTCTTGTAGTCTACAGCCATGTAGGCCCCACCCTTGTAGACATCATGAATGATGTATGGACCTCACCAGTTAGGTTGTAATTTACCACTGGTGCGCCCTGCCATGACTTCCCTTTCCTTAATCATGACAATGTCGCCTTGCTTGAAGGTCACTATTTAACGAGCTTGTCGTAGGCTCGCGCCATGCGGGCATGGTACACTTGTAGATGTCGGTAGGCCTCGACCCGCTTGCCTTCTAGATTGGCAAGCTCTTCTAGCCTTCTCTGGTATTCATCTTCTTCTGGGCCGGCAAAGTCGGTGTGGACCGCCACGCGGTAATATGCTAACTGGATCTCGGTGGGGATGACGGCTTCAACCCCGTAAATGAGGGAGAATGGTGAGCATCCCATGGGTGTCTTATAAATTGTCCGGTAGGCCCATAACACCTCGAACACCTTTTCGCCCCAATCGCGCTTCCGGTGGCTAACAATCTTAGCGAGAAGCTTGCAGAGGGTTTTGTTGAAGGCCTCCGCTAAGCCGTTAGGTTGAGGGTTGTAGACTGAAGAGGTTCTCCAATCGATGTGGAACTTGGCCGCTAGTTGATATACGGCCCTATTCTTGAATGGTGTGCCATTATCCGACACTATGCGGTTGGAAGTACCGAATCGGTAGATGATGTTGTGCCGGAAGAATCTGGCTACCACTTCGCCAATGACCTCCCGTAGGGGGATGACTTCAGCCCATCGGGAGCAGTAGTCGATGGCAGCCAGAATGTACTTATGGCCCTTGGAAGATGGCGGGAAGGGTCTCATGATGTCCATACCACATTCCGCAAATAACCATGTGGGGACCGTGGGACGTAACGGGTTTGGAGGTGTTCTAGGTACCGGGCCAAAGGCTTGGGATTGATGGCACATACGGACATGCTGAGTGCAGTCCGCGTACATGGTTGGCCAATAGAAGTCTTTAAGCTTGATGTTGTTCTCCATTCTATCTCCGGCCTGATGAGCGCCGCATAGCCCTAAATGGACTTCCTACATGATGGCTTGAGCCTCGGCTGAGGAGACACATCTCAGGAGAATCAACTTGTCATTTTCGTGGACCAGTCTATATAAGGCATCGCCGATCAACTCATATGACATTTCCCGGTGAAGTAGTTGGACCCTTTGGGCTCGGTCAGGAGGGATCCAACCTCGCTTGAATTTGATGATAGGCTCGCGCCAATCTTCTTCTTCTGGGAGAGTGTCTTGGTCGAGACTACAAACCTCATAGACGGTGAGGCCGGCTTCATTCTCGAGTGTACTAGGCATCAATCGTTTATGCTTGACAGTGATGTCGACTTCCTCTTCAGGCGAAAGCTTGATGGCCACAGCCAATTTGGATAGAGCATCTGCTTGGGCATTGCTGCTCCGGGGGACATGATTTATTTCCAAGAAATAGAATTTCTAGGTTAGTCTGGTGACGGTGGCGTGGTACAGCACCAACTCTTATTTCCGCACTGAAGTCTCGCAATCAATGACACCCAAGAGGGGGGTGAATTGGGTGATTACAAATTTTAGAAAACTTTTACCCGATTTAAATGGATATGAAGAAATAGCAACTTAGAAATTCAGATCTGTTACAATACCGATTAGATCTATCAAAATCAATCCCCATGATAGTTCTTCGGTACCAGGCAGAGGTATGAATATGAAGATTCTACTCACGCAAAGTGTTATTGTCCTGACAAGACTAACCTTGTCTATTCAAAACCACCTTTTGATGATGGCAACTACGAGTCATTAAGAGTGGGCATGTGTGGAACATGCTTGATTCTATTGTTTTGATGATGTCTGACTATGACTCATTAATGAGTCTTATTTTTATTTGATGATGTCAACATTCTCATAGTTCAGGTCAGAGTCAACACTGAAGATGAGCATGTGAAGAGATCATGAAGATGAGCAGCAGGGCAACGTTGAATTCAAGATACATAAATCTAAAAGAGCAAGAACCTACTAAGGTTGAAAAAGAAACTCAAGATGTAAAGGCATAGAAATCAAGGTAGTTGGATGCACAGAAATAAAGGCAGATGATGCAGAAGAATGGAACTGAGAAGTTAAAGCCAAGTGGAGTTCACCCCCTTGCTCAAACAAGTGAAAAATCAAGGCAGACAAACAGTTGAGTTAAGGGTGACAAATAGCCATACACAGGTGACAGATACCTATTAGAGCTGACAAATAGATACACAATGGTGACAAATAGGTGCATAAAGGTGAAAAATAGATGGCCAGGCTGAAAACAAGGAAAACACAGAAGCAGAGTCGACTTCACAAGGCCTTGGAGTGGACTCCAGTCTCGTTGAAGCTGAAAAAGAAGAACGGAAGTCAGAGGCGACGGCTCTTAGCGGCTAAAGGTGAAAAATAGCTGTTACGGGTGATAAATAGAAGATAAGGGTGACAATTAGGTGTTACCCGTGACAAATGGCTCGTAAGGTAGTTTTAGTAAAGCCTGCGTCAACTCAATCCTCTTATGGCATCGATGCAGTGGGGTTTCCAGAAGCCGTTGTAAACGGGCTTCTCAAAGGATGCATCCACGTACCTTTAGTCCTACGTCGACGCCATCAAGCTCAAGCTCACCAGCTGACTCAAGGATACATGTAGCTGTGTCGATGCAAGGTCACTGTTGCGTCGATGCACCAGAAGCTTTCCAAGCCCCTTTATGCTAAACTTGCACAGTTTCCAAAGCTCATCCAGAGAGTATAAAATGCAATTGCAAATCTCTAAAAGCACCTCTTTTGAGGTCTAAAGGAGGCTCCTAGGACTGACACTGTCCCTCATCAAAATAAGTGAAGAGCTTACTTTTGGACAAGGTTCTGTCAAGGAGAAGACTCCTTCTCTGCTGTCCCTCCCCGAGAGTCTGCCAAGCAAGATCTCTATCTGTAGAAAATCTCCCTGGACCAAAAGGACGTCCTCTCTACAAGCCAGCCCATGAATATTAAAGAAGCCGTAGGCACTTTTGGTCCACCTCAATTATTTTACTCCAGCCATTCAAATTGGAGGGAAACCTATGTGTCTTTGCTGGACCAATCAATCTTCAGCTTGGGTAATGTGAATTGCTCCTAACATCAAATATGGTGGTCCAATCAAAAAGAGGTCATTATTCTAAACAAATCTTGTTCATTCAAGCCAAATCAGATTGCAGGATTTTGGAGGGAAAACAGTCTTCCCATCTGCTTCCCTATGCCTGGTGGATCAAGTCAAGCACCGCAGGAAGAAGATCAGTGGTCAAAGCATCTACCTTAATTTGAACCGGCCATATTGGGGATCTTCTTGGAGGGAAAATCCTCCACTGGCTCCTCTATATATACGAAGCTCCTTTTACAAGAGAGTTTTTGTTGCCGCCCTAAGAAGAAGCCAACGTCCCTTGAACCTTCAGTAGAAAACTTGTGAGAAAGAAAGGAAGGGAGTGAGAGCAGCCCAACATCTGGCCATCCCAATCCAATGCTGTAAGAGAAAAGGAGAGAATAAGAAAGAAGAGAAGAAGAGAGTCAAAGAAAAAAGAGAAAAGAGTGTGCCTGAGCTTATAGGGAAAAATCTGTGAGAAAGAAAAAGGGAGAAGAAGCTAAAAGGAGTGCAGCCCCTCCTTGCAGCCGGCCTGAGCTTGACAGAGCTTCAAGACTTTGATCTGAAGCAATCATAGCCTTCTCCTTGTGATTGCTATTCTATTTTCATTTGCATCTTCTCAATTCGTAAACCGTGTGTATTCTGGGGAGTTGTCCCTGGGTTTTTGTTGCACTTGCAGCTTGTGTTGCTTTGTTTGTGTGTGTGTGGGGGGGGGGGGGGGCTCGTCCCCGTGTGTGTGTGGGAGGGGGGGTGTCATCCTCATGTGTGTGTGTGGAGGACATCGTCCTTGTGTGGAAAAGCCTCATCGGTTTGGTGAGGGGTGGACGTAGGTTGCGGGTCTGCAACCGAACCGCCTTAAAAATCCCTGTCCAATGGGTTGTGCCTTGTGTGTTTGATCCTTATTCTCTATCACCATTCACAGGTTCACAGGTTGGTTTAAACGCAAGCTATCTTAGTTGTTCTTCAATTATCACAAGCTGGTTTACTCTCCACACAATAGGACTCTGTTGAGCGGTTGTTCAACTTAAGTGCTGAACCGTTTGTGTGGGAGCCCTTGAACCATTCTGGTTAAAAGCGTTGTGCATTAAGTCTAAGTGTTTTATTTGTTTCATGGCAGTGATCCGAGTGTCTATCAGTTAAGTTTTGGAAAGGGCAAAGTTTGTACCCGATCTATTCAACCCCCCTTTCTAGATCTGGTCGCACCCAAGGGACCTAACACCTACATCCACCCCTCACGATCTGTGAGGATTCACACACTATCTTGTAAGGGATTACAAGATAAAGCCACACACATAGATCTGACGAGATCCACACACACATACGCGGATCTGAAGAGATCCACACATACACACACAGATCTAAGTAGATTCACACACACACACGAGTGTTTACAGATTACATAGAACTTGAAGCTCAAGGAATTTAGAAGAAGACGTAGAAATGAAAACTTCATATTTAGGCTCCCCCTTAGTAGATGATGCAGATCTTGGACTAGGCTTTGCTTCTCTACTTAATTTCCAGTTGATTGGCTTTAGATTGATCTTGAAGTGCTTGAGGTTTGATGAAGAATGGATGGATGGAGTACTGTTCATGCATGTGTTGCAGCAGCCTTCTTTCTCCCTTGATAGCCTTCCTTTGATCTCCTTACGTGATTAGGGGTCCTTGCCCTAAAGATGTGTTTTTATAACACTTGGGTTGGTCAAGGGACATGTCAAGACATAGATCCACGTTTCCTGGCAGATTAGGGGCCTTTAGGACTCAAAAGTCCAAAAGAGATGGCTACCCATGATGGAGAAAACAAAAATCAACATTTGCTGCTTCGAAGGGTTCGGTCGACTAAAATATTCGGTCGATCGATCGATCTCTAAGAATTCTTGGACATTTCAATGCTGGGACAATCGGTTGACCGAATGGGGTCCATCGGTCGACCGGACTCTATAACCTTCCAGAGTTCTGAGGGCTGGCAGATCTGGTCAACCAATCCAACTTCTTTGGTTGACCGAACACTGTTTTCTCTGTAAAACAAATGTGTTAGCCCAATAAAACAAATCCATATGTCTGAGGCAGTGTATGCCCATCTTGGGGCATTCATTTTGAGTTCATAGGACTTATTAAGAGCATTTTGGAAGTTTGAACCAATGAGCAATTCCCATGACGGAAATGGGCCTTA
This sequence comes from Amorphophallus konjac, assembly GCA_022559845.1. Taxonomy (NCBI): domain Eukaryota; kingdom Viridiplantae; phylum Streptophyta; class Magnoliopsida; order Alismatales; family Araceae; genus Amorphophallus; species Amorphophallus konjac. Next base: position 264,225,002 of record CM040120.1, read on the forward strand.
TTTTCATCCTTATGTTTCGCTCTTGCAAGTATGCACGGCACGGGATGGAAAACACGTCTGGGGTTTTGTTATCATCAAAATCACCTGGAGAACTCAACAATCTCCCCCTTTTTAATGATGACAAAACTCTAGAACATTAAATGCAATGGCGTGCCGTTGAAACCAATTTGAATCTTGCAAGCTCCCACATGGTTCGTGTACGTGGCGGAGTTTACACTCACGCATAGTGAAGGATTTCAGATGGGCAAACCGGTCTTTCATCCAACACCATTTTATATACCTAGAACCAATTAGGGAATGATCAAAACAACCCGCAAAGCAATCCATTTACAATGAACATTTCATCAAACCAAACCAACGCAAACCATTCAATCATATTTTCCAAATTCAAATTGAGAAGAAATGAAGGGCAAGAACCAACATGTATGTCCAATACCAAGTGCATTCCATGTTATAATGGATGAACAATAAGATGCAGAGGGGGGGTGAATAGATCTACCACAAATTCTAGCCAATTTAAATCACTTAAGATGCAGAATTGAAATGCTAAAGCAAACACCACCAATTCAACGAGATTTCACTCAAGACCGGGAAATAGTCAACTAGATGGAGCTGTACTTGGAGGTTCAATCAGACTCTCCTCACACAAGGTTAAGTTTTCCAGATAGGCGTAACCTATCATTCTGACTAAACCTTTTGATATACAGCACTGGTTGAAAGTTCAAACAGAAAGGAAATATATCAGGAATTCAGAAATCTGTTCTAAGCATTCAACGAGTTCCAGTATGAGGAAGAAGTAAACACACAAATATGAGCACACGCATTACAAAGAGGTTTTTAAGGTGGTTCGATCTCAATCCAGAGATCTACATCCACCCCTTACTCAATTGAGTAAGGCTTCCGCTGACAAACAACTTGAAAACCGCTGATCCACAGCTTTGGGGAATAGATCCCTACAAACCGTTGATCCACAGCTTTGGGGAATAGTGTTGGGACATGTGCGATGGATTCAGAGGGGGGTGAATGAATCTATCCTTCAAAATTTTTGCCTAATTTAAAAAATTAGAACACTCAGAGATGCGAAGCTAAAGACAGATTCAGTTCTACCAAATCTTAAATACTGTGATGTGTTCAATCAAACAGTAGACGTGCAATCAATGAGCTCAATGGACATATGAAGACAGATCCAGCCTAAGCATTCATCTAGCGGAATCAGATATGACAATCAAATCACAGTAGACGAAGGATTTTTAGGTGGTTCGGTCCGCAGACCTACGTCCACCCCACACTCCAACCAGAGTGTGGATTCCGCTGATACACAGCTTAACAGCTGGGCCTCACAGCTTGCCTACATCAGCTGAGCATCACAGCTTGCTTCCGCTGGGCAATACAGCTTGGCCGTCCAGAGGATACCACACCTCTGCAACTACTGGGGACTACAGCTTAACCCGTCCAGAGGAATCCTCCTCTGGCCGCTGAGCAACACAGCTTGCTCCGCTGACAAACAGCTTGAAACAGAGGTAAAAGAAAAACAAAAAAATGGAAAGGACACAGCAATAGAAGGCTGTATACGATAAAGTACAAAACAGCTCTCAAAGAGCAAGTTGGTCTGGATCTGATCCAAGATCCAACAGATAACAGATCTTCAATGAAGTCTTGTCTCTTCTTCTTCACGAACTCTCTATCTCTCTTTTCACTCTCCTTCTATCTTTTTCTCTCTTTCTCTTCTCTATCTTTCCCTTCTCTCCTGATCGTTTCTTTTCTTCTCTGCTACTCTCTCTCTTTCTGTTTCTCTTCTCTCTGGATCATGCAGGCTCTCTCTTCTTCTACTCCTCTGAAGTATATTCACGATCATCTTCTCCAGATGGAGAAGTCTTCCTTTTATAGCAGCATAGAGGTGGGGCATGTGCTCTGCACTATTCCCGCCCGAATACCTTGACCACGTAGAAGCATTTTAGCTCACTACATTACACGTGTCACGATCCTGAGCCATCTCCATTCTTGGATCACGTGTCCATACTAAGTTTCTCAAACATGAGTCCTGTCAGATAAAACTTGATATCAGTTCGAATCAATCTGAAGGAAAAGAAAAAGATGCATCGAGTAGGTTTGAGATTTAAACTAAGCATATATAGACTTGCTAGTGTGTAGTGCAGTATGCATGTAACAAAGTATGCACAATGATAGTGAATGCACAGGCATGCCATCAAGGAGTGTATGGACTTTGCGTGCATTCGACAACGATGTATAGACTTGCTGGTGTGATGATGCATGAACTTGAACACTCATACCAGCAGCGGTATGCACACATGCACAATGAACATGGATTGCATTGACTAAGCCATGAGCTGAGCTAACGGATGTATAGACTTGCTCAGTTATCAGCGAATGGATGTATAGACTTTCTGTGCCTACGACAAGACGATGTACATACTTTGTTTATGCGTGAAGCACAACGATGTAAGAATGTATAGACTTGCTAAGTCATTAAGGCACCCGTGCAGGCTGTGTATACGTGAAACAAACGAATGCACTGACTATGCTCATGAATGTATAGACTTACTAAGTCATCAAGGCACCCGTGTGCAGACTTAGTATTCATGCACGAACATTGGGTGTGCAACAGAATGTATAGACTTTGAATGCCGGGTGAAGAATGTACAGACTTTGCATGCATGCGACAAGACGATGAACAAACCTGCTGATGAAATGATGCATGGACTTAAACATTCATACCAACAACGGTTGTACAAACCTGTGAAGCAGTGCATAGACTATGTGTATATGTGAAACAACTGAATGTACAGACTATGTATGCATAATGAACATGCATCGACTTCGAAATAAAGCGACTGACGAATGCATCGATGCAGTGTGTGCATATGGCAAATATTGAATCGATGCAATGTATGTAGGAGAACTAACAATGCAATATATTTACCAGATCATGCATCGACTATATGACGTGCAACAATAGTTAATGTACCGATGCAAACTACACTTGTTATGCAGGAACTAGAGTTGCACCAATGCAGAGACAGACAATGCAATGAGATGAATATGCACACAACCTGTTCGATGGAATGACATGCAAATAAGATGCTCAATCAATCATTCATATGTAGACACATGGTGACTCATAGTGTTTGCTATCATCAAAATCACAGGGGCACAACAATCTCCCCCTTTTTGATGATGGCAACACTATGACTCACACAGACCCAAACTATTCTCCCCCTTTGACTTCATCAAAAACAAAATAGTTTGAGAGAAAAATTAAGCAGGTATGAAAAGATTGATATAACATCTCCCCCTTTAACTACAAGAAAGCACATTAGAGCTAGCTATTCTCCCCCAAAGTGCAATATGACACCACATATTCTCCCTAGATAAAAAGGAAGAACAACCATACATGAAACTCCCCCTGAATAAAGGAATACAATCAACAAGCACAGGGGCAGTTAGACAATCATGTATCAATCCTCCTCCTTTAAGAAGTAATAAATGAAATCTGTTCAACATTCCTTGCTCAGAATAAAGCAAAAGTTTCAAGAGGATATGTGAGGAGTGTGTCACAGCAACAAGAAGTAGATTGAGGAAGAATGTCAAGGCAACATACAAAGCACATGATCTTTCAGTAACAGTTCAGTAGAAAGAGTGTGCATTTTCAAGTAATGATCAGAAAATAGATGTGCAAGATGATGGAGCAGTTAAGGATGTAACTGATCAAGCGAAATTTTATTACAGGTACCACTATTATAAGTCCAATTAAGGATAAACTCTCCTATCATAAGAGGTTATGAATTAAACTACATGACAAAATGGGTTTAAGCATGATGTATACCAAATTTGACAATTGTATACAATACTCAAATCTGAAACTGAGTTTTAATAAAGGTGAACCAATTATTCATAGCATTCCAGTTCAATCCTCTTCTATCTTACTCAATTAATCTCAATGACTCCTTTAGGAGTTACACATTGTAGTATTGAGATTAAACACCTTTAATAGTATTTGAAGTTGACTTTGTTGGCAGAAATTTTATGATATCCATTTTTAGATTTTACTTTTGAACTTCACTTTATTTTTCTTGAGCAATCTTGGTTGATTAACACCTTTTTACATGAGGCAAAACACGTCTCAGGTGAAATGACCCAGTTACTCAGTGTGATAACCGCATTGCCTCTCGAACATGAGAACAGAGTTAGCAATTGGAGTGTCTTTTTACATGAAGAAACACCTTGATCAGAGGCCGAGATCCCAGTTACTCAACACAACCATGCCATTGCTCTGTCAGACTTTTCAATTATTTTTATATCAGAGATAACTGTGGCACTTCATGACATAGGTTTACTCCATTTCTTTGAGGGAGGACCCAGTTTCTCAATGATCAAAGCCATTGCTCTGAATTTTACTTTTCTTTTTAGTCAACTTCAGACAGATTTAATGTTTAAGAACAATACTACTAACATGTATCTCAACCAAAATAACCTTGATTTCAAATTTTCAGATTTCAGAGGGTTTTGTCCAGAGATTACATGAAACAGTTGGTTAAAGTTTATTAAAACTTATAATTCAGATACTTTCAAGTCTTTCAAATTCAAATTCATGAATACATTAGACTTACACCAACGTAGATCAATCAGTTATTCTTAAACCTGTATAATAGGAGTTTCTTTTAAGATATTAGATTTATAACTGAGGTACACAGATTTAAGTCTCTTCAAAATCAGTTCAAACAATATTTTGACAATAGCATTCAATAGCAGAGACATTAACAAGCATGTATAGAAAGTGAGAATTGAAACACTTGCTTGTAGCAAATATGATCAATATGCATCAGACAGATTTTCAGAAAGCCAATAGCAGTGAGTTTACAAATACGCAACAAGAGATATGCACTTGAGCAATGCAATTCAGAAACTGACGACAGAGTCTGGAATTCAGTCAAACGAGATTGACAATAGTGACAGGGAAGAATTCAAGTAAGGCACTCCTTCAGCAAATTAGGGAGTATCAGATGTGGATTTCAGCTTCAAGAAAGTTGAGAGTTTAGTTGATTAAAGAGTAATCACTGACACACAAGAGTAGGAGAGTGATTTGTGTGACTAGACAAGAATGGTTCAGATAGAAAAAGACTAAAGAGTCTAAAATGCTCCCCCTGTCTAGATGTAATGAGTCATTTCTTTTTAGATTTTTCAAATTTGATGATATGCAATACACTGCTCTACATGCATGCATATGCAATAACTCTCCTAGAGATATTTCCTGAACATGAATGTCATGAACATTATGTAGGGATAACCAAACTCCCCCTGACATATGCAATGTATGAAAACTTTAAATGCAACAAGTGCAATGACAGAATGTAGGGAGTTTTGACAAACTATGCATCATGAATGGATATATAAAGCATTCATCAAACGGAATTGTCATGATATGCAAGCATCTGAAGCACACAAATTCAGAAGATAGAATTTAAACAGAGTTTTCAGAACTAACCTGTACAGTGCAATCCTAGGGATTTCATTCTTGATTGCCTTGGATTATTGACCCCCTTTATTCCATTCCAAGGCATACCTGCAAGTTAGCACACTATTTGGCATGGGCAGGTACCCAAACAGTCTTGGGTCCTGCATGGTTAATAGCACCTTTGATGGGTGCTTTCCACAGTTCTTAGGCTTTTGAGTCATCAAATATCATTAAACGACACTCATTCATGGAGTGCCCAAATTGCCCACTATAATGACAGGAAACAACAACTGAACAGACAGCAACAGGAGAGCACCTTAAATAGCAGGATCCCTTGCAGATCGTTGGATCTAAATGCACAGAGACCCGCCCTGATACCAATTATTGGGACATGTGCGATGGATTCAGAGGGGGGTGAATGAATCTGTCCTTCAAACTTTTTGCCTAATTTAAAAAATTAGAACACTCAGAGATGCGAAGCTAAAGATAGATTCAGTTCTACCGAATCTTAAATACTGTGATGTGTTCAATCAAACAATAGACGTGCAATCAATGAGCTCAATGGACTTATGAAGACAGATCGAGCCTAAGCATTCATCTAGCGGAATCAGATATGACAATCAAACCAGAATAGATGAAGGATTTTTAGGTGGTTCGGTCCGCAGACCTACGTCCACCCCACACTCCAACCAGAGTGTGGATTCCGCTGATACACAGCTCAACAGCTGTGCCTCATAGCTTGCCTACATCAGCTGAGCATCACAGCTTACTTTCGATAGGCAATACATCTTGGCCGTCCAGAGGATACCACACCTCTGCAACTGCTAGGGACTACAGCTTAACCCGTCCAGAGGAATCCTCCTCTGGCCGCTGAGCAACACAGTTTGCTCCGCTGACAAACACCTTGAAACAGAGGTAAAAGAAAAATAAAAAATGGAAAGGACATAACAACAGAAGGCTGTATACAATAAAGCACAAAATAGCTCTCAAAGAGCAAGTTGGTCTGGATCTGATCCAAGATCCAACAGATAACAGATCTTCAATGAAGTCTTCTCTCTTCTTCTTCACGAACTCTCTATCTCTCTTTTCACACTCCTTCTATCTTTTTCTCTCTTTCTCTTCTCTCTCTTTCTCTTCTCTCCTGATCGTTTCTTTTCTTCTCTGCTACTCTCTCTCTTTCTGTTTCTCTTATATCTGGATCGTGCAGGCCCTCTCTGCTTCTACTCCTCTGAAGTATATTCACGATCATCTTCTCCAAATGAAGAAGTCTTTCTTTTATAGCAGCATAGAGGTGGGGCATGTGCTCTCCACTATTCCCGCCTGAATACCTTGACCACGTGGAAGCATTTCAGCTCACTACATTACACGTGTCACGATCCTGAGCCATCTCCATTCTTGGATCACGTGTCCATACTAAGCTTCTCGAACATGAGTCCTGTCAAATAAAACTTGATATCAGTTCGAATCAATCTGAAGGAAAAGAAAAAGATGCATCGAGTAGGTTTGAGATTTAAACTAAGCATATATAGACTTGCTAGTGTGTAGTGCAGTATGCATGTAACAAAGTATGCACAATGAAGGTGAATGCACAGGTATGCCATCAAGGAGTGTATGGACTTTGCACGCATTCGACAACGATGTATAGACTTGCTGGTGTGATGATGCATGAACTTGAACACTCATACCAGCAGCGGTATGCACACATGCACAATGAACATGGATTGCATTGACTAAGCCATGAGCTGAGCTAACGGATGTATAGACTTGCTCAGTTATCAGCGAATGGATGTATAGACTTTCTGTGCCTACGACAAGACGATGTACAGACTTTGTGTATGCATGAAGCACAACGATGCAAGAATGTATAGACTTGCTAAGTCATCAGGGCACCCGTGTGCAGGCTGTGTATACGTGAAACAAACGAATGCACTGACTATGCTCATTAATGTATAGACTTACTAAGTCATCAAGGCACCCGTGTGCAGACTTAGTATTCATGCACGAACATTAGGTGTGCAACAGAATGTATAGACTTTGAATGCCGGGTGAAGAATGTACAGACTTTGCATGCATGTGACAAGACGATGAACAGACTTGCTGATGAAATGATGCATGGACTTAAACATTCATACCAACAACGGTTGTACAAACCTGTGAAGCAGTGCACGGACTATGTGTATATGTGAAACAACGGAATGTACTGACTATGTAAGCATAATGAACGTGCATCGACTTTGAAATAAAGCGACTGACGAATGCATCGATGCAGTGTGTGCATATGGCAGATATTGAATCGATGCAATGTATGCAGGAGAACTAACAGTGCAGTCTATTTACGAGATCATGCATCGACTATATGACGTGCAACAACAGTTAATGTACCGATGCAAACTACACTTGTTATGCAGGAACTAGAGATGCACCAATGCAGAGACAGACAATGCAATGAGATGAATATGCACACAAGCTGTTCGATGGAATGACATGCAAATAAGATGCTCAATCAATCATTCATATGCAGACACATGGTGACTCATAGTGTTTGCTATCATCAAAATCACAGGGGCACAACAATCTCCCCCTTTTTGATGATGGCAACACTATGACTCACACAGACCCAAACTATTCTCCCCCTTTGACTTCATCAAAAAGAAAATAGTTTGAGAGAAAAATTAAGCAGGTATGAAAAGATTGATATAACATCTCCCCCTTTAACTACAAGAAAGCACATTAGAGCTAGCTATTCTCCCCCAAAGTGCAATATGACACCACATATTCTCCCTAGATAAAAAGGAAGAACAACCATACATGAAACTCCCCCTGAATAAAGGAATACAATCAACAAGCACAGGGGCAGTTAGACAATGAAGTATCAATCCTCCCCCTTTAAGAAGTAATAAATGAAATCTGTTCAACATTCCTTGCTCAGAATAAAGCAAAAGTTTCAAGAGGATATGTGAGGAGTGTGTCACAGCAACAAGAAGTAGATTGAGGAAGAATGTCAAGGCAACATACAAAGCACATGATCTTTCAGTAACAGTTCAGTAGAAAGAGTGTGCATTTTCAAGTAATGATCAGAAAATAGATGTGCAAGATGATGGAGCAGTTAAGGATGTAACTGATCAGACGAAATTTTATTCCAGGTACCACTGTTATAAGTCCAATTAAGGATAGACTCTCCTATCATAAGGGATTATGAATTAAACTGCATGACAAAATGGGTTTAAGCATGATGTATACCAAATTTGACAATTGTATACAATACTCAAATCTGAAACTGAGTTTTAATAAAGGTGAACCAATTATTCATAGCATTCCAGTTCAATCCTCTTCTATCTTACTCAATTAATCTCAATGAGTCCTTTAGGAGTTACACATTGTAGTATTGAGATTAAACACCTTTAATAGTATTTGAAGTTGACTTCGTTGGCAGAAATTTTATGATATCCATTTTTAGATTTTACTTTTGAACTTCACTTTATTTGTCTTGAGCAATCTTGGTTGATTAACACCTTTTTACATGAGGTAAAACACGTCGCAGGTGAAATGACCCAGTTACTCAGTGTGATAACCGCATTGCCTCTCGAACATGAGAACATAGTTAGCAATTGGAGTGTCTTTTTACATGAAGAAACACCTTGATAAGAGGCCGGGATCCCCAATTACTCAACACAACCATGCCATTGCTCTGTCAGACTTTTCAATTATTTTTATATCAGAGATAACTGTGGCACTTCATGACATAGGTTTACTCCATTTATTTGAGGGAGGACCCAGTTTCTAAATGATCAAAGTCATTGCTCTGAATTTTACTTTTCTTTTTAGTCAACTTCAGACAGATTTAATGTTTAAGAACAATACTACTAACATGTATCTCAACCAAAATAACCTTGATTTCAAATTTTCAGATTTCAGAGGGTTTTGTCCCGAGATTACATGAAACAGTTGGTTACAGTTTATTAAAACTTGTGATTCAGATACTTTCAAGTCTTTCAAATTCAAATTCATGAATACATTAGACTTACACCAACGTAGATCAATCAATTATTCTTAAACCTGTATAATAGGAGTTTCTTTTAAGATATTAGATTTATAACTGAGGTACACAGATTTAAGTCTCTTCAAAATCAGTTCAAACAATATTTTGACAATAGCATTCAATAGCAGAGACATTAACAAGCATGTATAGAAAGTGAGAATTGAAACACTTGCTTGTAGCAAATATGATCAATATGCATCAGACAGATTTTCAGAAAGCCAATAGCAGTGAGTTTACAAATATGCAACAAGAGATATGCACTTGAGCAATGCAATTCAGAAACTGATGACAGAGTCTGGAATTCAATCAAATGAGATTGACAATAGTGACAGGGAAGAATTCAAGTGAGGCACTCCTTCAGCAAATTAGGGAGTATCAGATGTGGATTTCAACTTCAAGAAAGTTGAGAGTTCAGTTGATTAAAGAGCAATCACTGACACACAAGAGTAGGAGAGTGATTTGTGTGACTAGACAAGAAGGGTTCAGATAGAAAAAGACTAAAGAGTCTAAAATGCTCCCCCTATCTAGATGTAATGAGTCATTTCTTTTTAGATTTTTCAAATTTGATGATATGCAATACACTGCTCTACATGCATGCATATGCAATGACTCTCCTAGAGATATTTCCTGAACATGAATGTCATGAACATTATGCAGGGATAACCAAACCCCCCCTGACTATATGCAATGTATGATAATTTTAAATGCAACAAGTGCAATGACAGAATGCAGGGAGTTTTGACAAACTATGCATCATGAATGGATATATAAAGCATTCATCAAATGGAATTGTCATGATATGCAAGCATCTGAAGCACACAAATTCAGAAGATAGAATTTAAATAGAGTTTTCAGAACTAACCTGTACAGTGCAATCTGGGGGTTTCATTCTTGAGTGCCTTGGATTATTGACCCCCTTTATTCCATTCTAAGGCACACCTGCAAGTTAGCACACTATTTGGCATGGGCAGGTACCCACACAGTCTTGGGTCCTGCATGGTTATTAGCACCTTTGATGGGTGCTTTCTACAGTTCTTGGGCTTTTGAGTCATCAAATATCATTAAACGACAGTCATTCATGGAGTGCCCAAATTGCCCACTATAATGACAGGAAACAACAATTGAACAGACAGCAACAGGAGAGCACCTTAAATAGCAGGATCCTCTACAGATCGTTGGATCTAAGTGCACAGAGACCCGCTCTGATACCAATTATTGGGACAGGTGCGATGGATTCAGAGGGGGGTGAATGAATCTGTCCTTCAAAATTTTTGCCTAATTTAAAAAATTAGAACACTCAAAGATGCGAAGCTAAAGACAGATTCAGTTCTACCGAATCTTAAATACTGTGATGTGTTCAATCAAACAGTAGACGTGTAATCAATGAGCTCAATGGACATATGAAGATAGATCGAGCCTAAGCATTCATCTAGCAGAATCAGATATGACAATCAAACCATAATAGACGAAGGATTTTTAGGTGGTTCGGTCCGCAGACCTACGTCCACCCCACACTCCAACCAGAGTGTGGATTCCGTTGATACACAGCTTGCCTACATCAGTGGAGCATCACAGCTTGCTTTCGCTGGGCAATACAGCTTGGCCGTCCAGAGGATACCACACCTCTGCAACTACTGGGGACTACAGCTTAACCCGTCCAGAGGAATCCTCCTCTGGCCTCTGAGCAACACAGCTTGCTCCGCTGACAAAGAGCTTGAAACAGAGGTTAAAGAAAAACAAAAAAATGGAAAGGACATAGCAATAGAAGGCTGTATACGATAAAGCACAAAATAGCTCTCAAAGAGCAAGTTGGTCTGGATCTGATCCAAGATCCAACAGATAACAGATCTTCAATGAAGTCTTCTCTCTTCTTCTTCACGAACTCTCTATCTCTCTTTTCACTCTCCTTCTATCTTTTTCTCTCTTTCTCTTCTCTCTCTTTCTCTTCTCTCCTGATCGTTTCTTTTCTTCTCTGCTACTCTCTCTCTTTCTGTTTCTCTTCTCTCTGGATCGTGTAGGCTCTCTCTGCTTCTACTCCACTAAAGGTATATTCACGATCATCTTCTCCAGATGGAGAAGTCTTCCTTTTATAGCAGCATAGAGGTGGGGCATGTGCTCTCCACTAATCCCGCCCGAATACCTTGACAACGTGGAAGCATTTCAGCTCAGTACATTACACGTGTCACGATCCTGAGCCATCTCTATTCTTGGATCACGTGTCCATACTAAGCTTCTCGAACATGAGTCCTGTCAGATAAAACTTGATATCAGTTCGAATCAATCTGAAGGAAAAGAAAAAGATGCATCGAGTAGGTTTGAGATTTAAACTAAGCATGTATAGACTTGCTAGTGTGTAGTGCAGTATGCATGTAACAAAGTATGCACAATGAAGGTGAATGCACAGGCATGCCATCAAGGAGTGTATGGACTTTGCATGCATTCGACAACGATGTATAGACTTTCTGGTGTGATGATGCATGAACTTGAACACTCATACCAGCAGCGGTATGCACACATGCACAATGAACATGGATTGAATTGACTAAGCCATGAGCTGAGCTAACGGATGTATAGACTTGCTTAGTTATCAGCGAATGGATGTATAGACTTTCTGTGCCTACGACAAGATAATGTACAGACTTTGTGTATGCGTGAAGCACAACGATGCAAGAATGTATAGACTTGCTAAGTCATCAGGGCACCCGTGTGCAGGCTGTGTATACGTGAAACAAACGAATGCACTGACTATGCTCATGAATGTATAGACTTACTAAGTCATCAAGGCACCCGTGTGCAGACTTAGTATTCATGCACGAACATTAGGTGTGCAACAGAATGTATAGACTTTGAATGCCGGGTGAAGAATGTACAGACTTTGCATGCATGCGACAAGACGATGAACATACTTGCTGATGAAATGATGCATGGACTTAAACATTCATACCAGCAACGGTTGTACAAACCTGTGAAGCAGTGCACGGACTATGTGTATATGTGAAACAACTGAATGTACTGACTATGTATGGATAATGAACATGCATCGACTTCGAAATAAAGCGACTGACGAATGTATCGATGCAGTGTGTGCATATGGCAGATATTGAACCGATGCAATGTATGCAGGAGAACTAACAGTGCAGTCTATTTACCAGATCATGCATCGACTATATGACGTGCAACAATAGTTAATGTACCAATGCAAACTACACTTGTTATGCAGGAACTAGAGTTGCACCAATGCAGAGACAGACAATGCAATGAGATGAATATGCACACAACCTGTTCGATGGAATGACATGCAAATAAGATGCTCAATCAATCATTCATATGCAGACACATGGTGACTCATAGTGTTTACTACCATCAAAATCACAGGGGCACAACAAATAGATCCCAGACCATTGAGCCTCATAGCATGCTCCCAAGGAACACTTCCTTGCCGCTGACACACAGCTTAAGAAATCATAGTGATACAAAAAATCACTTCGAGCAGAATGACTCTGGATTTGATCCAGTGGTCAATACAAATGAGACTCCACTCATAGATCTTCTGAACACTCACAGCTCTCAGAATACTTCTCTACTTTCTGATCCCCTATTTTCACCTCATCTCTTCACTCTTTCTCTTCACTATTATATGACTGGCTCTTCCCTCTCTTTTGTCTCTGCTAAACTCTGGAAGACTCAGAACTTCTTGCTTCTTCGATGTGCTTCTCCCCTCTTTTTCATTTGAGCGATCAGGCCCCTATTTATAGGCTCGTGAGAGATTGGGCGCGTGGAAAACATGTTCCCGCCCAAGGAACTTTGAAAGAATGCACTGCTAGATGTCCACATGTCGGACGTTGAAGGTTCGCTATCCACGTGGCTGAATTTCCAGTTGAGACTTGCCTTGGATCACGTGCATGTGGATAAAGACCTCGAGCCACATTACCATGCTGAGTGTAAGGCATGTTGCCTTTCATATGTTCGATCTTAGGTCTTTCAGTGACTTAAGTCCCTGTTAATTTGAATATATGACTGTTTGCGACCGCGGGGAGTCACTTGTCGTTTTGTCCTCGCGGCGGGGGTGTAGAATCGCCTTTTACGGAAGGTCGAGATAGGTTGACTGGGCACACGGGGATTCCGGGGTTATTGAGAAGAAAGCAGAGAGAACGATAGGAACACACTGGAAGGGATGGCGTATGGTTCATCATTCTGGGAGACTGGGCCAGGGATGGCTGGGTGGAATGCGGGCGTGCCAGTCGATTTCTCGATAATCACGTATGGAACCGAGGATTGACCGAGGAAGCGTCGCCAGGATGCGGCACGTGGCTCGAGGGATCGGGCGACACGTGGATAAAAGAGGTTCCACGGGTGCGAGTGCGCAGGTGATTATGGGGATTTGTGTACTGGACGTCTTTCCCCACCAGCCGCAAGCAAACGGTGTTTATTTTACATCGGATTGAATCCGAATACCTTTGTTTATTCTGCCAAAGAGCGAGTCAGGGACCTCGGTAGCCGCAACATCGGGGGGTTTAGTCCATGCAACAGCGACAGGGCAACAGTAACACAACATGGATAACTGGGGGTAGAGAGACTGGTTCCGACGAGGAGGGGGATCCTCTCCCTGACTGGATTATATGACTTACATGCCATGAAAGGCAATTATATGGGGGCATGAGAGCCCGATTACAATTGCTTGCAAGCCACGAGACAATTCCGTCATTCATGATGGTCCCTGGGTCATTGCATTATTGTGTGGATAGTTTCGTACCTATACATAGTGTCCGTTAGAGGACCTGTGATTCAGCAGGATGCCGCCCGAGGGGCGTCACAATGTCTTCCAATCATGAGACAGTGTCGAGGTCGGGACAGTAGGGGTGCCGTAGGCACCGTTGTGACTGGAGTAGCATGCAGTCGGATGCCAGAGGCACCATTGTGACTGGAGGAGGCGTGCGCCGGGAGACCTCGATGGTCATGCTCGGGGCCCGGTGTGATTGGCAGTCGGGTGCCGAGGGCACCGTTGTGACTGAGTTGTTAAGTGATCAGGTGCTAGGAGCACAATTGTGACTAGAGTAGCTGGCAGTCGGGTGTCGGGGGCACCGTTGTGATTGGAGTTGTTAAGTGATCGGGTGCCGCGGGCCCCAATGCGACTGGAGTAGTTGGCAGTCGGGTGTCTGGGGCACCATTATGACTGGAGTTGTTAAGTGATCGGGTGTCGTGGGCCCCTATGCGACTGGAGTAGCTGGCAGTCGGGTGCTGGGGGCACCCTTGTGACTGGAGTTGTTGAACGGTCGGGTGCCGTGGGCCTCGATGCGATTGGAGTAGCTGGCAGTCGGGTGCTGGGGGCACCCTTGTGACTGGAGTTGTTGAACGGTCGGGTGCCACGGGCCCCAATGTGACTGGAGTAGCTGGCAGTCGGGTGCCGTGGGCACCGTTGTGACTGGAGTTGTTAAGTGATCGGGTGCCGGGAGCACCGTTATGTTGGAGTTAGATGGAAGGCTCTTTCACCATAGAATGTGGATCTAGAGGGGGGTGAATATATCAACAGGCTAATTAAAGATAATGCCTAGATTCAAATGCAGAATTAAAAGAACACTGGACAACCACAGTCAAAGCACCGAAACAAGATATGCTAAACAGACAAGCAAACACACGAAGGACACAAAGACATTTAGGTGGTTCGGTCAATCCGACCTACATCCACCCCACATTCAACTCGAATGTGGATTAATGCTGATACACAGCTTCAATCTGCTGGGCACTACATTGTGCGGACACCCGAGCAGTTGATCGGCACGATACGCCGAGCCACCGGTACCGCACACGGAGCACGACTCGAGCCACCTCAGCATCCATCTGGCTCGGAGACAGCCTGGAGACTCCGCCTTGAGCCTCCCCATTTATTATATTTAGTTAGACTTTATGTGTGTGCAATTTGTGTTTATTTCTTTGCATTCGGTTTGCCATTTTGATTGTAATAAGGGCCTATGTGCAATTCGGACCCCGTGGGCCCCATGGGCCCCACAGGCCCCACCCCATTGGGCCACCTCACCCTAGGGTCCCACGTGGGGCCAGTCAACATGCCACATGGGAGCATCTAGAAGTTTGAATGGGAATTGGACACATATGGGGGACAATGGACTTGAAAAGTCCAAGGAGGCCACCTACCCCCACCTACCAAGTCCACATTCTACATCTAGTCCAAGGGCCGCCCCCCTCCCCTTAGTTTTTTATTATTTGTGTGTGTGTGTGTCACATGCCATCCCAGCCCTTCATTCCTATCCCCTAGATCCAATGGTTGTGGATGGATGTGAGATGTAAGGTATTTAAACTTGTATTTTCCATTTTACTTGAAATAATGCCATTTGATTCACACAAATTCAAGAGTAAAGGGCTGGTGCGCCCCCCTCCTCTCCCCTCCCTCTCCCCTTGGATGCTGTGAAGGCTTCCATTCTGAGTTGTGAAGCCTCATTTATCAGTTCCGACGATCGCCTCCGCCGCCACGAGCCGCCACCGCACCGCCATCGTCTTCATCGGAGTTCTGCCCGCGCAGTACCACAGCAACTTCCATGAAATTTGTGTCTCAGCCACGAGCTCAGATAGATCTGGTAATTTTACTGGAAGTTCCAGAGGTGTCAAGGATATCCCATAAATTTTTGTTTGTCATTCAGATCACGTTTCATAATTTTTGATTTTCGTCGACCCTTCCATTTCAGTTCTGCCAGAGTTTTGTCCAGATTCATATCCGCCCTGTGTTTCATGTCTTAGGTCCGGCTTTTGATTTCTGTTAGTCCCATAAATTTTACTGGAGCTTCCTTCCATCCACCCCTTCATCCACAATTTTTCTAAATTTCTGGTTCCCCCATTTCATATTTTCTAAAAATCATTCTCAGTCCCATCTACAGTTCTATCCACATGTTCCCAGATCCGACCACCAGTCACTCCAAAACTCATATCAAATTGCCACCACCTCCAAATCCAATTCCAGAAATTGTCCCAGTTTCGTGGTTTGATTCCCTACAACTTTTAAGAAGAGCTCGAAGCTTGATTCCAATGGCAAGTAGGCGGCCAATGGCCATTTACAGGAAACTCATATGCTGATCTGATATTTCGGGAGCTGTGCAACAGAGGATTGAAAAATAATTAAAGCCAAGGTCCGAAGAGGTTCAGAAGATTCCACTAGCCCTAAGTTGAAGGATTTTGAATTCTCTTTCCAACGGCACTGGTTTCATTGCATTCCGAAGACGGGGCTGATCGCAGCGGCCGTTTTCGCCGGAGCGCGCGCTGCTAAAACAGCAACCTCAGCTCGTGGACAGCAACTTCAAAGCTTGGGAATCGGGACCGATCGACCCCCGATCGGTGTTCCCGGCCGACCGCCGTCCGTGGAGGCGCGCCACCAGGGATCCCCATCATAGTGGGTCCCACCCTCGCAGGTCCGGAGGACAGCGCCATCCGTGGGCCCCGCGGGTCCGCAGAACCCGCCGTTCGGAAAGCACGAAAACGCGGAGTTCGGCACCGCCGGGCGACATCAAGATGCTGCCCGTCAACCCGAGTTGCGTGATTCCCGGGCTCCACACGTGACCTTTTACCTCCCTGCGTGGAGTGGGTCAAATCTTTGTATTGCTGTGATATTGTTTAACCGGGAGTCCATGATTCGGCCGGGGTTATCTTCGCCACGCCGGGTGCGTGGAGGTAATGGTCCGAACCTCTTGGCGTTCATTCGCTTAGCTAGTATACGGTCTTTTGCCACTGCCGAGAGCATAGGTACTAGCCCGTGTGTCCATGTCACCGCTGTGAGAGTGAGTGTGACCCGTCCCGTGACTCGATCCGAGTCCGGAAGTTGAGTCAGACTACCCTTGACCTCCGCCGGTTCCTTAACCGCGCACGGTCCGCGCTTTCCCTCGCTTGGGACGACGAGTGAGCTTCCACTTCTGTTAGCGACGTTTTGCCACTAGGAGTTCGTAGTGTCGGGCTTAGTGTCTCCCTGGTGTGTACTGCTGGTCGCGTCTTCATCTAGAGTCCGAGGGTGGCACCTAATAGTGTCGTCTCCCGTGTCCGTCCCGCATCAGTTTGGTTTCAAAGCAGGTCGAGTCTAAGGTAGTCGTTGCATAAGTCATACATCATGGTCTAAGTCGAGTCTAGGATCATCCTTATTTTCAAAACAACAAAAAAAAAGTGTGTTTTAAATTGCATTTGCACCCTTTATTCGGTATCTTAAAAGGTGTTGTCGGAACGTTAGGCTACGCCTATCGGGAGGTCGCACACTTGCGGGAGTGATCTTCAGATCGATTAACTCCGCCCCGTACCGGATATTGGTTTAGGTCTAAGTGCATCATTTAGTGTGTTTGCATTAGTCGGTGTCTTCTAGGTCGTGTGTCAGTTGCATGCCCACCTGTCGAGGTACCCAGTACTCGCCACCACCACCTATGGTGGAGTCCCGAGCCCGTAGTTCCGATGAGTCTTCCACGGCCGAGATGTTTCGGGCCATCATGGATCGTTTAGACACGCGTATGGATGGTCTTAGTACGCGTATGGATGGCATAGGGATGCGTCTAGAAGGGCGGATGAAGGTCCTCGAGGATCGGGCCGGTGTTTCGGAGCAGTCCATTCAAGGCCTTGTTGGGAGGATTGCCGTCCTAGAGAGGGGCCCAGTAGCGGCGCAACCCGCGCCGACGAACGGCCAACAAGAGCCGGTGCAGCAACCCGCTATGCCAAGGGCTCAGGTGGAGGATGTCGGGAGGCAACAGGCGCCTATAGTGGATGATTATGCCTCCGAAAATGATCACGGGGGTAACGGTCGTCGTCATCAACGAAGAAATCGTGATGACGAGGATGACGACCGCATTCTTAGGGGTGTGCGTGCAGACCCTCCCACTTTTAGCGGGTCCTTGGACCCTAGGGTGTATC
The DNA here is from genome assembly GCA_022559845.1 of Amorphophallus konjac. Taxonomy (NCBI): domain Eukaryota; kingdom Viridiplantae; phylum Streptophyta; class Magnoliopsida; order Alismatales; family Araceae; genus Amorphophallus; species Amorphophallus konjac. Next base: position 264,243,403 of record CM040120.1, read on the forward strand.
TAGATTGGGAGGCCGGTATGGACCAGTACTTCGAGTGGTTTGAGATGACGGACCACCGAAGAGTCCGATATGCGAAGATGAAGCTGCAAGGGCAGGCCCAAACTTATTGGATCAATGTGGAGGGCCTGCTCAACCAGCGACGTCAACCCCAAATCGGTACCTGGGATGATATGAAACTCAAATTGAGGGAGAAGTACCTTCCTGCCTCATATCGCCAACGTCTTATAGACAAGTGGCAAAGCATCTCCCAAGGGAACCGATCCGTGACCGAGTACACTGCCGAGTTCGATGAGTATTACTTGCGGTGCGGGGTCACGGAAGAGAGCACCATGACGATATCCCGCTTTCGGAGAGGTTTGCGGCCTAATTATCAATATGAACTCTTTCACCGCAACGCCACCACTTTGGAGCAGGCATATCAGATTGCTCTCGAATTGGAACAGTTCGAGGCCGAGTTCGAGTCACCCCATCGGTTGGGCTCTTTTCCCCTTCGTAGTGTCGAGCCCCATGGCTCATCTGGCACGTATCCGAGGGCCCCCATGGCTCGACCTCAGGAGCCCGCTCGCCCCGAGCCCTTTGCTCCTAGGCCTCATCTTCCACCCCCGAGGGACCTTCCTCGTCCCCAGCATCTCACGGCCCCACCCATAGCCCGTCCACCGGCACCCGCACCCCCTGCACGTCCTTTGTTGCCTACGCCTCCTATCCATCGGGAGGATAAAGGTAAAGGACCTATGATTAGGGAGCCTAGTGGATCACGGCAGCAGTGTTATCGCTGCAATGGGTTTGGCCATTTCGCCAACCAGTGTCCCACCCGCCCATCTCTTCACATTGGGGACACACAGGCCGAGGATACCACCCCTACGGGCCTCGAGTTAGTCAGCTACGAGGCAGATGAAGAGTTAGCTGACGAGTACTATGAGATGGGAGGTGAGGCCCAGGATGCCCAGCAGTCGGACGATACCCACGTGGGGGTCGTCAGATGTATCCTCACCCAGCCACAGGTCAGTGATGACTGGCATCGGACCACTATCCTTCATGTATTCTGTAGGCTGGGAAAGTAAATTTGCAAGGTGGTCATTGATAGCGGGAGTTGTATCAATGTAATCTCTACGAACGCTATCGCTCGTCTTGGTCTCACACCCGTAGACCATCCTTGTCCCTATCAGGTATCATGGGTGGATACCACTTCCATTTCGGTCAGGCTGCGGTGCTTGGTCCCGCTGCAGCTCCACTCCTACCGTGACGAGATCTGGTGTGATGTTCTCCCCATGGAAGTGGGAAGTATCATTCTTGGTAGACCATGGTTATTCGACCGAGATGCCACACTCCATGGTCGGTCGAACACCTGTACCTTCGACCATAATGGCCAGCGGGTCACTCTCCAACCCGTTCGGCCCAGGAGCCCATCAGTCAGGGATCCTACTGGCCCTAGCACTCCGAAGCCTTCCGTTCCCGGGCCTAGTACCCCATCCCCAGCTAGGGCTATGACCGTTACCTCTAACCCAGGAGAGCCCTCGACGAGGAGATTGATGATGATTAGCTCTCGGGAGATGGAACAGGAGCTTAGTCAGGGCTGTCCGGTGTTTGCCATTACGGTCCGAGAGGTGGAGTGGGACTCCGAGGGTGAGCTCCCACCCGAGGTTGTTCCTATTCTGCAGGAATTTGCTGATATTTTTTCCGATGAGCTTCCCGAGGGACTCCCACCCATGCGGGATATTCAGCATGCCATCGACCTTGTTCCGGGCTCTTCTTTGCCCAACCTTCCTCATTATCGAATGAGCCCCACGGAGCATGCCGAGCTTAAACGGCAGGTCGATGAGCTTGTGCAGAGAGGATCTGTCCGGGACAGCATGAGTCCATGTGCTGTACCTGTATTACTCGCCCCGAAGAAGGATGGCACATGAAGAATGTGTATTGATAGTCGTGCCATCAACAAGATCACCGTGAAGTACAGGTTCCTATTCCCCGCCTGGATGACATGCTAGACATGATGGCAGGTGCCACTATCTTTTCAAAGATCGATCTTAAGAGTGGCTACCATCAGGTGAGGATTAGGCCAGGTGATGAGTGGAAGACCGCATTTAAGACCAAGGACGGTCTATATGAGTGGTTGGTCATGCCTTTTGGGTTGACCAATGCCCCTAGCACTTTCATGCGGCTCATGACTCAGGTCCTTCGACCTTTCATTGGAGTCTTTGTAGTGGTGTATTTTGATGATATCCTTATCTATAGCCGCACCACGGGGGACCACTTAGACCACCTTCGGTAGGTCTGTCTACTTCTTTGGCGAGAGCAGCTGTTTGCGAACCCACAGAAGTGTGCCTTCATGACACCTCAGTTTACCTTCTTGGGTTTCATTGTGTCTAGTACGAGGGTCTCCGCCGATCCGGAGAAGGTCTCGGCCATTGTTGAGTGGCCGGAACCCCGTACCGTTCATGATGTCCGCAGCTTTCATGGTCTTGCGACGTTCTATCGTCGCTTTATCCGTGGATTTAGCTCCGTCACCGCCCCGATCACGGATTGCATCCGTAAGGGCACATTTGTATGGACGAAGGCCGCATCTGCCGCCTTCAAAGACATCAAGGAGCGCATGACCCAGACACCTATCCTTCGACTGCCTGATTTCTCGAAGGTGTTTGAGGTCTCTTGTGATGCGTCGGGTGTTGGGATTGGAGGAGTTTTGAGTCAGGAGTCCCACCCGATCGCATATTTCAGCGAGAAGCTGAATGACGCAAAACTGTGATATTCCACATATGATAAAGAATTCTACGCAGTTGTTCAGGCTCTTAGGCATTGGAGGCACTATCTTTTACATCAGGAGTTTGTCCTATACTCCGATCACGAGGCATTGAGGTACCTCCATTCGCAAAAGAAGCTTAACTCGCGTCATAGTCGTTGGGTCGAGTACCTCCAGCAGTTCACCTTTGTGCTGAAACATAAGGCTGGAGTGGAGAACAAGGTGGCTGATGCCTTGAGTCGGCGAGCATGTTTGCTTACCACCATGAGTGCCGAGGTCATAGGGTTAGAGAAGATGAAGGAGGCCTATGTTGATTGTCCTGACTTCAGTCAGATTTTTACCACCCTCCAGGCCGGACCCTCGAGAGACCTTGATGAGTATGTGCTTCAGGAGGGTTATCTCTTTCGTGGTAGCAGGCTATGTGTTCCCTGAACTTCGGTTCGAGATTTCTTAGTGTGGGAACTACATGCGGGCGGTCTAGCCGGCCACTTTGGTCGGAACAAGACTATTGAGGCAGTGGAGCATCGATTTTATTGGCCGAGCTTGAAGCGCGATGTTGCTAACATCGTGGCTCAGTGCCGTACATGTGCTACGGCCAAGATGAAGAAGCAAAGCTCGGGCCTTTATACGCCTCTTCCCATGCCTGATGCCCCGTGGTAGGATGTTAGCATGGATTTTGTTTTGGGATTGCCACGTACCTCCAGGAAGCATGATTCGGTCTATGTGGTGGTTGACCGTTTCTCGAAGATGGCCCTTTTTATCCCTTGCTCGAAGACTTCGGATGCTTCAAGGGTAGCCCGCCTATTCCTTACTCATGTGGTGTGCAAGTTCGGGTTGCCTCGCACTATAGTGTCTGACCGTGATGTTAGATTCACTTCCTATTTTTGGAAGACACTATGGCATATGATGGGTACTCACCTCAAGTTTTCCACTGCATATCATCCCCAGACAGATGGTCAGATCGAGGTGGTCAATAGGAGTCTGGGAGATCTTTTGAGGTGTCTAGTTAAGGACCGCATTGGGGATTGGGATCTCATTTTACCTATGGCTGAGTTTGCATACAATGATTCGGTGAATAGGTCTACCGGCATGAGCCCATTTGAGATTGTCACCGGTCGTAGGCCTAGGAAACCTGTTGACCTTGTCCCCATGCCTATCCATGCTAGAGTGTCGGAGTCGGCCGAGTCGTTTGCTAGGCATGTTAGGAGTTTGCATGACGACATCCGTCGTCACATTGAGGCCAGCAATGCACGGTACAAGGAGTTAGCCGATGCCCACCGACACCACCGAGAGTTCCACGAGGGCGAATACGTCATAATCAGGGTAAGACCTGAACGGTTTCCCTATGGAACCGTTAAGAAGTTGCAAGCTCGCAGAGCCGGTCCATTCAGAGTGTTGAAACGCATTGGATCCAATGCGTACATTGTGGACTTGCCCGAGGAATATGAGATAAGCTCTACCTTCAATGTATCGGATCTTGTTGCATATAGGGACCCAGCGGTGATCCCTAGTGAGCCTTTTGAGCCATCTCCTCCCCTTGAGAGTGATCCCACACCTGAGTGTCCACTTCCACCTCCAGCCCCTTTTTCACGGCAGCGTGAGCATATAGATCGTATACTGGACGAGCAAGTGACAGTTACCAGGAGTGGATCTTACCCGCGCTACCTAGTGCGATGGAGAGGACGGCCCGCTACTGAGGACACATGGATCACACATGGCGAGTTGCAGCGGATTGATCCAGACCTTTTGGAGCGATACAGGAGCGATGCAGACCCTTACTCGACAGGGACGAGTTTCTCCCACCCGGGGAGAATTGGTGCGGACACCCGAGCAGTTGATCGGCACGATACGCCGAGCCACCGGTACCGCACACGGAGCACGACTTGAGCCACCTCAGCGTCCATCTGGCTCGGAGACAGCCTGGAGACTCCGCCTTGAGCCTCCCCATTTATTATATTTAGTTAGACTTTATGTGTGTGCAATTTGTGTTTATTTCTTTGCATTCGGTTTGCCATTTTGATTGTAATAAGGGCCTATGTGCAATTCAGACCCCGTGGGCCCCACGGGCCCCACAGGCCCCACCCCATTGGGCCACCTCAGCCTAGGGTCCCACATGGGGCCAGTCAACATGCCACATGGGAGCATCTAGACGTTTGAATGGGAATTGGACACATGGGGGACAATGGACTTGAAAAGTCCAAGGAGGCCACCTACCCCCACCTACCAAGTCCACATTCTACATCTAGTCCAAGGGCCGCCCCCCTCCCCTTAGTTTTTTATTATTTTTGTGTGTGTGTGTCACATGCCATCCCAGCCCTTCATTCCTATCCCCTAGATCCAATGGTTGTGGATGGATGTGAGATGTAAGCTATTTAAACTTGTATTTTCCATTTTACTTGAATTAATGCCATTTGATTCACACAAATTCAAGAGTAAAGGGCTGGTGCGCCCCCCTCCTCTCCCCTCCCTCTCCCCCTTGGATGCTGTGAAGGCTTCCATTCTGAGGTGTGAAGCCTCATTTATCAGTTCCGACGATCGCCGCCGCCGCCACGAGCCGCCACCGCACCGCCATCATCTTCATCAGAGTTCTACCCGCGCAGTACCACAGCAACTTCCACGAAATTTGTGTCTCAGCCACGAGCTCAGATAGATCTGGAAATTTTAATGGAGGTTCCAGAGGTGTCAAGGATATCCCATAACTTTTGGTTTGTCATTCAGATCCCGTTTCATAATTTTTGATTTTCGTCCACCCTTCCATTTCAGTTCTGCCAGAGTTCTGTCCAGATTCATATCCGCCCTGTGTTTCATGTCTTAGGTCCGTCTTTTGATTTCTGTTAGTCCCATAAATTTTACTGGAGTTTCCTTCCATCCACACCTTCATCCAAATTTTTTGAAATTTCTGGTTCGCCTATTTCATATTTTCTAAAAATCGTTCTCAATCCCATCTACAGTTCTATCCACCTGTTCCCAGATCCAACCACCAGTCACTCCAAAAATCATATCAAATCGGCACAACCTCCAAATCCAATTCCACAAATTGTCCCAGTTTCGTGGTTTGATTCCATACAACTTTGAAGAAGATCTCGAAGCCTGATTCTAACGGAAAGCAGGCGGTCAACGGCCATTTACAGGAAACTCATATGCTAATCTGATATTTCGGGAGCTGTGCAACAGAGGATTGAAAAATAGTTAAAGCCCAGGTCCGCAGAGGTTTAGAAGATTCCACTAGCCCTAGGGTGAAGGAGTTTGAATCCTCTTTCCAACGGCGCTGGTTTCATCGCATTCCGACGATGGGGCTGATCGCAGCGGCCGTTTTCGTCAGAGCGCGCGCTGCTAAAACAGCAACCTCAGCTCGTGGACAGCAACTTCAAAGCTTGGGAATCGGGACCGATCGACCCCTGATCGGTGTTCCCAGCCGACCGCCGTCCGTGGAGGCGCACCACCAGGGGTCCCCATCATAGTGGGTCCCACCCCCGCAGATCCGGAGGATAGCGCCATCCGTGGGCCCCGCGGGCCCGCAGAACCCGCCGTTCGGAAAGCACGAAAACGCGGAGTTCGGCACCGCCGGGCGACATCAAGATGCTGCCCGTCAACCTGAGTTGCGTGATTCCCGGGCTCCACATGTGACCTTTTACCTCCCTGCGTGGAGTGGTTCAAATCTTTGTATTGCTGTGATATTGTTTAACCGAGAGTCCGTGACTCGGTCGGGGTTATCTTCGCCACGCCGAGTGCGTGGAGGTAATGGTCCGAACCTCTTGGCATTCATTTGCTTAGCTAGTATACGGTCTTTTGCCGCTGCCGAGAGCGTAGGTACTAGCCCGTGTGTCCATGTCACCGCTGTGAGAGTGAGTGTGACCCATCTCGTGACTCGATCCTAGTCCGTAAGTTGAGTCGGACTACCCTTGACCTCCGCCGGTTCCTTAACCGCGCACGATCCGCGCTTTCCCTCGCTTGGGACGATGAGTGAGCTTCCACTTCTGTTAGCGACGTTTTGCCACTAGGAGCTCATAGTGTCAGGCTTAGTGTCTCCCTGGTGTGTGCTGCTGGTCGCGTCTTCATCTAGAGTCCGAGGGTGGCACCTAATAGTGTCGTCTCCCGTGTCCGTCCTGCATCACTACAGCTTGCCAACAACGGCTGGGACATACAGCTTATCCCGACCAGAGGAACACCCTCTGCAACAGCTGGGCAATACAGCTTAGCCGTCCGAGACCAAGTCTCGCCTGCTGAGGATTACAGCTTCTCTTGTCCAGTGGAGACCTCCACTGCAATGCTGCCTCACAGCTTGAAGAAACAAGAGTTCGGAAATAAAAATGCAGATGCAAAATGGAAAAAGAAAACCCAAATGGGAATGTAGCTCGGAATGAGCAAGCCTCAGCTATGGTTTCTGAACCAAGAGACTGAGTTACAGTATGAGCAGCTCTCAATCTAAACTCTCTTAATTTCACTCTCTCAACACATCTCTTCTCTCTTCTCTTCTCTCCTTTTATTCTTCTCTGTTTTTCTTTCTTCTCACTGTGGATCGATGGCTCTCTGTTGTATATACTTTTCTTTTCTTTAGTCGATCACCTTCCATCTGAAGATGAAGGCTTCATTATATACTATCAGCAGGTGGATGAGGGCGCGTGTCTTCCACATTTCCCGCCCAGAGAATTTGCCACAATCGAGGCAATTCCATCCACGTGGCAGCACCTGATCACCTCGTCCTCCTGGGATCACGAGCCATGTCAGCAATCTCAGTAGCAGATCCCTGTCAGACAGATTATAGGATTATCAGATTAAGTGAAGAACTCTGTACAGACTTATAAGATGATTTGCATTGTATAGACTGCATTGTATGGACTTGTGAATTCGAATGCAGTGTACAGACTCTGCTTAGTGTATAGACTCCAACTATATGAAGCATCCGTTGTACAGACTTCATATGTGAAGCAGCCATTGTACAGACTTAGGCAATATGAAAACATGACAGTCAACTGACGATATAAGGACTTCGAGTGTGAAGATGTTGTAAGTGCAAATGCAATGTACATACTTCAGATGTGAAGCAGCCGTTGTACAGACTTCACTAGATTTCACTCAATGTACAGACTCTGCGAACGATGCATGCAATGCATTGAAGGATGTACAGTCTTCCTGAAGTGTGAAGGAGTTGCGAGTATAGACATCATCATGTGAAGACTTGAACAAGGCATGTAGCCTTCACATCGTGGAGCGATGTATATACTTAGCCGAAGAAACTCTGTATAGGCTTGACCAAGACAAGACGATCAAGTGTAAAGACATCCACAATGTACAGACTTGCCAAGCAAAGGTGTAGAGCCCCCAAAATTTATAAAAATAATTTCTAGTTATTTAAATAATATTCTGGCATTAATTGGGCTAAATAATCAATATAAAGCCAAAATTGTGTTAATCAATTAACCCAACCCACTTAATTAAGGTCCCAAAGATTTCTAAACCAAGCCCATTAAGTTTAGCCCATATTTTAGAAGGTATTTAAACTTATCCACGGATATTAAGGATAAATACTAATACTATAAGATAATGATTTGGATAATTAAAAAAATACTTTTAATATTTTAAAAGTCCTAACTACGAAGACTGTAATGGTCTATCGCGAGACCGTCACAGCCAAGTAACGCAGGGTCACTCGACCGTTACACGCCTATCAGTTCCGTGAAGAAAGGAACTCGTGAAAAGATTGGAACTTGATGCTCCTATCCACTATGGATCGAATAGAAGACTCATAATAACTCTAAGGACTCTTAGGGATAAGGATTTAGTGGAATAAGGACTCTAGAATCTATCTAATCCTCAAACCCTAACCTAAACTCTACAAGTAGGGCATAGTTTTGAACTGTGCGACCCTTACTTTTAGGACGTAAAGAAGCAAGGTAAGAAGTCATTATCTCAGGTAAGTTTTTTAGAATAATTCGTTTACAATACTTTAGACTAACTCCCCTCTGAATTTCACATCTTTAGGTCAAGCGGTCGTGGAGTTAGAGCCCAAGGAAGTTGCTGAAAAAGTCACAAAGGAAGATGAAGAACTAGGGCTGATTTCTCAACCAAATCCAGAAACTTCAACCTAAGAAAGAGGTAGGTTATCTCATGAATGGCAAAAAGAACTTGATAGGACAAAGAGCCTCTGGTTTTATGGGTTTTTTTCATGCATGATAGATCATTGATTCCATATTTTGATAGTTCCATGCATATCATGCATCCCTTAGCCCTAATAAGAGAGGATTATAACATGTTGTTCATCTACTCACGATTACCTATGCATGTAGAAGACCTTTACTTCGTTGTCATGTCTAAGAAACTCATGATATTTTGATTATAGACATGATGTGAATTGACCTCTTAGGTTTCTTATTTGTTTTCTGTTAGCAGACACTGTAACGCATCCCAGTAGGACCGTCACTTGAATGTAACGCACCTACCATGATCCGTCACAGTCTCTGTATATCTTATTTTCCTCTGTTGATAATAACGCGCCAATACAGACGCGTTGCTTTCATGTAACGGCCCTCTACTGACCGTCACTTTCACTGTGACGCCCCTTCACAAGACCGTTACAACCTGTGTTCTGTCAACCCTAGACAGACCATGACTTGCCACTATTACATATGATTATGCCTAGATATCTAAGTAGCAACCTGATTTCATGATTATCAGATCGTTCATATTAGGTATTGCATGGTTGATATCTCACTTTTATTTTGAGTTTTGCTAGTTTCATAAAGCCTAAATGTATAGTTTTGTACTATAAAGCATGACTTGTAAAACTGAGTTTTCATCGTGATTTCACATAGATTATATCTCTCTCTCTGTCAATAGAGTCAAATTATATAAGTACATGGCACTTACTCTGGTACGATGTCATTAGTTTACACTTTGCACTATAGGAAACTATCTTGGACATGAGGACCTCTCTATTGGATATTCCTTCCAATGGACTAGGAAATCATTGTTTCAAGGCCTCCGTAATTCTCCGCGAGCCTGGGATTCCCACTAGGACGCCGAGTTGGTTGTACCAATAAAAGCCCATTAATTAGATTACACTATCGGGTTTCTGGTTCTTGAAAAATAACGGCCCTGGACTGGACCGTCAGGCCAAGTAACGGCCCAGTTCCAGACCGTCGCATTCCTCTGAGTCTATCTTTATCTTTCTGGACTCTGGTTATTGTAACGGCCCAGCATGGACGCGTTACATAATGTAACGGCCCAGACCCTGACCGTTACATAGTTTGTTTATGTTAACCCAAGGTTTGACCAAGGGTTGATATTCCATTGATTCTAGACAAACCTTGATGATCTAGAACTTGTCATATTGCTTAAATGGATCTAAAAGGAATGGAAGTTAAGGAAAGTACCGTTATGCTGTCGATTTATTCAATAGGCATAACTTAGTTAAATATCATTCTTGATCTCATATATTCAAAATTGAAGCATTCATTCATTGATTTTAGTTATCATGGAATTATTGGAAGTGCTATATTCTTGGCCATACATTACTGTTACATGCGTGGAAGTAGCTTAATTTATAACTAAAGATGCGATCGAGCACTGATTGTGTTCAAGGGCTCTATGCTAGTCCCCTCGGCTGATTGCCAGAAACATACTATTTTATAAACCATGGGGTATGATGCTACTAGCGTCGCATTGCGCTGGGAGTACTATTTCTATAAATAAGTGAAGATCCACGGCACAACATGACATTCTTGCTTGATATTCCACAGAAATTCACGAAGCACTTGCTCTTAAGCATAAGATGCTAAAGTGAGGAACATGTGGCTTGCTAGTACAATCTCGTTACATTCTTGTTCATGGAAGGCCAATATCATGTTCTTGTTATATTCTTGCTAGTTCATTCTTGATCATTCTATCTTACCTGGTTATCTTGTTTCTATTGATTTGATCGCATGATTGATTTGCATTGCATGATTTTACCTAATTCTCTAGAGCTAAAATTCTAATTACTTTAATAATGCCTTCATGTTGATACGAAGATACCTACTGGGCTAGTGTGCTCATGACCTATTGTTCAATGATTTTCAGGAGATGAATATAGTTCGCATTCGGATTCGGGTGATTCGAGCAGCGGGTCCGAGAGTGATTAAGAGTTATCCTGATAAGAAGGAAGACTTAGGCAATTTCAAGTGTTTAGATGGAGTCAATGTAATTTTTCTTATTTCTTGAGTCAATTAGTGAAAAAGTCAAATTATGTATTTTTGAAGATTAATTGATTATGGAATAAAGTTGAGGTTTGATTACATCTTGTGCAATTGCATCTATTTATGTGATTGTCTCGCGCTCTGAATTATTCTTGCTTGCAAGAGGCTTACCATGCCGGCTGTTCGCGCTCCCCGAGCGAGTCTTCCGCTGTAAATAAAGGCTCGGGGCGTGACAGTTAAGTTGGTATCAGAGCCTAAGTCTCAAGACTTAAGGAAAAGAGTCATGTCATAGGATAAGTCCAAGGTTAAGGACCCTTACCTATGAACTAAGGAAAAAAAATTCCACACCCATGCGAGGATTGGGTAGAACCCGGGATAAGATAGCTAATTAGCATTAAGACTTTATTTTGATTCATTCCAATTTTATGAGAAATAACAAGTAGTTATTTTCTCTCAGGTACCTTATTATTCTTATCATGGCTCATCGCGTAGATTGGGATGGTATGCAACAAACTGTTGCCGGCCTCACCCAGGCACTGCAGACCATAGCACAGGGCGGTGCGGGGGCAAGGGCTGGAGACCTGCATCGGAATTTTCGGAGTCTAAACCCTCCGCGTTTCTATGGATCCTCAAATCCGGATGAAACAGAAAATTGGATAGATGAGATGAATAGAATCTTTGATGTTATTCAATGTACGGATCAGCAGAAGGTTCGTCTGGCAATATTCCAATTAAATAAAGATGCCCGTACGTGGTGGAAGACAATTCCGGCACCACCCGCCAATGCACCACACACTTGGAATGGTTTTCTCACACTGTTCCGTGCTAAGTATTTCTCGGAACACGTAAAGGAAAGGAAGGCCTTGGAATTCACCTCCCTTCGTCAGGGGATGATGTCCGTAGCAGAATACGAATTACAATTCTCAAGGCGAGCACCATATGCAACACATCTTATTAGCACAGAATTATTAAAGGCAAATCGATTTATAGACGGGTTACGTCCCGGCTTCATACAACAACTGGGAACTCAAAATATCCGCACTTATGCGGAGAGGGTCCAGCGGGCCTATTTATGTGAAAGGACCTTAGAAAAGGTCGAAAAATTGAAGGGAAAGGGTGAAGGATCGGGCCGACAATCTGATCGGCATTACAAGAAGGAGAAGTTTAGTATCGCGAAACCTTACAAAAGCTGTGATAGCAAGAAAAGATCGAGGAACGGGAATGGTAGCAGTTCCCAAAAGAGTAATAAGAAGATCAAGGAAGAACAAGTTGCCTCAGCATGCACATATTGTGAGAAATTCAGCCATTCGGCTGAAGAATGCTGGAAGCGCCTAGGAGCTTGTTTACGTTGCGAAAGTAGGGAGCATCGTGTACCGACTTGCCCCCTCTTTAAAGAACAATCAAATGATGGAGGACGTAGGAGGCAGGCTCGCCTCAATGCAGTTATAGATGAAGAAGAAGCGCCCAGGGATCAAAATGACGGGCTTATGGAAGGTACTCTTCAAATCTGTTCTCATCCTGCATTCGTGCTATTTGATACTGGTGCTTCTCACTCTTTCATCTCTACTACCTTTGCAAACACCTTGCCAATTACTTCAGTCCCCCTACCTTCAGATCTTGCTATAACTACACCATTAGGACCTGGAACTAAGCTTACTAAGCATTATCCTGATTGTGAAGTAGTGGTAGAAGGACATAATCTCCCCGCAAATTTGATATGCCTCGATATGAAGGGTTATGATGCCATTCTAGGGGTTGATTGGCTTGTTGATCATGATGCTTATATCAATTGCCGAACTAGGATTATATCATTTCGCAAGCCTAGACTTCCACGATTTTCTTTTCTTGGCATCAAATACAAGAAGCATCCTACCATAATATCCTCTCTTCATGCTTGCAAACTCATCTCGCAAGGATGCGAAGCTTTTCTTGCCTCAGTCATTGTCACAGAATCTAAGGAAATTGTCTTAGCAGACATTCCTATTGTCAATGAATTCTCTGATGTGTTTCCACCCGAACTACCTAGTTTACCACCTGAGAGGGAAGTAAACTTTACCATTGAACTCATTCCAGGAGCGGCACCTGTTTCTATAGCCCCTTACAGGATGTCCCCCACGGAACTTAAGGAGTTGAAGAAGCAACTACAGGAACTTCTAGACAAGGGTTTTATCAGACCTAGCACATCCCCTTGGGGTGCGCCTGTTCTATTTGTCAAGAAGAAGGATGGTTCTCTCAGGTTATGCATTGACTACCGGCGATTGAATCAACTTACGATCAAGAATAAATATCCATTGCCGCTATTGATGAGCTCTTCGATCAGCTTTCAGGAGCAGAATATTTCTCTAAGATTGACCTTAGGTCTGGTTATCATCAGCTTAGAATCAAAGAAGAAGACATCTATAAATCGGCTTTTCGAAGTCGTTATGGCCACTACGAGTTTGTGGTGATGCCATTTGGGTTAACCAATGCCCCAGCAGCATTCATGCAACCGATGAACAATGTTTTTCAGCCGTATTTAGACCAATTCATCGTCGTCTTCATCGATGACATCTTGATATATTCCAAGATGAAAGAAGAACACGAAGAACATTTAAGGATAGCTTTGCAAACACTTAGAGAACACAAGCTATATGCCAAACTCAATAAGTGTGAATTCTGGCTCAAGGAAGTCTCATTCCTTGGCCACATTATTTCAAAGGAAGGTATTGCTGTGGATCCTTCTAAGGTAGAAGCTGTCAGAGATTGGAGTCGACCAACGACTGTATCAGAAGTCAGAAGTTTTTTGGGTCTAGCTGGTTATTATAGAAGATTCATAAAGGACTTCTCAAGGATCGCGGTTCCTTTAACTAGGCTTACAAGGAAAGAAAATCCTTTTGTCTGGTCGAAGGACTGTGAAAAGAGTTTTCAAAATCTTAAGAAACATCTTACTACAGCCCCTGTTTTATCACTACCAATTGAGGGCGTTGGATTTGAAGTATACACAGATGCATCAGGAATTGGCTTAGGGTGTGTTCTTATGCAAGATGGAAAGGTGATTTGCTATTCATCAAGATAATTGAAGCGTCACGAAGAAAATTATCCAGTACATGATTTAGAATTGGCAGCAGTTATTTTCACCTTAAAAATTTGGCGTCATTATCTTTATGGTGAAAAGTTCACTATCTATTCAGACCACAAGAGCTTGAAATGTCTATTTTCTCAAAAAGAGCTTAATATGAGGCAAAGGAGATGGTTGGAATATCTCAAAGATTTTGATTTCGAGATTCAATATCACCCTGGGAAGGCAAATGCTGTAGCAGATGCACTCAGCAGGAAACCAATTGGTATGTTATCAAGTCTCATGATTAGTATGACTAACCTTGTTCCTCAATTTGCTCAATTGAATCTAGATGTGGACATTAAGGAAGATAATTGTTTCATGGCAAATGTCCGAGCTTAACCAACATTGATTGAGGATTTGGCCAAGTTACAAGAGGATGACCCAATTTTACTGGAAATTAATGCCAATATTGAACAAAGACCGGATTTTTCTATATCCGAAGATGGAAGAATGCTATTCAAGGGCCGAATGTGTATACCCGATCATGAAGATACAAAGAAATTGATCTTAGAAGAAGCACATAAATCAAAGTATACTATTCATCCAGGAGGTACAAAAATGTATCAGGATCTCAAAAGAAACTTTTGGTGGCCTAATATGAAGAGGGAAATAGCGGATTTCATGTCTCGTTGTCTTACTTGCCAACAAGTTAAGGCAGAACATTTCAGACCTGCGGGTAAATTACATCCCTTAAATATTCCCGAATGGAAATGGGAAAGTATAGAAATGGATTTCATCATGGGGTTACCTAAGACAAGAGGTGGACATGATGGCATATGGGTAATCATAGACCGATTGACTAAGTCTGCACATCTCATACCAATTAAGAGTCGATGGTCTGTTGATATTCTAGCAGCCCTATACATGAAGGAAATTGTCAAGTTACATGGGGTCCCTGTCACCATCATATCAGATAGAGATCCTAGATTCACATCACAATTCTGGAAAGGTTTACAACATTCACTTGGGACTAGGTTGAATTTTAGCACAACCTTTCATCCACAAACTGATGGTCAAACAGAAAGAACAAACCAAGTGGTAGAAGATATGCTCAGGGCTTGTGTCATTGACTTTGGTGGAAGTTGGCATGATCACTTGCCTCTTGTAGAATTTGCATATAATAATAGTTACCAAGCAAGTATACAAATGGCACCTTTCGAAGCTCTATATGGGAAGAGTTGTCGATCACCAATATGTTGGAGTGAAATAGGGGAAAGGCAATATCTAGGCCCCGATCTTATCAGGGATTCTACAGAGAAAATCAAGCTCATTCAGGAAAGGATGAAAATGGCACAAGATAGGCAGAAATCTTATGCTGACAATCGAAGGCGTGACTTGGAATTTCAAGTAGGAGAACATGTATATCTAAAGGTTTCTCCGGGTCGTGGTATTCGAAGATTTGGCATTAAAGGAAAGTTAACTCCAAGGTTTATAGGCCCATTTGAAATTCTTGAAAGGGTCGGTGAAGTGGCTTATAGATTGGCCTTACCGCCACAGTTAGCAGGAGTTCACGACGTATTTCATGTCTCTATGTTAAAGAAGTACGTGTATGATCCAGATCATGTTATTACTTATGACAATCTAGTGATTCAGAAGGATTTGACTTATGAACAAACGCCAATAAGGATTTTGGAACGGGAAGAGCGTCAACTCAGAAATAAAGTCATTCCAATGGTTAAGATTCAATGGAAGAAGGCATGGCCTTATGAAGCAACCTGGAAAATTGAATCAGCTATGAAGAAAAGATTTCCAGAATTATTCAACTGTAAGTACACTCTCCACAATCATGTATTGAATTTGGGGACTAAATTCTTCTAAGTGGGGGAGGGTGTAGAGCCCCCAAAATTAATAAAAATAATTTCTAGTTATTTAAATAATATTCTGGCATTAATTGGGATAAATAATCAATATAAAGCCAAAATTGTGTTAATCAATTAACCCAACCCACTTAATTAAGGTCCAAAAGATTTCTAAACCAAGCCCATTAAGTTTAGCCCATATTTTAGAAGGTATTTAAACTTATCCACGGATATTAAGGATAAATACTAATACTATAAGATAATGATTTGGATAATTAACAAAATAGTTTTAATATTTTAAAAGTCCTAACTACAAAGACTGTAACGGTCTATCGCAAGACCGTCACAACCAAGTAACGCAGGGTCACTCGACCGTTACACGCCTGTCAGTTCCGTGAAGAAAGGAACTCGTGAAAAGATTGGAACTTGATGCTCCTATCCACTATGGATCGAATAAGAAGACTCATAATAACTCTAAGGACTCTTGGGGATAAGGATTTAGTGGAATTAGGACTCTAGAATCGATCTAATCCTCAAACCCTAACCTAAACTCTATAAGTAGGGCATAGTTTTGAACTGTGCGACCCTTACTTTTGGGACGTAAAGAAGCAAGGTAAGGAGTCATTATCTCAGGTAAGTTCTTTAGAATAAATCGTTTACAATACTTTAGACTAACTCCCCTCCGAATTTCACATCTTTAGGTCAAGAGGTCGTGGAGTTAGAGCCCAAGGAAGTTGCTGAAAAAGTTACAAAGGAAGGTGAAGAACTAGGGCTGATTTCTCAACCAAATCCAGAAACTTCAACCTAAGAAAGAGGTAGGTTATCTCATGAACGGCAAAAAGAACTTGATAGGACAAAGAGCCTCTGGTTTTATGGGTTTTTTTCATGCAAGATAGATCATTGATTCCATGTTTTGATAGTTCCATGCATATCATGCATCCCTTAGCCCTAATAAGAGAGGATTATAACATGTTGTTCATCTACTCACGATTACCTATGCATGTAGAAGACCTTTACTTCGTTGTCATGTCTACGAAACTCATGATATTTTGATTATAGACATGATGTGAATTGACCTCTTAGGTTTCTTATTTGTTTTCTGTTAGCATACACTGTAACGCATCCCAGTAGGACCGTCACTTGAATGTAACGCGCCTACCATGATCCGTCACAGTCTCTGAATATCTTATTTTCCTCTGTTGATAATAACGCGCCAATACAGACGCGTTGCTTTCATGTAACGGCCCTCTACTGACCGTCACTTTCACTGTGACGCCCCCTCACAAGACCGTTACATCCTGTGTTCTGTCAACCCTAGACAGACTATGACTTGCCACTATTACATATGATTATGCCTAGATATCTAAGTAGCAACTTGATTTCATGATTATCAGATCGTTCATATTAGGTATTGCATGGTTGATATCTCACTTTTATTTTGAGTTTTGCTAGTTTCATAAAGCCTAAATGTATAGTTTTGTACTATAAAGCATGACTTGTAAAACGGAGTTTTCATCGTGATTTCACATAGATTATATATCTCTCTCTGTCAATAGAGTCAAATTCTATAAGTACATGGCACTTACTTTGGTACGATGTCATTAGTTTACACTTTGCACTATAGGAAACTATCTTGGACATGAGGACCTCTCTATTGGATATTCCTTCCAATGGACTAGGAAATCATTGTTTCAAGGCCTCCGTAATTCTCCGCGAGCCTGGGATTCCCACTAGGACGCCGAGTTGGTTGTACCAATAAAAGCCCATTAATTAGATTACACTATCGGGTTTCTGGTTCTTGAAAAATAACGGCCCTGGACTGGACCATCAGGCCAAGTAACGGCCCAGTTCCAGACCGTCGCATTCCTCTGAGTCTATCTTTATCTTTCTGGACTCTGGTTATTGTAACGGCCCAGCATGGACGCGTTGCATAATGTAACGGCCCAGACCCTGACCGTTACATAGCTTGTTTATGTTAACCCAAGGTTTGACCAAGGGTTGATATTCCATTGATTCTAGACAAACCTTGATGATCTAGAACTTGTCATATTGCTTAAATGGATCTAAAAGGAATGGAAGTTAAGGAAAGTACCGTTATGCTGTTGATTTATTCAATAGGCATAACTTAGTTAAATATCATTCTTGATCTCATATATTCAAAATTGAAGCATTCATTCATTGATTTTAGTTATCATGGAATTATTTGAAGTGCTATATTCTTGGCCATACGTTACTGTTACATGCGTGGAAGTAGCTTAATTTATAACTGAAGATGCGATCGAGCACTGATTGTGTTCAAGGGCTCTATACTAGTCCCCTCGGCTGATTGCCGGAAACATACTATTTTATAAACCATGGGGTATGATGCTACTAGCGTCGCATTGCGCTGGGAGTACTATTTCTATAAATAAGTGAAGATCCACGGCACAACATGACATTCTTGCTTGATATTCCACAGAAATTCATGAAGCATTTGCTCTTAAGCATAAGAAGCTAAAGTGAGGAACATGTGGCTTGCTAGTACAATCTCGTTACATTCTTGTTCATGGAAGGCCAATATCATGTTCTTGTTATATTCTTGCTAGTTCATTCTTGATCATTCTATCTTACCTGGTTATCTTGTTTCTATTGATTTGATCGCATGATTGATTCGCATTGCATGATTTTACCTAATTCTCTAGAGTTAAAATGCTAATTACTTTAATAATGCCTTCATGTTGATACGAAGATACCTACTGGGCAAGTGTGCTCATGACCTATTGTACAATGATTTTCAGGAGATGAATATAGTTCGCATTCGGATTCGGGTGATTCGAGCAGAGGGTCCGAGAGTGATTAAGAGTTATCCTGATAAGAGAGAAGACTTAGGCAGTTTCAAGTGTTTAGATGGAGTCAATGTAATTTTTCTTATTTCTTGAGTCAATTAGTGAAAAAGTCAAATTATGTATTTTTGAATATTAATTGATTATGGAATAAAGTTGAGGTTTGATTACATCTTGTGAAACTGCATCTATTTATGTGATTGTCTCGCGCTCTGAATTATTCTTGCTTACAAGAGGCTTACCATGTCGGCTGTTCGCGCTCCTCGAGCGAGTCTTCCGCTGTAAATAAAGGCTCGGGGCGTGACAAAAGGGGTTGTATAGACTTAATCAATGATGCAAGGCAAACAAATGTATAGACATTCAATGTATGGACTTTCCAAACGAAACTCTATACAGACTTGATCAGATCAAGACAACTGAATGTGTGGACTTCCAGTGTGTAGACTTGACGATGTACAGGCTTGATCGATGCAATGTCTGTACAGACTTGCTCAATCAGTCCGATGTACAGACATGGAAAACTAATGTCAATGTAAAGACTTTGGCAAAGCATCGATGTACAGACTTTCAACGTTCCAGCTAGAGGATGTATAGACTTTACCCAGTGCAAGCTACAGTGAATGAATGTATAGACTTATCAGTCTCCCTGGCTGTACAGACTTAATCACAGGCTGAACAGTTCAATGTATAGACATGCTTCCACCGACCAGTGTTTAGACATTGCAAACATGACACGCTGAATGAGACGGTGGCTGAGACAATGCATAGACTTCAGGTGAAACAATGCAGCTACAGTGCAATGTACATACATGCCTAAGACGCAGCATGAGACGCTGGCTGAGACGAACGCTGTACAGACTTTGAATGCAATGTATGGACTTTGCATAGACGATGCATGAGACACATACTAATGTACAGACTTCACAAATGATACATGAACGAGACACTGAAGTCTGTATATACTTTGGCAAACAACGATGTACAGACTTGGCCAAACAATCCAATGTATAGACATGAACTATCAACAGAAGGATGTGTAGACTTGGACACCTGAAGGCCAATGTATGGACTTGCACAGTAGCCCATTGTATGGACTTGAGTGAGCGTGCAAGCCAACAGCCATTGTACAGACTTCACCCTATGCCAGCTATAGAGAGTGAATGAATAGACTTCACACTGGGGGCATCGACGCATCTACACTTATTGTGTTGACGCTGCGGACTTAGCCAATCTGAGGAGTCGACCCATTTGAACAAGGGGGGGTTGACCCACAACAGTCCAGACTACACAATGAAATGTATGGACTCTATGTTCATGCTGCAATGCAATGTAGACCTGTGGGTGTGTGTGTGCACGACAGTATAGACTCTGACCGCATTAGGTACACAGACAACCTGATAAAAATAACTTCATCAAAATAAGAACAGTTGCCAATCAATCAAAACAAACTATTGCCAATGAAATAAAACTTATTGTCAACATCATCAATCACATAGGGGTCACAACAATCTCCCCCTTTTTGATGATGGCAACACCCTATTCTATAGAATAGCAACATCCTATCAAACAGATGTATTTTTGATGAAGGACATGATTCGTTATTCAGATTGTCATGCAGATGCTATGAATGACATGCTAAGACATGAACACAACTCTCTGCCATAGACATGATGCAAACACTTCCCTGGAATGAACTCATCAAGTGGACAATATATTCTCCCCCTTTGCCATCAACAAAGAGGAGGGAAAAAATGCAATGGAATGAACTCATCAAGAAGACTCAGCTGACTGGCATTCTTAGCAAGTAGTTCAGAAATTAAGCAGCTAAAGCACAGAAGCTTCAGTCATATGAATTGAGAAACTGCTTATAAAGGGAGGTTCTGGTTTAAAAGTTATAAAAATAAGAGTTCATGCACTACATTCATTGGATAGAGTAGCTGTGCATGATAAAACAATAAACCAGAATTACATTTGCATGAGAGAGTCAGTTTCAAAAATATCTTACTGTCATATACTCAACAAAACTAATTGAGAGATACCAAGTCATGTATTGAAACTAAACAAATTGACATTCATGAGATTACTTTTGAAGGAACAGCATTTATTAATATGAGATCATTTTGGGCAGTCAGGTACCATTTGTCTTTTCGCTTAAGGGTATACATTTATCAGATGCCAATACCCCTAGATACTCAGTTTCTCAGTGATTTACCAGTCATTGCTCTGCCAATGCTACATTTCAATTTATTTTCAGTGTTTTTCAATATCTTTCTTAGCTGTCCTTTATTTGTTTCAGAATGACTTGTTTAAGGACAATACACATATTTAGTTTCTCTAACATGATTTTAGATGAGTTTTCAGATTTCAGATATAATTAACTTTGTATGACATGAAATAAGATGAGGGTTGAATGCTTTATCAATTTTCAGCATCCTTATTTACTGATTGTAGTCTTTCAGCTCTTAAGATTATAAAATTTAAACCATTAAGTCAGTCTTTAAGCAATTACAGTTCTTATGAGGGAAGAGGTCTGTTTTCTATTGCTTAATGTTAGAACTGATTTAAAAGATTGCCATACTGTCAGACTCAATCATTCAAAGTCAAGGATTGAATAGACAACGTCGACGCATGGAGTTCAAGGCGTCTACGCATCAGTTGAAGAGGCAATGGTATAAGACACTGAGATAGTGTCAGTGCGTCGACTCCACGCTATTGCAGCGTCAACTCATCAGAATAATGAAACAGAGATATTCACAGATCTAGTTCATTACGTCAACGCAACAGTATAGCAGCGTCGACGCAGCAGTTCACCTTGAAATTCTGACAAGACTCCCCCTGTCTATATGCATGCAATTTTTTGCAAAAGATGACTGATCAAATGATTTTTGAAGTTCATGCTTATTCAGACTGTACTATCATGCAATGTGACCACAGGGTTATGCAGAGAAATGTAGTGCAAAACAGTTCTATATGCATGTGATTTTAGACACATTACTGACTAAATGATTTGCAGTGATGATCATGAGAAAACAATATGAGTGTCATGCATGATCATGAGTCTGTTGCCCCAATCAACCTTCACAAAGTTTTATACAGTCTATCAGATGTAGATCCAAATCAGAGATTATACTCAAAACAGCTGAAAATTTTATTCATCATGCTGAAACTTACACAAGCCAAGTTCTCTTCTAAAAAATTTAAACTTTTCATTTCCAAGTGGCTTAGTAAAGATATCAGCAATTTGTTTGTCTGTTTCAATGAAATTTAGTTCGATTTCCTTTTTATTCACAGCATCTCTCAGAAAGTGATGTTTTATCTCTATATGCTTAGTCCTTGAATGGTGAATAGGATTTTTAGCAAGGCATATGGCACTAGTATTATCACATAAAATGGGAATGCATTCCAATTTTATCTGATAATCATCTAGTTGGTGCTTGATCCATAGTACTTGGGCAGCACAATTACCTGCAGCAACATATTCAGCCTCAGCTGTAGACAAGGCTACAGTGTGTTACTTTTTAGATGCCCAAGATACTAGACAGCCACCAAGGAATTGGCAATAGCCACTAGTGCTCTTTCTATCTACTCGACACCCAGCATAGTTTGCATCAGTGTAGGCTAGAAGATCTAACTCACACTTAGCAGGATACCAAAGACCTAGCTGTTGGGTGCCTAGTAAATATCTAAAAATCCTCTTCACAGCCTTAAGATGAGATTCTTTAGGACTAGCTTGAAACCTTGAGCATAAACACACTGCAAATTGAATATCAGGCTTAGATGCTGTAAGGTAAAGAAGGGATCCGATCATACCTCTATATAGCCTTTGGTCTACTGGTTTACCTTTAGGATCTTCATCCAAACTAGTTGAGGTACCCATTGGAGCAGCTATTTCCTTGAGGTTGTCCATTTTGTACTTCTTCAATAAATTCTTTACGTACTTGGACTGAGAGATGAAAGTGCCATCCTCAGATTATGTAACCTGCAGTCCAAGAAATAGTTTGAGCTCGCCCATTGAGCTCATTTCAAACTCATTAGTCATTATCTGAGAGAATTCCTCACACAATTTGGGGTTAGTTGACCCAAACACAATGTCATCCACATAAATCTGAATAATAAGAATATCTAAATGACTCACTTTGGTAAACAATGTTTGATCAACTATACCTCTTGTGAAATTCTTGTCAGTGAGGAACTTGCTCAACCTGTCATACCAAGCTCTAGGAGCTTGCTTTAAACCATAAAGAGCTTTATTGAGTTTGTAAACATGATTAGGGAAATCTAAACATTCAAACCCAGGAGGCTGTCTCACATAGACATCCTCACTAATTTCCCCATTTAAGAAGGTAGATTTCACATCCATCTACTGAAGATTTATACCTAGGGAGCATGCATAAGCCAATAATATTCTGATTGCTTCTAACCTAGCTACAGGGGCAAAAAACTCTTCAAAGTCTATTCCAAATTCTTGATTGTACCCCTGAGCTACAAGTCTGGCTTTATTTTTAATAACATTCCCTGATTCATCAATTTTATTTCTAAACACCCATTTAGTCCCTATGAATGTTTCATGATCAGGAGGTGGAACTAATTGCCACACCTTATTCCTATCAAATTGATTAAGCTCCTCATGCATGGCATTAATTCAATGCATATCTTGGAGAGCACAGTCAATGGACTTTGGTTCTATATTTTAAACAAAAGCATAAGCATTCAATGCATGTTGAATTCTTAAGTGGCCTCTAGTCCTAGGGGGGTCATGCAGATTTCCAATTACATTATCTACAGGATGATCCTTAAGATATCTTATGTTTACAATTGGATTTTCATGAGTTTGATTTACCTCCCCCTGAACTGTAGGCTCTTCTTCATCAAGCTCTTTATGTCCTTCTTCATCCTCGGATTTATCTGCAGGATCTCCTTCCTTCAGAATATCACCACCTTCTTCATTCCTGCATTCACCAACATTAGTATTTATCAAGGATTCATCAAAAACTATGTGTGGAGATTCTTCAACAGTTTTAGAATTCAGATTGTACACTCTATATGCTCGAGTGTTTTCAGAATAACCCAGAAAAATTCCTGATTCACCTTTAGGTTCAAATTTATCAAGGTCTCTTTTATCATTTATATGAATGAAACATTTACATCCAAAAACCTTGAAGTGGGCAATAGAAGGTTTCTTACCCTTTAAGATATCATATGGTGTTTGCTGGGTAGAAGGTCTTACCATGGCTCTGTTAATTACATAACAAGCAGTGTTCACTGCTTCAGCCCAGAATTTCCTAGGTAGACCACCTTCAACAAGAAGTGTACGTCCCATCTCCACTAGGGTTCTGTTCCTTCTTTCCACAACTCCATTCTACTCAGGTGTCCTTGGTGAGGACTACCTATGGTTGATTCCATTTAACCTGCAGAATTCATCAAACTGTGAGTTTTCAAACTCACCTCCATGATCAGTCAAAATGTTTTCAATTTTCTGATTTATTTTAACATAGAACTCCTAAAATTCTGAAAATGCATCACTCTTATGAGATAAGAAATAGACCCAAGTATACCTAGAAAAGTCATCTACCATGACAAACTCATACTTCCTCCCTGATAAGCTAACAGATCTGGTTGGCCCAAAAAGGTCCATGTGTATTAGCTCATAGGGTTTAGAAGACAGATTTTCAGTTCTAGACTTAAATGACTTTCTAGTTATCTTTGATTGAGTGCATGCATCACAGATTTTATTTTCCTTTTTGAAGGAAACTTTAGGAAGTCCTCTAACCATGCCATGCTTATTCAGTTTATGCAAAACAGTGTAACTAGCATGACCTAACCTACGATGCCATAAAAATGCTAAGTCTTCTCTACTGGCAATAAGGCAAAGGTTAGTATGTTGAATGTCATCTAAATCTATCATGTATGTATTATTTATTCTTTTTCCAAAAAATTTGACAATTTCAGAATCAGGTTCAAAAACCTTGCAACATTGAGAATCGAATAAAACCTTATATCCTTTATCACACAACTGGCTGATACTAATTAAATTATAAGCTAACCCTTCAACCAGCATAACATCATCAATGCAGCAGGTAGAACACTTACCTACCTTACCTGATCCAATAATCCTACCCTTTGTATTGCTTCCAAAGGTGACAAGGCCTCCAAGCTTCTCAGTCAGCAAGCAGAACTTGGCCTTATCTCCTGTCATATGCCTGGAGCAGCCACTATCCAAGTACCAAAAGTTGCTCTTGGCTGCCAGGCATACCTGCATACACAATTAGGTAGAGAGGTTTGGAACCCAAGACTGATTGGGCTCCATAACAGAAGAGGTAGAAGCAAAGCAAGAAAGCAGGCTTTTAGGAATCCAAATTTGTTTAAATGTATTTTGTTCAGTGGATCCTACAAGTTTTCTTCTGTTGTTGTTCCTCTTCTTTTTGTTATTTTTTTTCTTATTTGCACCAACATGATTATTGACATTGTTGTTTCTTTGCCAGTGCCTTGGCCAGGTTGCATTCATGGAATTGTGGCCATAATAGTTCCTGGGCTGGCTGTGGAAATGTTGGTTCCTAGGTGTCCAATAACCATACCCATTAACCCAATTTCTAGTGTAAGGTCTTTGATATTGAGCAGCCTGATATGCAAGACCTGTATGCCTCCCCAGAGTTCTAGTCCAACCTGACCTATTCATAGGTTTGTTTTGGGTCTTCTTTAGAGGTGGAGGTGATGGTGGAGACTAGGTTACCTTGTCCTGGTGTTTATAAGACTGGGTAGCTTGACCCCTAACCTGAGATTGACCCTTTGGATTTTGCTTGGATGTGCTAGCTCTACTAGGCTCACTGACTTTTTGTTTGCCCTTCTCCTCAACACTGGTCTTTATCAAATTAGCATTTTTGTTCATTGAATTGTTTGGATTCATGCTAATTAGAGGTCCTTTTTCTTTTTGTGTAACAAATGAAATAGTTTTCATTCCAAAGGTTTTCGTTGCACTTGAATTAAATCTTAGGCCCTCTTTTCTGAAATTTACCTTTGACCCTAACAAAGCATTTAAGTTATCTGTTCCTTGGGTCATTTTCTCAATGGTTCTCAGTTTATCCTCATTGTCTTTCTGAATTTCATCAATAGACTTTTTCAGTTCATTATTTACATTGAGGACACCTTCATATTTTTCAGAAACAATTTTTACTTCACTCTCACATTTCTGAATTTTCAGCTTCCATTCATCAATTTCATTTTCAAGCCTCACATTTTCTTCCCTAGAAGCTTTTAGCTCATTTTTGATTTCATCTACTTCAGAACATGTGAGTTTCAGATTTTTATTCTCAGATTCTAAACATGCAATTTTATCAGTTAGAGTTTTATCATTTTGCATGGAATTGATCTTTCTTCTTAGATGCCTATTTTCTTTTGTAATATCATCAGCTCTATCAGCTATATCATGATAGGCATCTACCCAATCAGCGATAGTAAAATTTTCAAATCTAGTGATTACCTCATCTGAGTCCTCTTCTCTATCTTCTGAGCTTGTTGCCATAAGGCAAATAGGCTTCTCAGATTCGGCTTCACTGTCTGAAGTGTTGCTTAGGGAGCCTTCATCTTCATCACTCCAGGTACTCACCATTGCTTTCCCTTTCGTGTTCCTTCTCTTTGACTTGTCCTTATATTTTTGATTATCTGGACAGTCAGCTTTCAGATGGCCTGGTTTCCTACATTGATAACAAGTGTTAGTTTCAGTTTTCTTTGCAGGGTTGTGTTTATACCTTTTGTCCCTTCGGCCGCCACTGTATTTCTTTTGACCGAATCATCCTGCTCCTTTTCTGAGAAATCTCCTGAACTCTCTGGTCATCATGGCCATCTCAGAACGAGTCATATCTTCTTCTTCATTCGAGCTCTCCTCTGATGATGAAGAACTGCTGGAGCTGGATTTGTTGGATTTGCTGGAACCAGCCTTCAGCGCTATCGGCTTCTTCTTCCTTTCAGCTTCTTCTCTCCTTGGCATATTAATTTCATATGCCATCAGCGAGCCAATTAGCTCATCAGCTCTTGTTTTGCGCAATTCCCTTGACTCCTCCATCACAGTAGCTTTCGTATGCTAGGCGTGAGTCAAGGACCGAAGTATCTTCTTTACTAAATCATATTCTGTCAGAGGTTTCCCGAGACCTCTTAGACCATTGGTGATGATTGTCAGTTGAGCATACATTTCTTTGATGGTCTCGTTTGGCTTCATCTTGAAGGCTTCGTACTCAGACACTAGGAAATTAGCCTTCATTTCCCTGACTTGAGAAGTCCCTTCATGAATAACTTCCAGTGCATCCCACATCTCCTTGGCTGAAGTGTACGCTGACACGCGGGAGAATTCAGTAGGGCGCAGAGAGAACTGGATGGCGTTTATGGCACTCCAATTCAGCGTGGACCTTCTGATCTCCTTCTTGGTCCAGACATCTTCATTCGGGGACAGCTCATAAGGTCCCTTGCTAACAACCTTCCAGATCTCGTAATCTTTAGCCCTCAGAAACACTTGCGTATTATTCTTCCAGTATGCGTAGTTAGATCCATCGAAGAATGGGGGCTTGGTGGTTGAGTGACCTTCAGCTATCATCCCTCGAGCATCCATCTCTGCCTATCCTCTTCGGGTGATGAGTCCCTGTAGAAGAGTATGGCTCTGATACCAATTGTTGGAGTTAGATGGAATGCTCTTTCACCACAGAATGTGGATCTAGAGGGGGGCGAATAGATCAACAGGCTAATTAAAGGTAATGCCTAGATTCAAATGCGGAATTAAAAGAACACTGGACAACCACAGTCAAAGCACCGAAACAAGATCTGCTAAACAGACAAGCAAACACACGAAAGGCACAAAGACATTTAGGTGGTTCGGTCAATCCGACCTACATCCACCCCATATTCAACTCGAATGTGGATTACTGCTGATACACAACTTCAATCTGCTGGGCACTACAGCTTGCCAACAACGGCTGGGGCTTACAGCTTATCCCGACCAGAGGAACACCCTCTGCAACAGATGGGCAATACAGCTTAGCCGTCCGAGACCAAGTCTCGCCTGCTGAGGATTACATCTTCTCCTGTCCAGTGGAGACCTCCACTACAATGCTGCCTCACAGCTCTAAGAAACAAGAGTTCGGAAATAAAAATGCAGAAGCAAAATGGAAAAAGAAAACCCAAATGGGAATGTAGCTCGGAATGAGCAAGCCTCAGCTCTGGTTTCTGAACCAAGAGACTGAGTTACAGTATGAGCAGCTCTCAATCTAAACTCTCTCAATTTCACTCTCTCAACACATCTCTTCTCTCCTTTTCTTCTTCTCTGTTTTTCTTTCTTCTCACTGTGGATCAATGGCTCACTGCTGTATATACTTTTCTTTTCTTTAGTCGATCACCTTCCATCTGAAGATGAAGGCTTCATTATATACTATCAGCAGGTGGATGAGGGCGCGTGTCTTCCACATTTCCCGCCCAGAGAATTTGCCAGAACCGAGGCAATTCCATCCACGTGGCAACACCTGATCACCTCGTCCTCCTGGGATCACGAGCCATGTCAGCAATCTCAGTAGCAGATCCCTGTCAGACAGATTATAGGATTATCAGATTAAGTGAAGAACTCTGTACAGACTTATAAGATGAACTGCATTGTATAGACTACATTGTATGGACTTGTGAATTCGAATGCAGTGTACAGACTCTGCTCAGTGTATAGACTTCAACTATGTGAACCATCCGCTGTACAGACTTCATATGTGAAGCAGCCATTGTACACACTTAGGCAATATGAAAACATGACAGTCAACTGACGATATAAGGACTTCGAGTGTGAAGACGTTGTAAGTGCAAATGCAATGTACAGACTTCAGATGTGAAGCAGCCGTTGTACAGACTTCACCAGACTTCACTCAATGTACAGACTCTGCGAACGATGCATGGAATGCATTGAAGGATGTACAGTCTTCCTGAAGTGTGAAGGAGTTGAGAGTATATACATCATCATGTGAAGACTTGAACAAGGCATGTAGACTTCACATCATGGAGCGATGTATATACTTAGCTGAAGAAACTCTGTACAGGCTTGACCAAGACAAGACGATCGAGTGTAAAGACATCCACAATGTACAGACTTGCCAAGCAAAGGGGTTGTATAGACTTAATCAATGATGCAAGGCAAACGAATGTATAGACATTCAATGTATGGACTTTCCAAATGTAACTCTGTACAGACTTGATCAGATCAAGACAACTGAATGTGTGGACTTCCAGTGTGTAGACTTGACGATGTACAGGCTTGATCGATGCAACGTCTGTACAGACTTGCTCAATCAGTCCGATGTACAGACATGGAAAACTAATGTCAATGTACAGACTTTGGCAAAGCATCGATGTACAGACTTTCAACGTTCCAGCTAGAGGATGTGTAGACTTTACCTAGTGCAAGCTACAGTGAATGAATGTATAGACTTATCAGTCTCCCTGGCTGTACAGACTTAATCACAGGCTGAACAGTTGAATGTATAGACATGCTTCCACCGACCAGTGTATAGACTTTGCAAACATGACACGCTGAATGAGACGGTGGCTGAGACAATGCATAGACTTTAGGTGAAACAATGCAGCTACAGTGCAATGTACAGACATGCTTAAGACGCAGCATGAGACGCTGGCTGAGACGAACGCTGTACAGACTTTGAATGCAATGTATGGACTTTGCATAGACGATGCATGAGACACATACTAATGTACAGACTTCACAAACGATACGTGAACGAGACGCTAAAGTCTGTATATACTTTGGCAAACAACGATGTACAGACTTGGCCAAACAGTCCAATGTATAGACTTGAACTATCAACATAAGGATGTGCAGACTTGGACACCTGAAGGCCAATGTATGGACTTGCACAGTAGCCCATTGTATGGACTTGAGTGAGCGTGCAAGCCAACAGCCATTGTACAGACTTCACCCTGTGCAAGCTATAGAGAGTGAATGAATAGACTTCACACTGGGGGCGTCGACGCATCTACACTTATTGCGTTGACGCTGCAGACTTAGCCAATCTGAGGAGTCGACCCATTTGAACAAGGGGGGGGGGGGGTCGACCCACAGCAGTCCAGACTACACAATGAAATGTATGGACTCTATGTTCATGCTGCAATGCAATGTATACCTATGGGTGTGTGTGTGCACGACAGTATAGACTCTGACTACATTAGGTACACAGACAACCTGATAAAAATAACTTCATCAAAATAAGAACAGTTGCCAATCAATCAAAACAAATTGTTGCCAATGAAGTAAAACTTATTGTCAACATCATCAATCACAGAGGGGTCACAACACGTTGTGACTGAAGCAGCTGGGTAGTCGGGTGCCGGCGGCACCGTTGTGACTGGAGTTACTGGCAGTCGGGTGCCGGGGGCACCGTTGTGACTGAGTTGTTGAGCTGTCGGGCGTCGGGAGACCTCGATGGTCGTGCTCAGGGCCCGATGTGATTGGCAGTCGGGTGCCGGAGGCACCGTTGTGACTGAAGGAGGCGGGAGCATTGCATCCTTCATTTCATATCCTATTGCATTCCCTTGCATGCCCTTCCATTGAGCCCCTTGGGGGATTTTATAGGGGAAGATGAAGGGTCATGGGGGGGTTTAGGCGGAACAAGTTGAGGGTTCAACTTGGTCAGGGTAAACCCCCTAAACAATGTCATTTTTATTTTATTTTTGTATTTTGTGTGTGTGTGTTTTGTGTGTGTAATGGAGTGGGGAGATGGGGTTTAGGTGGACAAGACTGGGCCTCTAGTCTGGTCTGCCTAAACCCTTGGGTTTGGGCGGACTGGGGCCTTTTTTTGATTAAAAAAGCTTTTTTTATTGTATGGGGGTTTAGGCGGACCAGCCTGGACCCCCAAGGGGGGTTTAGGTGGACTGGGTTGGGTGTTTTTTAATTAAAAAATACTTTTTATTATAATTGGGGTTTAGGCGGACCAGCCTTGGGGGTGAGGCTGGTCCGCCTAAACCCCTCCCCCCAGCCCAAGGGTATGGGCTGGTCTGCCTAAACCCCTCCCCAGAGGAGTTTACGCGGGTTTGACCGAGGGTTCTAGCCGGGTTTGACTGAGGGTTTACCGTGGGTTTGACCACGGGTTTGACTGGGGTTGACTGAGGGTTAGACTGGGGTTTGACTGAGGGTTTGACATATTATAAATAAAGATTTTCTTCCGGGGGCTCCGCGACCTGACCGCGCAGGTCGATCCGCGTGCGAGAGCGCACGATGGTGGTGCATGACGCGATGGGTTGCTGGGAGTCTCGAGTTGGGTTCGGACTTTCTGTAGAGTGCCTGGAGCGTACGTGCCCACCAGGTGCTCGGGGAAATTCTCGACGCGCGTGCGTGGGCCGTATACGGGCGCTGTGAGCTCCTGAAGCTTGTGGTTGGTCCCAGGTGGGTCTTCCTTTGACTTCAGAGGGCTAGAGGGAGGAGACTTGGGGGTAGACCCCGGCCTCTTTGCTGGGTGCCACATGGCGTGGCTTGTAGTCGGGGCGCCACCAGGTCGGCTCGGGTAGCTGTGTTGAACGCGGGGAAACCCACAAACTGAGTGATCGGGGGTGGGCCCGATCGATTGTTGATGTTGCCGTGGGTCACGGCTAGCTGGTTAGGACCCTTGGTTGGGCCCGGTGGCTGGGGCGTCAACATGACGATGCCATTTGTCTGGTGGTCGGGGTGACCCTCGCTCCTTGGCGAAGAATTGTATGATGCGGCAGGTTGTTCTGAGTCCCGAGTTAACCCGGTTGTTGAAGCGTCGGTGGTATAATACCATAGGCAGGGTGTCCGGGGGTGATCCCCGAATCTTCACAGAGTGTCGTAAGGTACGGTAGGCTGTCCCGAATCTCGAAACTGACCCGGTTGTCGAGAAACTGGCTGGCATAGTGCCATTTGCTCGGGGCCGATGCCCAGTTGTTATGTTACGCCGCTTGACCCGGTGACGCATCTCGATTTTCGGGCACAACTCGACTGGTAGAGCAACTTTGGCGATGTGCCATTTTGCTCTATTTAGGGAGTATTTCCCTCTGCTTAATCTTCAATTAATTCGAGAAAATAAGCTAGTGCCAACAATGACATAAAGCATTTTGTCAGACACTTTGTAAGCATGAGTGGATAACTAATATGCATCGACCTATTGAGATAAAAGTCACAGTACGTACATAAATTTCAGACACGTGTGAAAGATTCACAGACTTGACTAAGCATTATACACATATGATGCACTGACATGATATGAAACCTTGACACACTGGCATCGACCTTCTGCTGGTATGCTCAGACCTTAAAGGTGCATGTGCTCCGACTTGAGTGCATATGCTTAGACTTTATAGTGCAAGCTAGCACATATGCTCAGACCTAAAATTGCACATATGCTCAGACCTTAGTGTACGCTCATGCACAGACCTATATGTGCACAAACTTTAACATGTGCGTAGACCTTGAATTACAAATGTGCACAGACTTGTACATATGCACAGACCTTGAATTCCAAAATGTGCACAGACCCAAAACATTCATAGACCTGCATGTGCACAGACTTGAAAATGTGTGTTGACACCCGTTTTCGGCCCATAAGTCGTGTTATTTCTCTTATTTATCTCCATGATGCCTGAAATTAACCATTGTTTTAGAGCCATCTTTGAGCCCATCTCGAGCCCATTTTCTTATCATTTTTCAAGCCCATTTAGCCTTGGAAGCTTCTATTTTCAATTTCCTAACTTTCGAGTCAGCTCGGGGTCGATTCGGAGGTCAAACGGGCATCCGGGGGACCAAAATGCAAAAAAACCATAATTTGCTGCCTAGCGGTCGCTCGGCCGACCTCTTGGTGGGCCAATCGGTCAGTCGCGCGACCGCTAGCCCACCTGAGAGTCTAGCTTCTGTTGGACACTCAGTTTTGTGTCCGCCGTGGCCCTCTTTAGATAGCCTCTATCTCTTCGGATTCTTATCCAAATCAGTCCCCGTTTATTCCTATGGCTTCTCCTTGGTATTATCTTGAATTTGGCCCAAAGAACTCCAGCTTTCATTGGCTATCTTGCTCAAAATCATGGACAAAAGTTGGGGATTTAGGTGTCCTGTTATAACACAAACTCTATTTTTTTGGCGACGGGGCCGCCTTCTAGAAGCCATATCTCCAGATCCTTCATCCAAATTGAGTCCCGTTTTCTCCTACATCTTATCTTGACTATTATCTCGAGATTGATCCATAGATCTCGATATTCGGTGGACTCTATCTCTTAAACTCGTGGAGGAAAGTTGGGGACTTAGGCAGTTTTTTATATAAAGGGCCCTGTGCGAACCTCGCAACGGGGGCGCGTTTCCAAGTCGACGGCGAAGCCATGCCAAACTGTCTTCATCCTCCTTCGACCTTAGCCTGAAGAGGGAAGTATTAGATTAATTTTGGTTCCTTATTTGCTTAATTTCATCAACATTTACCCTCTCAACTTTGCCCTTACTTTTGGCAAATCATCATAGTTTGCTGGTTTTCTGCCACAAGTCTGCGGCGGGGGCCTGTTCATCATGCCGGGGCGGAGTCATGCTTCATCCTTTTCATCCTCCTTCAACTCCATCTTGAAGAGGGGAGTATTAGCTTCATTTTGATTATATGTGTGCCTTATTTCTCCTATATTTTCCCCCTTTTCCAAGTCCCAACTTTTCTGGTTTCACCACTCTGTTCTGCACTTTTCTGAAACCCGGATTTCTTACGACGGGGGCATGTTTGCGTCGCTGGAGCGAGGCCATGGGGCACCTTTGATCCGTCCTTTCAACTACATGCTCTCAAGGGAAGTATAATCTTTGTTCTCCTTGGTTTTGGGCTCATTATCTCACCATCTTCGTACATATGTTTGTCCATAAATTTTGCACTTTCATTCTGTCATGTTCTGCACCCCATTGTTTTCTTATGTTTTCCACCCCGTTTTTCACTGCTTTCTTCCCCGTTTTAAACCCTTATTTTTGCCCTAGTTTCACGATAATATTCCCACCTTTCCATAGCATCCTCTCTTTCCTTTTTTGGTGTCTTATTCTGTGAGTTATTCATCATTCTTTGAATCCATTTTGTGCATTATTCTGTATTTTCTGCACAGTTCGTGTTTTTCCCCAAATCTCCGGTGTCATAACTCTCTATCCCGACCTCCTTTTGGAGTGATTATTGTTCCTACTTCTTCACAACACTCAAGTCTTCTGCCATCTCAATTTTCTCCCTATTTGGAAGTCATTTGCCCTACTGTTGGCATCGGTCTTTGCACCTAATTTATACTGTTTGCACAGTTTTTCTTGTGACTTGCACTTTTGCACCTTGTTTATCTATGTTCATCATGGCATATTAGATCAATCTATTCATGTTAATCTCATCACAATATACACACCTATTATTTGCACCCTTTCATAGGGGTTAAAAACCCTCCCCCGGTATGTTTGCCCTCAATCTTTCATGCTACTTTATGCACTTGGGTAGATTTCTACACATTGCACTTTCTAATGGGTTTTGCCTCTTGTTTTGTCTTTGTTTCGCAGGAAAGCATGAAAAGTGAGGCACTTACCTTCTAGCCGACTGGAAGGCAAGGAGAGGTAATCCACATAGTCCCCGCATCCTTGATTTTTAGCGTGATCATCTCCTTTTTCCAAGGTACACAACGCGCACTTAGTTTCACCTTTCATATTCTTTTGGCGTTGTCATTCCTTGGTGGCGATCACGGTATTCTTCTATATCTTTTATTGCCTTTTCATTTCTTTATGGTCATGTTACCATGTTTTCATAGTCACATGTTTATGATGTTCATTTGATTGGCGCCTTATGCTATCACTCATGCACACATGTTTGCCTATGTGACTTGTGACGCCATGCTCCACATTTCCACATCATCAGCTCTTTTTTGGCGATCACGGTGGGACATCTAGTGCCCATAACTTTGCTTATGCTTTGCTGCGATTTTGGTGTGTATATCCATGTTTAGATAGCATTTCATGTTCATATTGTTCACCTTGTTTGCATCCATGTTGTTATGTTTGCATATGTTCATCATATCTTGATTTGTTAGCTTTAGGCTAGAAAATGCATGCGCTCCGGTGCACATAGGACCATGCATTGCATATCTTAGTTGCATTTCCTACCTTGGTAAGTGATCCTCTCGCCTCCATATTCCTTGGGGTCGACTAGGTGATCTTATCCGGGACCTCCATAAGTCCCCACGAGCCGTGGATTCCCTCACGGACGTCGGGCCGGTTGTACCTTTTCTACCCTTTAGGCTTGCATTTTCATACGTGTGATGGAGTAAACCATAGTCAAATCAAAGTTTGGACCTTATTCCCATGGGATTCCTATCTTGAGGGAATTATTCTTAAATTCAAATCATTAAAATGTCTATTAAATCCTTAAAAATTTTCCATCATATCAACTTGTTTGACTTGGGTGAAAACTCTCACATTGCATTGATTGTGTTGTTGGGCTTGTCCAGGCCCATTAGTGGTGTTTTGTGTTGCATTCACATATTCTTTGTTGATTAGGCCCATTTAGCTTAGCCCATTTTGTGTGTCCATTGTCTAGTTCATTGTCTAGTCCCTTGGTCCGTTCTCAATTCGTCTTTGCATTAGTGGGTCAGTCCCCCTTTTATTCTCAAGCCCATTAAGCCATTGCTTCCCCACTTCTATTTTCCCTTGATATCCTTGTATTAAGTCTCCATTTGCCCTTATGGAGTATCATTCCAACCCTTTGTATCATTCTTTTTCCCAATCTTCTTCTTATTCCCGCGTGGAATCCTCTTCCCACGTGGGCCCATCTTCCCGTGGTCCCTCTGACCCGTCTGAGGAACATGCTAATTTCATGGCCCATCTTTCAATCCTTGTTCGCCAAATGGACCCGGCCCAGGCCCAACGTCTTATTGCATCTCATCTTCATAGGCCTCCTTCTCTTAATGGGTCTTCTTCTCTCATTAATGGGCCTCATCATCATAACAGGCCCCATTCTCCTAAGGGGCCTTATTTTTCTAATGAGTCTCATTCTTTTTCTCCTTATGTTGTCGGCCCAATGGGTCCTTATGCTCGTGCTTCTTCCAGGTCTGCATATCCTTCCACTCCTGGAATGAGCCCTTCTTCTTCTCAGTCCGGATCCTCTTATCCGGCCCAATATCATCATTCTGGTCCATATTCACATCCTCTTGCTCAAGTTGGCCCATATTCTCCTCGATCTCTCCCTACTCAGGAGATGATAGCTCAAGCCCAACACCAGTTTGATGAACTCCAACGTCAAATCGATCCCAAATCCTCCTTAAGAATTCCATTTGCATTCCAAGGTCTTTGGCTTCCGCCATATTCACAAATTCCCGCATATCGCCATTATAGTGGAGTCGGTGACCCGTATGTGCACTTGAAGGAATTTATTTATGAGTCAGCCAGTGTCGACATGACCAACGCTTAATGGCCTATCTATTCGGTCTATCTTTGGAAGGCCCGGCTCAGGATTAGTTCTTCTCTCTTCCGCAAGAGCAAGTTGTGAATTTCCAAGCTATGCAAGAGATATTTATTCAACAATTTCTGGACCAAGTTCGGCCCAAGTATTCTATGGTGGATCTGGCCCATGAGAAGATGAAGCCTGACGAGGAGTTCTGCACCTTTGCTGATCGCTGGTGCCGCCTTGTCGCGCAGGTCCCAGGGCATATTCCGGAGCCGGAGTAAATCAAGATGCTGATATCTAACGCAACGCCCGAGTATCGCTTCATCCTAGCTCTTAACGACATCACCTCCCGGTAAAAACTTTATAGTAGAGCCCGCTTCGTTCGTCAACAAATCCAAGGTTCCCTTGACCCCGAGTCTCCCCCGCATTCCACGCCCACTTACACCTCACCATCCACAAGCCAACCCTATGCTCCCATGAGCCAGCCTACCATGAGTCAACATCACGCCACATCCACCTCCGCATATCAAATCTCCGCATATCAAACCTCCGCATATCAAACCTCCACACATCAACCTTCCACAAGTCAGCCTTCCGCATATCCACGTCCGCCTCCGCCACCTCCGGTCAAGGGAATACCGCACCCCAAGTAGGTAGATGTCGTCCACTATATTCCCGCTCATGTACCATTGTCTAGTCCCTCCACTAGCCATGCACCCTTGCCTACGCAATTGCCACAACCTTCTCCACCACCTCATACCCCTCAGCATCTGCCTTGCCTGAAGTAGGGTCCTTGTCCTCTATTGTCGGAGTGCTTTATCGACATTTTTGGGGCTTTGATGGCCACTCACGCGTTGCCGCTCTCTCCACTTATGCCTTGTCGACCCGCGGTCGGGGATATACTTCGGTTATGTGAATTTCACCGCCAGTAGGGGCATTTGGTTAAACATTGCCCCGAATTCTGAGATTATATTTATGGCTTGGAAGCCAAGAAAAGGATTGATTGGGCCGCTATTCACAAAGTCATTCTACATCTTCGTAGCAAGCAACAGTAGCAACAGGCACCGCCTAAGCAGCCGCCTCCATCTCTACAAGACCCGGGGCACCCCCGTGATCCTTTATCTAATGTTGCACCTGCTCCGTCACCTACTTCAATACCCGTTCCATCACCGTTACCTTCTCCCACCACATCTTCACAACCTCTACAAACCCAAGCCTCTACTCAGACTAGTGCTCCCATTACCACAACTTCTTCCACCCCCTGTTGTACCCCCAATGCCGCTCGTTGCATTGTGTCGATACATCGACGGTGGGCACCACAACCCCCTTCTTCACCCTTGCCATGTCCACCATCCTCTCCATCGACCACATCACCATGTCCACCATCCTCTCCATCGCCTACACCATCTCTACCACCCTCACCATTGCCTAAACCTCCATCATCCTCGCCATCACCTTTACCCGAGCCTGAGCAAGCTACCCCTACACCTACACTTTTACCATCTCCTCCACCTCCACCTTTGCCTTTGCCTCCACCTAAGCCTGTCATTGCCGCTATCCCTTCACCACTCGCATTGCCTTTACCCACACTTACGCCTTCTAAATCTTCGCCTCCACCTTCTAAACCTATTACCTCCACTTCTTCATCCATTTCCACCCCTCGGAGCGGGTGTGTGCTACCTACAGTGCCTCTTGGGTCTAGTCCCCAGGGAGACGATGAGCCGAGTCAGGATGAGTCAGTGCTGGTTATGCATTTCCAAATTGAAGATTATATTTGCCGCAAGCCGGTCCACATCCTGATTTTTGGCTATTTTGGGGATGTTGAGCCTACACTTTTGAAGACGGTTGCCAAGAAAAGCTCTCATGCACTAGTGCCAGTTTCTTCACAAGTGAGGCCGGTGGCAATCTCTTTACTCGTCGGAGGTTCGATTATTGATGCTATTATTTCTCCTCGCTCTATTGCCATTCAAATGACATGCCAAGAAGGGTTCTCCACCCGTGTTGTGCTAACTCATACGGCCGCCAAGAAGATTATGGATTCTATGTTCAAGTGGCAATTGGACATATCCTCAGCATTCTACAAGGACATTCTTCACATTCTATACAATCTCCTTCGGTTTATTAGCAAGCCGGCCATGTCAACGCCGTGTATTACTCTCCCTCAGCTTCACATGTCTCTTCTATCAAGGGAGTTGTGTTTCAAGGCTGAGTTCCGAGTGGAGTTGCCGAATCTCATGCTTCTAGTGCCGAGAGACAAAACCCCATGGGTTTGTGATATTCATCACTCTGAAGGGTTATTTGTCCAAGAATGTCCATCTACTGTTGTTAGCACCGGATGTCTAGGGGAAACTGCCCCAACTAAGCTGCATGTTCATAATCGGGTCAGGTCATCTGCCAGATGGGCCCGTTATTTGAAGAGACACTGCAAATCCAGAAGCCTAAAGGTCTGGGTTCGCGTCAGGCAGGCCCGTGCTCAAGAGATTTCTGCTAAGAAGAGGCGGCGATGCCAGTTCAAGGGCCGTCAGTTGTACACTCGGGGGTTCACTTCACCTTCTTCTTCTTCCTCCCATTCATAATTTCTCCTGCTCAGCTCCCACCCTTGGGTGGTGTATCTTCCCACTTCAAATCCTGCTACCATCATCTTCTCCTCTCTTTCCAGGTCCGCGAATCACCATCCGCAACCTCTGGACTTTCCCTCCTCTCACAATTCTAGGCCTTGGCCTATGTCATCCCTTCATCCCGATTTCGGGACGTCACCTGATTCCTCTTCCCCGGGACTCCTGGGTGTTGCTTCTAATTCTTCTCCGACCATGTCGAATGGCTGTGATTCCTCTTCTCCGACCATGTCGGATGATCTCTCCTCCTCTTCCTCACTTTCGCAACAATCTCCTCATCATCATTCTACTCACTCCTCTTCACCCTTTCAGGGTCATCACCCTTTTTCTTATGATTTTTGAGGTTTTAGCCCACCTTGATCTCAGCTAATCTATTTATTATGTATATGGTTCCTTGTTATCAGGGTCTATGCACCTTAACGAGGGAGTTCTAGCCCTCATCTCTCTTCCTTTTATTCCTCTTCGTCCAGTGTCGTGTCTGCCGCTCCTCCGTGTACGGTAATCTTTGATCCTTTACTATCCTTTCCCTTTCATACTGTCAAGCAAGGAATACAAACCTCGTGCTGCTCAAAAGCTTGATGATTAAGATCGCTTCAAGATGCTACTTCCACACTATGGATTTACAAGGTATCTTTGTTTTGTGCAAGAATATGCTATCATTTCCATTATTACTTCATGCGCATGGTTATAATGTTGGTTCCTCAACATGGTTGAGTGGTTTTTAGAAAATTTGCTTAGTTTAGCTTAGTCAAAATGAGTTCACTTTTGTAGCATCCTTAGGCTGGTGATAGCCCCGTGCTAGGAGTCTAGTTTTATTCCCCTATCATTGAGGGTGTCCTTTTTGCATGGGTTTTTCACACACTTCACGGCGAGCCATAGCCAATTCCTCAGAGGCACACCGTTGCTGCTTTGGCCATACTTTGGGTATGCACGAAAGTCTTTTCTTTTCTCTGCTCGGTCAAATATAGGGGCAAGAGATTGACGGATGAGATGACCAACCTAGGCGCTCCATAATACGAGAGAGGTCTCAAATAGGGGCAGTCTTGACCCTCGAAAGTGAGCTTTCATACAATATCTAGCCAATAAGGGCTCTCAAATTCAATAAATCAATATGAAAATCAAAATTATGAATCAAAGGCATGGCAAGAGTGGCAGTACAGTTCCCTACGGGACGTCATGAGCCCGGTCGCATGTGTGCCTGAAAAATATGGGTCTGAAAATCAAACATAGAAAGCCCCGGCACAACAGACTGTATCTTTGAGGGGTAGTGCCCTAGAAGGAATTCAAATCTTGATATCTCTCATCCTGTATAAAGCTTGTCTCCAATTTTCTTCTGCTTCTCCCTCTTAGGCTGGGTTGAATCCTGGGTATGGCCTTAGTAGGGGCACCGTTCTTTAGAGGCGGTTGGTTGTGGCGAGCCACCCTCACATGCACGCCCTGCTTAAGGGAAGCCTTTAATGGGAGGGGTAGGAATGACGATCCATGGTCGGTAGTTCAAGCCCGTCTCTGGGTGCTGCAGATATCTTTGTTCAAAATTCCAAAAAAATCAAATATGTCAAATTTCCAAAAAAATTGAATACTTCAAAATTCTAAAAAAATGAGATATTGTCAAAAAACCTAAAAAATCAAATATTTCAAAAATCCAAAAAAAATAGATATCATTGAAAATCCAAAAAAACAAAAATTGTAAAAAAATCAAAAATATTTATCTTCTATTCCTTTCTTCATGTGTTTTCTATCTATTTGTGTG
The DNA here is from genome assembly GCA_022559845.1 of Amorphophallus konjac. Taxonomy (NCBI): domain Eukaryota; kingdom Viridiplantae; phylum Streptophyta; class Magnoliopsida; order Alismatales; family Araceae; genus Amorphophallus; species Amorphophallus konjac. The sequence goes on from CM040120.1 coordinate 264,283,805, forward strand.
AGAGCAGATACATGATCTATTTTGTTAAGTGTGCAGGTTGCAGGTACTCAAGCTTTCCTTGCTCCATATTTTGTTCTATTTGTCTCCTGTTCACGACTTCTGATCTGTTCTCTTCTTCAATCCACTCTCTCGATCTGTTCTGAAGCTCGTGTCCTTCTCAACTCTCGCTTCGCTTCATCATATCTTTATGAGAGGACTCTGCCTCATGATTATGAACATGGCGGTTCTGCTTCATCTGATCTTGGGCTTTGATTGAAGGGCATATTTGTCATTTCTTTTGTCCCGCCGTGTCCTTCTCACGTGTTTATGTCCCTCCGTGTCGTCCGATGCATGTTGTTTTGTCCCTCACCGCATCTTGTTAGTTGTCTTGCATATGTTGTTAGTCGTCCCTCTATGTCCCGTGTGTTGTCCCAACCGTATGGTCATCCCTCATATTCTTATCCCAACCATATGTTTACCCACCATGTTGTTATCTTGTCCCACTATGTTCATCGTGCATACATGTGGTTTGTTCATGCCATTGCATATGTGCTTGTTTGTCTTGTTGTGTTATTTTTCATTCGTTTGATCATGTTGTGTTGTCTGTCGTTCAGTTGATGGTTATGTTTTCATTATGTTCATACTTGTTTGTTCATGTTGTTGGTTGTCTTATATGAGAAAATCAGAAAATAAATTACCGTTTCGCTTGGCAGGTAAGTCAGGTATGGCTCTCTATCCCAGCTCATTGTTGCATTACTATATGATATCTACCTTATTATAGTCTCTCAAGGACTGGCTGGTTGCCCGTGTGTTCTGGGATCTGATGTTCCCCTTTAACAAAAATGATGATGATCTAGGAGCATACGGTTAATCATTCGATAGGTCGCTCGGTTGAGTCAGGTGGGGGGCGATGGACTCTGTCTCGCATGCCGTGGTTGCAAGAAGACTCTTGACCCCATTGTAGACACGCTAAAATTGATACTATGACGATCAAATCTCATGTCACTATGTTAACGCCTCAAAGTGGACTTCAATATTTCTATAATATAAAGTTTTTCTATTTTTGTGTGAGTTTTTATGATTTTTCTTGCATTTTTGTAATTAACGACTCGAGGAGGGGCGTGTTTTAAATAGCGACCTGAGCTAGGGCGTTGTTCAAAGAAAGGACGACTAGAGCAAGAGGCGTCAGCTTCTGATATTTGACGTATCCTACCCTAATTGAAATCAAAAATTAACGTCCCTCCCTGGGTCATGTTTTGAATTGACGTCTCTCCTATAGGCGTCTCTTTATAATTTTCAAATAAGGAAGGTTTTCTTACTAAAATTAAATCCAAGAATTGACGCCTTTGTCCCAGTCGTGATTTCAATTAACGCCCTGACACAGGTCGTCAATTTCATTTAACGCCTTGATGGGAGTCGTCTCTTTTCCTTCTGTGTCCTGCTTGAACTGCCCTTTCCTGGAGAGTCCCCTGCTCTGTTTGGTCATCTTGCTCGATTAGGAAACTAGAGACCTTGCCGTAGAAGGGTCTTGCTAGTTCTTATCCCATTAGATTTGTGTTTTCTACCCTATAAATAGCCTCCTGGGTCGAGTTCGCGCGAGAGGAGAAGTAGCATAGCAGAAGTTTGATACGAAGGTTGGCTAAAATAGCAGTAGCATAGCAGAAGCCTTTCTACTCTCCTTTTCTTTGCGAATCCGTGAACCTGCAGTGGTCTTCTTCTTCCTAGTGCATCAGCTGCATCAACTTGGTTTTCCCTTTACTGTTGTCAGGAACAGCAGGGAGTTCTTTCCATCAATCTATTACTTCATCTTTATTCATCATACATTGTTCCCCTTTTAAGTTTGCATTAGCTCTGCATCATATCTCTTTCCTTCCCTAATTCTCCTAGCGGTTTTAAAATAACCAAAAGGTGCACACTTTATGCTCCACTTTCATCATCATATTACTCTTTTGGATTGATACTACACACACTTGGCTAATCCCTCTTCTTTTGTTTGTTCTTTGTCTAAGGGTAATTAAGAGGAAAACCCCTTTCATTGGCCGGCCGGTAGAAGGAGGAGGAAGGAATCTACACTCATCCCGCATCCTTATTTTCACCAGGTATTCGCGATCAATCTCCCTTCTTTTGAGGTAACCCCTCTGGCGATCACACTCCAATAGCAATCTCTTGCCCCCCTTTATTCCCTTTGTTTCACTGCTTATCTTCCTCTTATTTATTTATTTTTTTTTATGTGAAAAACACGATTCACAAATTGGCGATCACGGTGGGACTTCCACTGTTTTTCTTTCGATTACCCTCTCCTATTGGCACCCACGTGTGCCCTTTCCCTTAGGTACCCACGGTACCCCTCCACTGTGCCTCACTGGCACCCTCCATTGTGCACACTACACACCCATACCCCTCGGATTAGCCAGTTTGTGTTCTCTGTTTTTTTTTTTAATTAACGCCTCACATCAAGGCATGTTTCATGAATTAACGCCTTTACTCAAGACGTCTTTCTTGCATTTAACGCCTTCTGCAAAGGCGCCTTTTTTTATAGCGTCTCTTGCTTTCTCACTCCCTGAGAATTGACGCCCCCCTCTGTGGGCGTCCTTTGTCTATCCGGCGCCTCTCTCCCAGGCGTCTTTTGCACAATCCGCGCCTCACACCAAGGCGTTTCTTGAGCACTGTCCAACAGGACTTCACAGATTAGCGATAGCCACGCTGTCGTGTTTCCTTATTTTAGCGACTTCTGCCAAGTCACTTTCTACCTGTGTGTTAACAGAAAGTTGCTTGATCTGTTTGTTCATGTTGGATTGATTCACATATTCATTATCTGATTATACCTGATTGCTCTGCTTATATTATTCTGCATTTTGTGGCATTTGGTTGAGAGGCCTCCTCTCTCTACACTAGGATTCCACACACCTTTCTTGGAATTGGAACAACCCTCCATTGAGCATTCCGTCTCTTTGGACCAGAAATTCCTTTTCCAAGACCTCCGTAAGTCCCCACACCCGTGGATTCCCTCACGGACGCCGGGCTGGTTGTACCTTGAGGTACCCGGAGTTTAGATAGCCCACCGTTGGTGAGGAGAGAGAAAGAACTTAGTTAACCCGGATATCACAACCAAAACTCACAACTAAGTTCTACACTACAAAGAGAGAGGATTGTACATCAATTTAATTCACTCTAATCTCAGACTTGAATCTAAAACATTGCGTTCATTACAACTTGTTTGCATAACTTGATTGGATTGAGTGATTACTGCAATTATAATTCCTCCAAAATAAGCTTCTCTGGTTAAACATGCAACTCCGTTCAGGTAAGATTATCAACATGGCAAGCTACGGGTACGCCTATGATGATGTGGAAGAGAATATTTTTGATCAATTTTATGAGGCACCCCTCCAAGATTCCATCTATCATGAGGGAAACCACCCTCTGTCTCAGGTTCATTATTCTCAAATTCATGTGGTTGACACCACAACTCACGAGGTTGAACCCTCTTCTCAAGCTCTACCATCCAATCAGAACACATCGGGGAACACCTCCCCTTCTTTCAACGTCAACGATTTAATTCATGCATTATCTCAATTGGACGATTCCCAGCGGCAGGCAGTTCAGGCTGCTTTGAAAGGGAAATCTGTTCCTTCTTCATCTTCCAATCCCCCTCCGGCCGCGAGTGGCCATCACGTTGTTAATGACCAGGCGGTCTTGCACAAACCCCCTATTGTCCACCAACGCCCGATGCGGCCATGCCGGCCCAACAGGCAAGTTATTCTGCGGCTAGGCCCCAATTCTTTCAACCTCCCCAAATTCTAAGGACGCCTATGCCAAATACCTTCATTCCAAATTCGGCCCCGGTCGAGTCAGACACTAATGCTTTACTCCTTCAGAAATTGGCTAGCATGGAAGAACAACTCAACAAGGTTACTGCTGCCAAGAATGCTCCAGAGATCTCTCTGCCTACATTGCCAGTTTTTCACTTACCACCTTCTGAGATGCCGAATTTTCGGCGATACAATGGAACTGGCAATCCATTTATTCACTTGAAGGATTTTATGTATGAGACCTCTTTTTGGCAAGGCAACAAAGCCTCACTGGCTTATTTGTTTAGAAGATCCCTAGAGGGGCCAGCCCTCGAGTGGTTCTATTCCTTGGATCCGACAGATGCCAGCAATTTTGATGTGGTTCAAAGGAAATTCTTGCAGAAGTATAGGGACCGGGTTGGACCCTCTCTATCTGTTACGGACCTAGTTGCAGAGAAAATGAAGCCCGAGGAGGACTTCATCATATTTGCTGATAGATGGCGATCAATGGCTAAGAAATTGAAAGATACTTTGTCAGAACCAGAGCAGGTTAAAATGATCATTCCAAATGCAACCCCTCAGTTCCGGCATATATTAGCCATGAACAGATTGACCACCATGGAGGAGCTCTATGAAAGAGCTCGATATATTCAAACTCAGATGAAGGATTCGCCCATTATGGGCATGTTCGAACCGAAACCACGGTTAGTCAGGAAAAATACAAATGTCAACAATAGCAGGCCCACGACTGAGGGCACCGTCATCAATGAGCAAGTTGGCGCGGTCGGCAATCCCACACCTTTTCGCCAATCTAACCCACGACCTCCCCCACCTCCACAACAAAACACCCTCTTCCACTCACCCCCACAACACCAATTTGCTCCTCAACCTTCCCTTGCTCCTCCACAAAACCAAACGCCACATGCAGATCCCTCAGCTCCGCAACAGTACCACCAAGTACCGCCACCCACCAACTATGGCCCGCAACAACAACAGCAAAGGAGACCACTTGGCCCCAAAAGGGCCCATTATCCGCCATTGCCAGAAAGTCTCCCAGATATATTTAATGCCTTGATGGCTGCTAATCTACTCATGCTACCAAAAGAAAGGACAGCGTGGCCCGCTAATGTTGACACGTCCCGCTATTCTGTTTTCCACCGCTCCCCTGGTCACAATATTGACCATTGCTTTCACTTCAAGGACTGCATCTATGATTTAAATGACCAGGGCGATATTAATTGGGACGAGATGAGACAGTTCATCGTTGCTATGAAAGTAAGAAGGCCTCCTCGGCAACAGCAGGCTCAGCAGCCGCAGCAACCAGCTCCACCAGTACAATAGCAAGCTCCAGCACCTCAGCACGATATGGGGATTATCCACAACCCATTGCCGGAGCACCAAGCAAATCAGCATGTGAACCCGGTCACGTCTCTCCATGAAGTAGAGAGAGGGCAGGGATGGCACGAAGAAAACGCCTCTGTCGGGGCATTCAATCATAATTCAAATCAACCTCTGCACATTTTGCACATGCTTCCTTCTTCTTTTACCCCTCAATTAAGTCGCCCCCTTTTGCACCCCGTTAACCCATCTGTCCCCACTAATTCCTCATCCTTGCTAACCCGGTCTCTCCTTACCCGTCCACCACAACCACAGCCTCTGACGCAGCAAACTCTACCATCCGCCACCAATCCTTCGCCATCACCATCTAGGCCACTCCGCCCGTCACCAACATCGGTTACATCCACTACCATCACTCCCCCGCCGGCAAGGACACCTCCACCATCAGCTCAACCACCATTTATACCCCGAACCCTCCTTGTTCAATCCGTTAGCACTTCCCACACTCGGGCACCCCTTCCTACTCCTACGCCTCCTACGGGGGCTGCCTTGTCGAATTCCTCACCGACTTCTTTTTCAAACATTCCTCCACCAATTCTCAATGCTAACACCCCTTCTTCTTCCAATCCTCCCTCCATCCATGCCCCGACAGAGGCGCGTCAAACCATAGCACCGCTCCGCAGTGGACGGATGTTCCAGTGCATCTTTCCCCAGAGAGAGCAGGAGCCCACGCAGGGGCCCAATGAACAAGAGCAAGAGCAAGAGTCTGTTCCAGGCACTCAATATGATTTACTGAAGCATCTTGACCGAACTCCAGCAAGAATCTCTATTTTAGAATTGATTAAGAGGTCAACCACTCATCAATTGGCTTTAAAGGAATATTTACAGAAAGTTATGGTCAATGAGGACATCCCTACCGAGCAGATAACTATAGTCTTAACGCCCGCTAGCGGTCAGCCAGCAATTACTTTTTATGAACATGAATTGGCACCTCAACCAGCAAGGAAATATGCCCTGTGTATCACTGTTGACATAAATAAAGTGGCAGTAAAACAATGTTTGGTGGACACTGGGGCATCCATGAATGTATTACCGCACACCACTTTGAAGATGTGCGGCATTCCAGAAAATCAGATTCGGCCATCTACCATAACAGTTACAGCATACGACAATACTAAGAAGCCTCTTCTGGGCATGATAACGTTAAAAGTTAGTCTGGGTCCAGCAACAATCACAGTCGATTTTCACATCTTGGACATGGATCCAACATTCAATGGCATCTTGGGTCGCCCCTATATTCAACAGTTAGATGCAGTGCCCTCTACAAATCATCAATGCCTCAAGTTTCCACACAAGGGCCGTATTATCAAAGTGACTAGCATGCCGATTCTGCCTGATGAAGACATACACCTAGCAACGTCAGTTCCTTCTATTTGGCCTTCCAACAAGTCGTTGCTATCAGTATTGGATATCCCTCACCCACGGCCGATGCCACCCGAGACAGTTACAACAGTTGCCATGACGCCCCTAACTTCCAAGGGGAAGAAGAAGAAGAACACAATGAATACCCTGTTTTGGAATATTCTAATGAGAATGGGGTACCAGGTTGCCAAAGGCCTGGGTGTCAATTGTCAGGGCAGAACTAAGCCTGTCAAGCCACAAAGATTGATTGCACGGGGCGGCCTAGGCTATAAAGGACCAAGCAAGAATGAAGAAGAACCATGGGCAGTTATGACCTCCACTTTGAAGACAGATTGCCAACCGCTCACTTGGACATTGTAGACACATTTTATTAAAGGTGGCGTCCAAGATAATGAGCAGACTACAATAATCACTTCCATGTTAGACTGTCAAGACGTTCATGCTAGACAGTTTGCTCGACATATTGCTCCACTGGTTACATACAAAGCCCTGGAATCTCTAAGGCCTGATAAGAGGAGGAAAATGGATGATCCAGAGTGCGACTGGTATAGATGGTTCGATATGAATGACATCACTATTGCCTTAAGCCGTCTCTTCATGCCGACATATCCGGAATGGCCGCCACTGATCCACGACCTGATTGAAAAGCCGATGGTGATAACAGATAAAAGGCAGCTGCTGAGTGATTACACAGATATTGGAGAGCCTGACGTACCATATGAAGAAGGATTTACAATAGACAGGCTGTGGGCCGGCCTTTTCTCTCTCACTTCTATGCATCCGTCTCTTCTTGCCGACGTATAGATGGTTCGATATGAATGACATCACTATTGCCTTAAGCCGTCTCTTCATGCCGACATATCCGGAATGGCCGCCACTGATCCACGACCTGATTGAAAAGCCGATGGTGATAACAGACAAAAGGCAGTTGCTGAGTGATTACACAGATATTGGAGAGCCTGACGTACCATATGAAGAAGGATTTACAATAGACAGGCTGTGGGCCGGCCTTTTCTCTCTCACTTCTATGCATCCGTCTCTTCTTGCTTCTCTGCATTCTCAATTGTTTTCTCACGTGCCGAGACCGCCTCCGGTCATGATCAGCTTTTCCCCAAATTCAATGCAAGTCTCTCTTTCAATTCCTCCCTTGCTCCTCGAGCAATTTTCCAAACTCTCTATCACACCCCCACATGGGTCGTCTTTGATTCAATCTTTCTCCAATCTTTCAATCTCCACTCCTCCTTCTATTCTCCCTTCACACTGCTTTCTCCTTGAAAAAGAAAATAAAAATGAAGATAAAAATGAAAACGAAAAAGAAAAAAAAATACCAAAATTCCAAATTCTTCATCCTCCATCTCTGTTGAGGAGACCTCTTATCTCCTCTCTGAGTGTGCCCCGACCCAGGGGCCGCTCTTCCAAGATTCACTAATAAACCTTTTCCACCCCTCCTGCGAGGGGTCCTCATCTATATCCCCTCATGTATCTACTTTTTCACCCCTCCCTTTTCTTCTTCTAATGATCAAGCTAGTTGCTCTTCTTCTTCTAATAATAAAATCCATGGGGTAGTTTCACATAGGAAATCCAAGGGTAAGCAGATTCCCCGTAGATTCTTGTTAGAGTTGGTTAGAAGGTGCCGGGTATGCTCAACTCTCCCCGAATTTCTAGAGAATCCGATTATCCTGCCAGAGCTAGAATATGAGGATACTTGTGCTTCTTATGAGGGTTTTGGTGTCTATGAGATTATGAATGATGAAGATCCTATTGAAGAGGTGGATAAAAGTTATGAAGAATATGACGATGAGGTCGATGCCCTTGCTAGTGGCATGAGAAGATTTGACGAACCATCAGCCTCAGTAGAAGAGCCTACCAAAGAAATAAATCTGGGTACAGAAGAAGACCCCAGGATTGTCCTCATCAGCAAGAATTTGCCGCCTACCAAAGAGGAGGCGCTTATTTTGGTACTTCAAGAATACAAGGACACGTTTACGTGGAGTTATGAAGATATGCCTGGATTAGACCCTGCGCTCGTTGAACATCGGCTTACACTTAAGCCAGGGTCTGTCCCGATCAAACAACGGTTGAGACGTTTCCACCCTAACATGGCTTTAAAGATGAAAGAAGAGGTCGACAAGCTTCATAAGGCTAGATTTGTTAGAGTTGTCCTCTATCCGAACTGGGTGGCTAACATCGTCCCGGTCATGAAGAAAGATGGAAAGGTTCGCATTTGTATAGGCTTTCGGGACCTCAACCGTGCGTGTCCTAAAGATGACTTCCCCCTCCCTCATATTGATGTTTTGATTGATAATACGGCAGGATTTGAAACTCTCTCCTTTATGGATGGTTTTTCGGGTTATAATCAGATTCGCCTGGCTGAAGAAGATCAAGAGAAAACGTCATTCACTACACCATGGGGTACTTACTACTATGTGGTCATGCCTTTTGGACTCAAGAATGCTGGAGCCACCTATCAGAGGGCTATGATGGCAATTTTTCATGATATGATTCATATTTATATTGAGGTGTATGTGGATGACCTGGTAGTAAAATCAAGAACAAGGATTGAGCATCCTGGGGTTTTAGCTAAAGTCTTGCAAAGATCACGAGAATATCAGTTGAAAATGAACCCCAAGAAGTGTGTATTTGGTGTTTCATCAGGGAAGTTGCTTGGGTTTATTGTCAGTAAAAGAGGAATTGAAGTTGATCCCAATAAGGCAAAGGCCATCAGAGATATGCCCCCTCCCAAGAATTTGAAGGAAGTTCGAGGATTAATCGGGAGGTTGCAATTTATTCGCCGCTTCGTCTCCCAGCACTCACAAAGATGCAGGCCGTTTTACGAGCTTACTAAGCCGGGGGTCAAGTTTAATTGGGATGACAAGTGTCAGGCAGCTTTTGACGGATTGAAGGATTATCTGGTCAATCCTCCTGTCCTGAGGCCGCCAATTCCGGGCAAACCACTTATCCTCTATGTTTCTGTCCTGGATGACTCTGTAGGTGCTGTCCTAGCTCAAGTGGATGAAGAAGGGAAGGAGAGGGCAGCATACTACTTGTCTAAACTTCTCAACCCTTGTGAGCAGAGGTAATCAGCCATGGAGAAGACTTGCGCTGCTTTAGTCTGGGTAGTTCAGAAGTTAAAATATTATTTCTTAGCTCACGAGGTTCACCTCATTGCACGCATGAATCCGATTAAATTCCTTCTTAAAAAATCTGTCCTTACCGACCGATTAGCACGCTGGCAAAGTTTTCTCTCTCAATTTGACATCACTTACATTCAACAGAAAGTAATCAAAGGTTATGCCATCGCCGAACATCTTGCTCACCACCCTCTCCCTCGATTTGATCCTGTCAATTCAGAGTTTCCAGATGAAGAACTAATGTCCATTAATCAACCCCACGATCCTATGTGGACATTACATTTTGATGGGGCTCTAAATTCCCAAGGAAGAGGGATCGGCATGGTTCTTTTAACACCAGAAGGGGTCACCATCCCATTTACCGCTCAGCTCACTTTCCCTATCACGAACAATATAGCTGAGTATGAGGCCCTTTTGGCCGGTCTTCAAACCGCTCATAGATATGGTGTTACCCAATTACAAATTGTGGGTGACAGTCAACTCATTCTACGCCAGGTGCTTGTCAAGTGCCGCACTATCAATCCTAAACTCAAGCCCTACCAGGAACTTGCTTCAGCTTATGCCAAACTCTTCACCAAGTTGATCTTCGTCCATGTCCCTCGAAGCCAGAACATCTTAGCTGACGCTCTTGCCTCTTTGGCCTCCGCTTTAGTCTTTCCTCCCCAACGAGATTTTCACGTTCCTCTCATTCATCAGCGTGACACTCCAGCTATTAAGGATCGTGCATTCCTCGATATTAGGGACAAGGTGCTCGAGAAGGTCAGGCGGAGTGAAGCTCTTAAAGGCAAAGAGGTCATGTTGTTAGATTGGGAAGAAGAATTGGCTGATGAAGAGAAACCTTGGTATTATGAGATTGCCAGATATTGCAATGACCAATCCTATCCCGAAGAAGCCACTGTGGAAGAAAGGAAAGCGATTAGAAGAGTGGCTCAGCGGTATGTTTTGGTTGGAAGTGTGCTCTATAGAAGAGGGCTCACGATGTTTTATTAAGATGCCTCGACGATGATGAATCCTGGAAGGTTGTAGAAGAGGCGCATTCAGGAGTTTGTAAACAACCAGATACTAGCTAAGAAGATCCTTAGGCTAGGCTTCTATTGGCCAACTCTAGAGGAGGATTGTTCCATCTATGTTCGAAGGTGTGTTAAGTGCCAACTACACGCCGACAAGATTCATTCTCTTGCTTCTTCACTCCATCCTATGTCCTCCCCATGGCCTTTCTCCATGTGGGCTTTCGATATCATTGGACCCCTTGGTGATTCGAACCTCCTTACGAAGCAAAAATCATTCATCCTCACGGTAACGGAGTACTTCACCAAGTGGGCGGAAGCGGAAGCATTCGTGGAGATCAAAGCATCAACCGTCTGCAAATTCATAATGAAGAATATCATTGCAAGATTCGGCATCCCGAGTACCATCATCACCGACAACGGACCTCAATTCATCTCTCAAGAGCTCAAGGATCTCTGCAACAGGTATAACATTGCATTGTATCATTCTTCTCCCTATTATCCACAGGGTAATGGCCAAGCAGAGGCAACTAATAAAACCTTGATTAAAATTGTTAAAAAGACGTGTGAGGCTAATAAATTTTCAGATTGGCCAGACAAGCTAGTTGAAGCTCTCTGGGCCTATCGCACTTCCATTCGTACCCCTACAGGGCAAACCCCTTTTGCCCTCACTTATGGAATGGAGGCGGTAGTCCTTATGAGATTCTCATTCCCTCTCTGTGAGTACAATTGGATAAAGAATTCTCTATTGATGAGCGTCGTGATTCACTCCTTGCCCAGTTGGAACTCCTAGATGAGAAGCGTCTGGTCGCCACTGAGCATGCACGCGTTTATCAAAATAGACTTTCGCGTTTTTATCAAAAGAAAGTAATTGAGAGAAAATTCAAAGTCGGTGAGATGGTAATCAAGAGAATCTTTGTAAAACCTAGCGGACCCCGTTCAAAACTCCAACCAAACTGGGAAGGACCATTTGTTATAAAAGATGTTTATCCTGACAATGCTTATAAATTGATTAATGCTGAAGGAGAAGAGCTAGCTCACCCTTGGAATGGTCTGTACCTTAAGAAATACTACCCCTAATCTAAAATCTAAAATCCAAAAAAATAGAATTTTCCAAAATCCAACAAAAATAGAAATTTTCAAAAACTCAAACAAAATAGAAATTTCCCAAAATTCAAAAAAAAAATTCAAAAAAATAAACAAAATTCTTGTTGCCATGGCGTACCAGGATGCAAAATCTGAAAGGGCAAAGTTCAGTATTCATTCATCAGTCTTGTTAACTTAAAATGGGGTCGACACCCGCACACACTACACGCTTAAACCTTGAGCTCAAGCGGTGCAAAATCCGATGGAAAGTCAAAACCTGACTAAAGGTGAAGACAAAACCCGTTCTTTTCCTCGTCGGCCCATAAGGGAGGAAGAAAGGTCTCGGGGTAGACCCGCCAAGCCTATCTATCGCCTTAGTAGGTGGAAGTCAGGGCCCAAAAGGGAACAAAAATGTCGCAAAAGCCCAAGTACAATTAGGTCTTTTATCAATACAAATCAGTTTCAAAGTGAAAGTGAAAATCGTGAAAAGAAAAGCATGTCAAGAGGGCAAAGTCCCCGCAAGGAAAACCTTGGGCGTATGCATGCAGTATAAAAGAGGCAAAAGGCAACTAAAATTTCCCTATGCCAAAGACCGAATCCCAACAGGCACAGGGTAGAGGAGGTAGTTTTACCTCGAGCTTTTCAGAATCCCTTAGGGGCTTCCTTATATCTGCTTCCATCTCTTTCTTTGTGGTAAGTCATAAGCCAGCACGATGGTCAAGACGGACCTAGGAGATTGTACCGTGCGAAATCTTGCGTATAAGTTTAATCACTAGCACGTCGACCCCCTTTTGATTAATCAAGAAATGTCAATGAATCCTCAATGATGGCCGTGTAGGACCCAGTGCCTTGGTAGCTTTGGCAACCTAAATTTTGAAAGACATAAAAAAATTAATGCCTCTTAGTAAGGCGCCTTTTATTCAATTAACGCCTGAGTGAAAGTCATCTTTTTCAATTAACGCCTTTAGATAGGTCGTCTTTCAACAAAATTCAAACTCTTTTCCAGAATTAGCGACTGTCACCGGGGGCGTCTTTTACATGAATAACGACTTTATCTAAGTCATCTTTTTTGGAAAATAAAAAAAAAAGAAAAAAAAAGAAAAAATATGAAAAAAAGAATTGGTGGTTTATCCTTTCATGATGTATGCTTGCATTTCTACATGGACATCTCTGATTATTGTTTGCATATGCGTGCTTGCGTGTTGCATCTCCCTTCATTGGTTATTTCATTTGCCTTACTGATTAAGAGCTTGGCCCCTTGACCCGCTATCAAGGTCAAAGTAAAGACATCCCTTGCTTATTGAGCAAGGGGCCAAGTCGAACAGATGAATTAACTTGTTTTGTTTAAGTGCGAACTACAGCTGCAGGCATAGGGGAAAATAAAAGTAAAACCCAAGAACGTGGAAAAGAAGCGAAGTACACAACCACAAGTACACAACTACACAAGTGCTCAGGTAACAAAAATTTCCATCTCATATATATATACATCATAAATATCTGAGTACAGGTGTGAGGGTGGAGGAGTACAAGTAAGTCTCTCTCAGCTCTCGCCTCCACCCTCCTCTCTCCTACTCTCTACCTCGTCCTCGCCGTCCCGAGGTGGCGCTGGTGGAGGGGGCATGGGCCCCCGTGAAGAAGCTGGAACCTGAACCTGGCCCCCTACCTCGCTCCTCTCTCGAAGAGAAGAGCCCACCACAAAGGTAGAGCTGGTGAAGCTGTACCCTGCAACTCGCGCCCGTTCTCGCCCTCGCTGGAGACGCTCCTCTGACGCTCGTAGCCACTCCTGGGTAACGGCTAGCTGGGTCCTCAAGTCTGCCAGCTCACGCTCGAGCGCTGTCACCTGCTCCTGGTACCGGGCACGCTCCGACTATTGTAGCTCGTGGTGACGGGCACGGTCCGCCAGGTGCTCCTCTCGCTCTCGCGCACGCTCTCTCCGCTCCAGCTCAAGAGTGACCCGCAGCTCCGCTATGTCCTAAGGCAGCTCCTCACGCTGCCTCAAAGCCCTCTCCAGCTCCGCGATCCGCTGCTCACGGATCGCTAACTCTGCCCCAGCTAGGGAAGCCCGGGTATGAGCCACCTGTAACTGTATAGTCTGCAAACAGGTAAACAAGTCATCAGTTCCACATTTAATGCAATAATTCAGCAGTTTATGAAATGAATGCATGGTTAAAAGTAAAACTCACCCGTGTGGCCATCGCCTGCTGGCCCTCCTCGATGCAAGTGAGAGCGGCTCGGAGCTCCTCCGTCTGCAAAACACCTTTTTCATCAGCACATAATAATAGATAATTAAATGAGGTCTGAGGTTTGAAACTTACCCGTGAGGCGAGGTCACACTCTGCCGCCTCGGCCCGTGCCACTGCCCCCGCCAGCTGCTCCGCTAGTGCAGTCGCCTCTGCACTAGGCCCTCTCGAGCTAGAGGCCTCTCCCGTATCTCTCCCTGCTGCTCCCTGCTGGGCACGCTGCATTCATTAAGATTGTCAGTGGCTAATCATCAATAATTCAAGGAAAAAAAACAAAAAAAAACAAAAAAAAATTCATTTGCATATTCAAATAAATCAAACACTCACCAAGGTCTCAAGGTCTGCCTGTGTGGCGGCCAGCTGTGCCTCCAGGCTATGTAGGTGGGCCTGTGCATCCATCGCTGCTATGTCTCGTGCATCCTGCATCCATTGCACATCAGTTGCATGATAGATATACATAAGCATTCGCATTTAATTGAAGAATAAGTGCATTCATACATACCCCTAGGACCCTCATCTGGGGCCTGCCGCGTAAACCTCCCAGTAGCGTTGGAGGTACTCAGAGCTATCGGTCGCCCGTGAGATGACTCGGGTCCCGCCTTGCTGCCAGTTCGCGTACTGGTCCGCGAACCGCACTCTCCAGTCAATCTCCTTGGTGCGACCGCGTGTCTTCTTTCCAATCCCTCGCGGCTCTCCGACCTCTATCCACTCCTGGTGAAGGCCGAGGGTCCTCATCACCAGCGTAAGCCGTAACGGCTCAATCTCGCTCAAGCAATGAACCCAAAGCTCGTGCTCAAAGCGAGGTCGGCCCGCTACGACCCACGGCTGGCCCTCGTCGGTCATCCCCTCATAGGGTCTCCACCGCACCTGCATTCACAAACATATATTCATCCATCATATCACATTCTATAACATAAACACAATAAGAAAAAAAATTGCATTATGCATACCAGTGAAGGAGGGAAGTCGCGAAACTCCCTCCGTAACACCCACAGCTCGTAAGATAGTGGGGCTCCGAACACGACCGGCAACCAGCGTCGCGCCAGAGGGAAAGATCCCTCACCTCCGGGTCGTAGGTCGACGCGCCCCATGGGCATGTATAGATGGCTCCAAACCTGCATCCATGCATCATATTAGTAAAACATTCATACACATATACATTCAAATATTCAAACAAAGAAATGCATACCTGAAGAAAAGGTGAGAAGCCACTGATAGTCATCTCTCGTCCTGTCCCCGTAGACATGTCGGCCATCATGTGCGCCAGCAGTGCCGCTCCCCAGGCATATCTACCGACTCCCTCCAAGTCCTCGAGTATCCCTAGGAAGCGACAGTTGATGACGTCGCCCTTCGTGCCAAGCAGTAGCCTCCCAAGCATCAAGAATAAGAACCTCCTCAGATCTCTGGCTGCCCTCTCCCTGTCGGCTGGGTCCTGGCAATAGGCTGCCCTAGCCCCGTCCATCAACCTCTGTGAAAACTCCTCTAAAGACTCCCTGGGTCTCTACCTAGCATCCCCCAATCCCATAGCTGTGGTGAGGTCGGTGCGGAAGACGGTCCTGCACTCGCTAGGTGTCTCATAGACCATCTCTAACCCTAGCAATCTCTGGGTAAGCTCAGTATAGTCAGAATAAGTGATCCCGCTCACAGCCTCGCCGTCTACCCTCAGCCCTGTGATCCTAGCCACATCCTCTAGGGTGGGGATCATGTGACCCCACAGCATCAAAAATGCCCGGCTAGTCCTGTCCCATCTCTCTCTCAAAACCTGGATCAGTGCTAGGTCGGGTCTGACTGGCTCTATGCCAAGGAAAGCCCCGAACCCCATGGCATCCACCCTAGCTCTCTGAAACTCGGGGAGGCCGTGGTATGCTGCCCGGACCTGGACCCATGAGATGCGTGTCCTCATCAACCCCTGCATGCATAAAAGAAAGAATTTTTGTTTAAAGAAGTGTTAATTTTCATGTGTAAATTCGTTTAATTGCCTTGGTTGAGATTTTTGCTGTTTGATTTAATTAACGACCAACCTTGGGTCGTGGCTTGCTTGATTAATGCCCCTGAGTGTGGCGTTATTTCTAAATGGGTTTTGATGAATCTATGTGCCTGTTGAATTAACGACCAGCCAGGGTCGTTGTTCATCTAAGAGATGCCCCTGTGGGAGGCGTGGTGTTGAAATGAATTTCTAATTTCACAAAAGGTTTTTTAATTGACGCCCGTCCCTGGGTCGTCATTTGCTTAAGTAACGCCTCTGAATGGGACGTTTTTCTTAAATGAGTTTTTGGGCCTAGAAATATATTCTGGAATTATTTAAATTGACGACCACTCCTATGGTCGTTATCTGTTGAATTGACGCCCCGATGGGGGGCGTTGTTTTTCAGGGTTTTTTGAAAATAAAATAAAAACAGCATGCGAGACATAGATCAAGGCATAAATATTGAAGAAATAATTGGAAAAATTGAGAAGCATGAAAATAATAGAATGGTGATTAAAACATGGTAAATCAAATTAACGACATGTTGAAGGGCGTGTTCTTATGGAGATCAGTTATTTTTCAGAAAATAAAATTAATTTACGACCCAGGGTTGGGCGTCTTCTTCTTAAATCACGACACCCCTGGGGGCGTCTTCTTTCTGAGTCCCTGGTTTTCTTCTCAAGAGCTATGGAAAGAAAAAAATGTAAGAAAATAAAATAAAATAGAAAAGGTTGGGGTTGAGGCCTACCTTGTTTCGCTTGGGTACCGCCAACTCTCCCCGGAGTTGGGGCCTTGGTTGCCGTGGCCGCCGGAGTTGGCCGGGGCGAGCAATGACCGCCGCCGTGGCCAGCGGTTCCTCATGCCCTTCTTCACCTCCTTGTTCTTCTTCTCCCTCTTCGCCTTCGTCTTCCTCTTCTTCACTTTCGTCTTCTTCATCTCCCACGGCCTCGTCGTCGCCGTGTTCTCCCTCGTCGCCGGTCACCACCGTCGGTGCCTCCTCGGCCGCCGCGGGAGGAGCCTCCTCCTCGACGTGGGCGTGTTCGCCCTCCAAGTCCACGACCTCGGGGGCACTAATCCTCTGCCTCTTGTGTCCACCACCAGCCATTGCTTAGGGAGGTGAGGGTTTGAGAGATAGAGGGTGAGAAAGAAAGAAGGGGAGTTTTTGGGTTCGGTTAGGGTTTGCAGAAAGAAAGAAATGAACGAAGGAAGAAGAAGAAAGGAGGGAAAGTAAGTTGAACGGTCAAAAAGAATTAACGACCCCGTCGAAGCTGTGTCTTGTTAAAAAGACGACTGGACCGGAGGGCATCTCTTTCATTTTTAACGACGTGCTTTGAGGCGTTATTTGCGTTCACATGAGGAATGACAACCGTCGTCAGAGACATTTAATGGGACTTGATTGACATGATGGAAATAATGATTACTGTTTTTGATTAACGACGTGTCTAAAGGCGTCGTTTACATGAAACGTGGCTTACCCTAAGGCGTTATTTTTGGATCTTTAACGAGTACTTTTTGGAATTTGAATCGAATTAACGCCTTGTCTTAAGTCATGATTCAGTTAACGCCTATTGCTGAAGGCGTCAATTTTGAGAGCCGATTAATGAGAAACGACATGTATGGAGGCGTCACTTTGGGAATTGACGGCATTAACTAAGTCTTTATTCAGAGCAGAATCACAGATTGTTGGAAGAATTGATCAGAAACATTGTAATTGGCTCAATCAGAATGTTATTGTTGATTATTTGATGAAAGAGATTACATTGCACTTAATGAGCCACTTTGGGCCTCAGGTTCCTTAAAGCTATTACATATGATTTCCACTGATCTCTGTCTTCTTCCAAGTTCTCCACAGGTTGATGAGTCTTGTAGATTTTCCACAGAGCTTGGATGGTGGTGCATTCTTCTCCATCTTCATTGCCGCCGATGTCTCTGGTTTTGATAGGAGGAAGATGAGATGGGTCCTCGAATAGCCGCCGTGGAAGCCCGAGTTGAGGAAGGCACCGGTGGGAGTTGTATAGCACAAATTCCGTGGCACCTACGAGCCGAAGATCCGTGCCGGGAGAGAATCGTGCGCGGAGTTCCTGCATTTTGAGTAGTCTCGGGGCACATGTGAAGAGGTTCTTTGGCATTACCTTGAGATGCTCCCTCCATTCCGCTCTCTTTTTAATTTGAGGTATCCGGTTCACCACTCTATTGCTCAACCCCAGTGAGCCGGTCATATAGGAAAGTGGGCTTTTTGAAAAGGTTCTTGAGGGTTGTTGGGCCTCCTCACATGGATCGAACTTGAAGTGGAGATCTACCCAACTTGATAGTGCAAGAATGCATCCATAGATTGGTCTCCCCATTGCCGCCGAGGTGAGCCCACTATATAGGAAGGCTAATATCGCCGGTCCCACTCTCTCTCCTTCCCATACGCTAATTATTGCGCTTAATTGGGATTCATCTAAGAAG
This sequence comes from Amorphophallus konjac, assembly GCA_022559845.1. Taxonomy (NCBI): domain Eukaryota; kingdom Viridiplantae; phylum Streptophyta; class Magnoliopsida; order Alismatales; family Araceae; genus Amorphophallus; species Amorphophallus konjac. The sequence goes on from CM040120.1 coordinate 264,302,216, forward strand.
TCTTCCGTGGAGGGGAATAAGATTGCTCCCGCCAAGCACACCACGAAAGCCTTTGCTACTCGCTCCACTTCTTCATCTTCTTTAGCTTGGTCGGATCGTTTGTAGACCCATGAGGCAAGTTTTAGAAGGTTGATTCCTTTGGTGGCTTTGATTTGATTCACTAGGTTTGGGCTGGGAATCAAGCTTGTTAACAATTCATGTGAGGAGATTTGCCTTGGCATGATGACCATCTTCTCCTCATCTCCTTGCTTCATCTTCTTCAAGCCTAAGATCATCTCTAACTCTTCCAATAGGATGGTAGCTTCAAAGGTGGAGAATAGGAAGGTGTGAGTAGAGGGGTGCCATATCTCCACTAGAGCTCCTATAGCTACCCAATCTAAGTGGATTTGGTCATAATGTTTGGCATGGGTAACTAGGCCTAAGAGGTGCCATCTAGATATAAAAACTCTCATGTCAGAGCTGAATTTTGAAAGTAAAAGGTGGAGCCACTTGTTCTTAGTGTATCTCCTAGCTCCTGGAATATTTGGATAATCCTGTGGAAAAGGAAAGAAAAGAAAGAAGAGAAGGGTACAGAGGGTAAGAAGGTTGGGAGTGATGAAGATAAAGGGGAAAGAACAGCAGAACAGTTCAAACTCACATACCTGGTTCGATACGATTCTATTACTAACATGCCCGTTGATTTCTGAGAGCCTAGGTGTAGAAATCTTTGGCCGCTTGATAGCTCTCTCCATCTTCTGAGGTTATTTCAATGACTGTCTGCAGAAAGAAGCCGAAGCAACCTCTGTGAAATCAGAAGCGGAAGTAACAGAACAAAGAATTTGGTTGATTTGCTGAGGAAAATTCCTTCTTCTTATAGAAGTTCGAAGGATCTTATGCCCGTTCGAAGCTGCAGAGACGATTACAAGTAGTACTGGGTTTTGCTTTCTGATTCCTAGTCGGAAGCGTGGTGTTCAAAATTCGCAGTTAATTAACGCCGGTGTATGGGATGTCATTTGTTTAAATGACGACTTGTCTAAAGTCGTGTTTTATTTAACGCCTACGTTCGGGTCGTCACTTTCTTGAGATCCCAAAAGAGTTAACGCCTTGATGGTAGACGTCTTTTATATTTTAAACGCCCTCATGTCGGTCGTCTTTTATTCTTTTGACGCCATGAACTCCAGTCGTTATTTTATGGGTTTATATATTTGGTTCCTCCCTATGTTTTAATGAACTTAAGTGCTATATTTTGATTAGGATTACTTATGATTATGCACTTATTATCATATCATGCTTTGAATTGAGAGAACTAATGAACTTTTCAAGTGCAGAAGAGTGCAGGTTTCGAGACGCACGGGTGACTCATGTGATTAACATCATTCTACTCTTGTATTTCCTTCCTATGAGCATTGTTACTATATGGTATTTTACGCTATTATAGTATATTAAGGACCTTGTGGTTCTGATGAACCTGGAATTTGAGTTCCCCTTCATCAAAAATAGTGATAATTCTAGGTAAGTCTTGATCACACGGATAGGCCGTTGAGTCATTAAAGGTCTGGGATGATGGTTCCACTTTCCGAGTTGATACGCGGACAAACGGGCTTCGGCTTAGTGTCAGCTCAGAGATCTGGATTCTTGACCAAATCTAGGTGGCTTAACAATATTGTCCTTGATTATTTTCTATCTTTAGTTTGTTTTAATTTTTCTTTTAGCCCAGCATGCATCATATAGGACTTTGAGCTTCATGCTGAAAATCTTCATATTATGGCAATAATGAAGGTCACTCGCTCTTGATTGAGTTAACATGAGATATTTCACTCCAAATTGAGTACTTTATTCTCTCTGAAGCCGCTCAGGCTAGTTCCTTGAAAATGCCTCTTTGCTGGGTCTTCATCTCAATTCACTTTTTTTTTTTTTTGCAAATACACCTTGGTTGTAGCACGTCCATGTTGGCTGGTAAACGCTCTCCAATGGTGCCTCCCTGTCGTGCCCACGCGCACATTTTACTTGTTTAGTTTAGTCTCCTTTACCCAGCAAATCGATGTTCCTTGGAATCACCCAAAGTTGTTTCACTCAGAATCTTGGAAAGATTTCCAATGCTTAGTATCTGAGGCGTGTCACATCACACCTTGGCATCTACTTATCAGTTCATTCCACTTCATTACACTTTCATTTTCATTCCGTCTCACTCCCTTGCAAAGCAGACGCCAAGGCGGGACAGTTGTAGACACGCTAAAACTGATACTATGATGATCAAATCTCATGTCACTATGTTAACGCCTCAAAGTGGACTTCAATATTTCTATAATATAAAGTTTTTCTATTTTTGTGTGAGTTTTTATGATTTTTCTTGCATTTTTGTAATTAACGACTCGAAGAGGGGCGTGTTTTAAATAGCGACCTGAGCTAGGGCGTTGTTCAAAGAAAGGACGACTAGAGCAAGAGGCGTCAGTTTCTGATATATGACGTATCCTACCCTAATTGAAATCAAAATTTAACGTCCCTCCCTGGGTCGTGTTTTGAATTGACGTCTCTCCTATAGGCGTCTCTTTATAATTTTTAAATAAGGAAGGTTTTCTTACTAAAATTAAATCCAAGAATTGACGCCTTTGTCCCAGTCGTGATTTCAATTAACGCCCTGACACAGGTCGTCAATTTCATTTAACGCCTTGATGGGAGTCGTCTCTTTTCCTTCCGTGTCCTGCTTGAACTGCCCTTTCCTGGAGAGTCCTCTGCTCTGTTTGGTCATCTTGCTCGATTAGGGAACTAGAGACCTTGCCATAGAAGGGTCTTGCTAGTTCTTATCCCATTAGATTTGTGTTTTCTACCCTAAAAATAGCATCCTGGGTCGAGTTCGCGCGAGAGGAGAAGTAGCATGGCAGAAGTTTGATAGGAAGGTTGGCTAAAACAGCAGTAGCATAGCAGAAGCCTTTCTACTCTCCTTTTCTTTGCGAATCCGTGCTCCTGCAGTGGTCTTCTTCTTCCTAGTGCATCAGCTGCATCAACTTGGTTTTCCCTTTACTGTTGTCAGGAACAGCAGGGAGTTCTTTCCATCAATTTATTACTTCATCTTTATTCATCATACATCGTTCCCCTTTTAAGTTTGCATTAGCTCTGCATCATATCTCTTTCCTTCCCTAATTCTCCTAGGGGTTTTAAAACAACCAAAAGGTGCACACTTTATGCTCCACTTTCATCATCATATTACTCTTTTGGATTGATACTACACACACTTGGATAATCCCTCTTCTTTTGTTTGTTCTTTGTCTAAGGGTAATTAAGAGGAAAACCCCCTTCATCGGCCGGCCGGTAGAAGGAGGAGGAAGGAATCTACACTCATCCCGCATCCTTATTTTCACCAGGTATTCGCGATCAATCTCCCTTCTTTTGAGGTAACCCCTCTGGCGATCACACTCCAATAGCAATCTCTTGCTCCCCTTTATTCCCTTTGTTTCACTGCTTATCTTCCTCTTATTTATTTATTTTTTTTGATGTGAAAAACACGATTCACACCCATCTTGGCTTGGTCTAGCAATATTATCCCTAAGTAGTTTCTATTTTTTCTTTCTTTGCATTTGTTTTGATGATTTCTTTATTTTACCCCAGCATGCATCATGTCATTTTGAGCATTCACGCCTCGTGATCCGTTCAAGGTTTCTCCTCAACCATAGTTGATTACACTTCAGTTCTCTTGGATAAGAGATTCCTCATTCCACTCTGAATTTGAATGATTTCTCTGATCTGCCCGCTTGGTCTGGTTGGCCAGCGTGATTCCTGTCCAGATTTTATCTCAGTCTTATCTTTCTGTTTCCAGCTCTTATGCTGTGTTTCCTTTCGACCCACTCATTATCTATGGATTGTGTCTCGAATGAGGCTGGTCGTCTTTCCCTTTCTCCCTTAGTTTAGTTCTCCAGACATGTCTCATCCATGTCATCCATTTCGTGTGGTTAGTTCAGCATTTTCGGGAGAATTTCTGTCACTCGTTGGTTATGACGGGTGTCTTTTGCCTTGATGCTCGCTTTTCAGTCTTCTCCGCTTCATCTTCGCTCCATCTCCATTACTCATCGCTGCCACTTTCGCTCCTTCTCCTTTCCATTTCGCCTCCGCGTCGCTTTTGCTCGTCCACTTGGAAAGCAGACATCAAGAAGGGGCATCTGTTGACACCCGTTTTCAGCCCATAAGTCGCGTTATTTCTCTTATTTATCTCCATGATGCCTGAAATTAACCATTGTTTTAGAGTCATCTTTGAGCCCATCTCGAGACCATTTTCTTATCATTTTTCAAGCCATTTAGCCTTGGAAGCTTCTATTTTCAATTTCCCAACTTTCGAGTCTGTTCAGGGTCGATTCGGAGGTCAAACGGGCATCCGGGGGACCAAAATGCAAAAAACCATAATTTGCTGCCTAGAGGTCACTCGGCCGACCGCTTGGTGGGCCAAGCAGTCAGTCGCACGACCGCTAGCCCACCCGAGAGTCCAGCTTTTACTGGACTCTCAGTTTTGTGTCTGCCGTGGCCCTCTTTAGATAGCCTCTATCTCTTCGGATTTTTATCCAAATCAGTCCCCGTTTGTTCCTATGGCTTCTCCTTGGTATTATCTTGAAGTTTGTCCAAAGAACTCCAAATTTCATTGGCTATCTTGCTCAGAATCACGGACGAAAGTTGGGGATTTAGGTGTCCTGCTATAACACAAACTCTATTTTTTTGGCAACGTGGCCTCCTTCTAGAAGCCATATCTTCCAGATCCTTCATCCAAATTGAGTCCTATTTTCTCCTACATCTTATCTTGACTATTATCTCGAGATTGATCCATAGATATCAAGAGTTGGTAGACTCTATATCTTAAACTTGTGGAGGAAAGTTGGGGATTTAGGCAGTTTTCTATATAAAGGGCCTTGTGCGAACCTCGCGACGGGGGCGCGTTTCCAAGGCGACAGCGAAGCCATCCCAAACTGTCTTCATCCTCCTTTGACCTTAGCCTGAAGAGGGAAGTATTAGCTTCGTTTTGATTCCTTATTTGCTCAATTTAATCAACGTTTGCCCTCTCAACTTCACCCTTACTTTTGACAAATTATCACAGTTTGCTGGTTTTTTGTTACAAGTCCGCGTCGCGGACCTGTTCATCAAGCCGGGGCGGAGTCATGCTTCATCCTTTTCATCCTCCTTCAACTCCATCTTGAAGAGGGGAGTATTAGCTTCATTTTGATTATATGTGTGCCTTATTTCTCCTATCTTTTCCCCCTCTTCCAAGCCCCAACTTTTCAGGTTTCACCACTCTATTCTGCACTTTTCTGAAACCCAGATTTCTTACGATGGGGGCATGTTTGCGTCGCCAGAGCGAGGCCATCGGGCACCTTTAATCTATCCTTTCAACTCCAGGCTCTTAAGGGAAGTATAATCTTTGTTTTCCTTGGTTTTGGGCTCATTATCTCATCATCTTCATACATATTTTTGTCCATAAGTTTTGCAATTTCATTCTGTCTTTACAGTCTCCATTCTATCATGTTCTGCACCCCATTATTGTCTTGTGTTTTTCACCCCATTTTTCACTATTGTCTTCCCCATTTTAAACCCTTCTTTTTTCCCTAGTTTCACCATAATATTCCTACCTTTCCATAGCATCCTCTCTTTCCTTTTTTGGTGTCTTATTCTGTGAGTTATTCATCATTCTTTGAATCCATTTTATGCACTGTTCTATATTTTCTGCATAGTTCGTGTTTTTCCTCAAATCTTCGGCATCATAATTAACTTTATGTCCCAACCCCCTTTTGGAGTGATTCTTGTTCCTACTTCTTCACAACACTCAAGTTTCTTGTCATCTCAATTTTCTTCCTATTTGGACATCGTTAGCCCTTCTGTTGGCATCGGTCTTTACACCCAATTTACACTGTTTGCACAGTTTTTCTTGTGACTTGCACTTTTGCACCTTGTTTATCTATGTTCATCATGGCATATTAGATAAATCTTATCATGTTAATCTCATCATAATATACACACCTATTGTTTGCACCCTTCCATAGGGGTTAAAAACCCTCCCCCGGTAAGTTTATCCTCAATCGTTCACGCTACTTTATGCACTTGGGTAGATTTCTACACTTAGCATGTCACGCCCCGAGCGCGGAAGGTATCCGGAGATGTGCGACGAGTTTATATCAATCATGTCAATCAGAGTAGTAGTGTATTCGACATAAAAACAGAGTGTGCAAATATAAAGATAACCCAATCCATTAATTCCTTTAATAAGAACATGTCTATTACAAACCCTTGCAAATACTAGACTCAATAAAATCAAAATACAACGCTTGACTCAAGAAAAATAGAGAAAACACAGGACTAATTGACGCTTGAGGAGCTCTAACTCTTTCACTCTTGACTTTCCTGATCAGATTGAATTCCCTCATCGTCGGACTTACCTGAAAAGTAGGGAAACACTGAGTGAGCGAACGCTCAGTAGGAAATTATATCTCAAGAACTAGCAATGGGTTTAAGTAATTACATTTTTCCATGAATGCACTATAGCTATGCATGCTCGCAAAACGACAAGATAGAGAGAGTGGATAACAATAAGATAGCAGGAAGTACCAGTCATGAACTTTCAAGAACTTATATCAAAAGATATCAAGATATTCAAGCAAGTAAACTCATCATGTCATGTTGGAATTTGGCTATTTTGTTTCAAGTCAAGCAAGTATACAATTACCCTTTTCGGGCCACGCAAGTCATGTAATATCAAGTCAAGTACAAGATTTGTGGAATGTTCAATCGAGCTAGTCATGCACTTCGGTATAATGTCAATACCGTGATCAATCAACTCCCATGGGCACAAGTGCTTTCGGGTGCTCCTCCCAGGACCAGATCGGGCCCTATATGCGCAGGCATTAATCATGTATTTTTAACATCCACTTTTGTATATAGCCAATATGGAATTTCAAGGATAAAGCTTGTAGACACGTAGGATAGACTTTGATAGAATAGAGTCCAAAATATGACACTTGACATAGATAGGCGATAATAACGGTACAATCACGATTATCGATAAAAAACTAGGTGGAATTGGTTCCCTAACTTGGGTACCATGACAAATAAGTATGGACATTCTTTATATAGAATTGAGGTCCACAAGAATATCAAGTTTAATATAGAATTGGGGTTTACAAGAACATCATAACAATGTCATGCTTTACCCCGTTCATTAAGATAATTCTCATATCATACACATGGCATGACATGAGGGCCGGTATACCATGTTTCTACAGAGTGACATGGCAAAGATTGTGTAATGGGTTTTTAGGGTACAACCAGCTCAGTCGGCCTTGAGGGAATCCAAGGCTCGAGGAGTCTTATGGAGGTCTCTATGACTAACTCGCTAGTCCAAAGGAACGGAATGTCCAATGGAGAGCTTGTATGTCACTGAGAGTTAAGGGGGTAAACGATAAAACATCATGAAACGTGGGACTATATTCACGGAGTGGAATATAGTGCCGATATTATACTTATATATTGAAACCCTCGGTTATCAGTATCAGTGAAAATAATAACTTAGGAAAGTAGCGACTTAGGTAAAGTCATTTTTAATGAAATTAACGCCTTTTACAAGGGCGTTTAATTACAATTTTGACGACTTATACAGCAGTCGTCCATTCTGTATTTCTATTTTTGCAGAATTTAGATAATATGTAATTTTAGCAAAAACGCACCCTGGACAGGGGCGTTACTTTTCAATTAGCACCCTGTTCTGGGGCATCAGTTCAATAAGAGGCGACCTTGACAAGGTCGTGAATTCCAGAATTTACCAATTTTCAGATAATAAAATTCCAGGAAAAAGGGTACATGATCATGACAGGAAAAATAGCAGGATTTCACAGGTATACTCATGCAATATATTAGATTCATGGTTACATAGATATTAAATTTTAAACGTGGGTATTTATTAATTACATGCAATTGACGACTTCTGGGCAGGGCGTCAAAATAATAATTAGCGCCCTAGTGTGGGTCGCTTCTTTAAATTAGCGCCCTTGTCAAGGGCGTTTCTTTTTGAAATTACATAGAAACCATCTGAAACCACAATAAAACTATATGCATGCACGACTGATGATATTATTAAGATCTTAAGCTAGTTTGGGCTACGATCTTGAGAAAACCTACCGTATGAAAATCTGGAAGAAAAAATGTGAAGGATTCTGATAGAAAATGATGCTCTGTTCTAAACCGGCCTCCAGAAGATGATGTTTGATGAAGAACCCCTCGTTCTTCAGCACGTCAAGCAACGCAAGGTAGGCAACCTATAGCAAAAGATGATGAAGAACATCAGTATCCTTCATAACCATGACTGAAAGAAAAGAAGAACACTACCTGTTCTTCGTGCACGGCAGCAGCAGACGAACGCCAAAATAGCGAACAGATCGAATATGTGGGTATTCATAGGATTTTTAGAATCCTAATAGGGTTAGAGTTATGTTGGAAGTAATACTTCCATGATAAAGTCCTTACTATTTTTCATCTTCGATGTAGTTATCCAGAACTTGCTCTGGATAGACTCTTGGGTCGAACGAAACTCGAACTGAGTTAACGTCCTAAGTGAGGGCGTTAATTTAAATTGACGCCTTGTCAACCGTCATTTCTTATGTGAAACGCGTCCATGTAGAGGGCGTCACTTATACTTGCCCTTTTTATTTATGTTGGCCGCTGAGAATTGACGACCTCATCTGTTGGCATCCTTTCTGGAATTCGCGCCTTGTATAAGGGCGTTTCTTCTTGAAGTAGCGCCTTGACCCAAGGCGTTATTTTCCTTCTGGCTTATTCTTATACGTTTAGGCTTTCATCATCTATTTACTTATCTTTTTAATTTGATCCATTTTCCAAAATCTTTATTTTTTTCCAGGGTTGCTACACCCTCCCCCACTTAAAAGAATTTGGTCCCCAAATTCCATAGTATATATATATGTGGAGAGTGTAGAGTATATACCTTAAAATAATTCTGGAAATTGCTTTCTCATGAATTCCTCGGTCTCCCATGTGGCTTCATGATCAAAACTCCTATTCCATTGTACTTTTAGCATGGGAATAACCTCATTCCTTAGAGTACGTACTTCATGATCTAGTATCTCTATGGGCTTCTGTTCATATGTGAGATCCTTCTGGATAACTAAGTTTGCATGATCAATAATATGCGATGGATCGTGCACATACTTCTTCAACATAGATATGTGGAACACATTATGAACATCGGACAATTGAGGAGGCAATGCGATGCGATAAGCAACCTCGCCAACTCTTTCCAGTATCTCAAAAGGTCCAATGAATCTTAGTGTAAGCTTGCCTTTAACACCAAATCTCCTTATTCCACGTCCAGGTGATATCTTGAGAAATACGTGATCTCCGACTTGGAATTCAAGATCTCTCCTTCTTGTATCAGCATTAGCCTTTTGCCTAGACTGAGCAACTTGCAGTCTTTCTCTAATCAATTGTATCTTCTCAGTGGTATCCTTTACCATGTCTGGTCCTAATAGTTATTTTTCTCCAACTTCATCCCAGCATAAGGGTGATCGGCAACTCCTTCCGTATAAGGCTTCGAAAGGTGCCATTTGTATACTTGCCTGGTAGCTATTATTGTATGCAAATTCAACTAGAGGCAAGTGATCATGTCAGCTTCCATCGAAATCAATGATGCAAGCTCTGAGCATATCTTCAACCACCTGATTAGTTCTCTCGGTCTGACCATCCATTTGAGGATGAAAAGCTGTACTAAAGTTAAGCCTTGTTCCCAACGAATGTTGTAGTCCCTTCCAAAAATGAGAAGTAAAACGGGGATCTCTGTCAGACACGATTGAAACAGGAATACCATGTAATCTGACTATTTCCTTGATGTATAATGCAGCCAAAACATCAACTGACCATCGGCTCTTTATTGGCAAGAAATGCGCCGATTTAGTCAATCGGTCAATAATAACCCATATTCCATCATGTCCTCCTTTTGATTTAGATAAACCCATAATGAAATCCATACTAATATTCTCCCACTTCTATTTGGGAATATCTAGAGGATGTAATTTTTCAGCAGGCTTTTGGTATTCCGCCTTGACCTGTTGGCAAGTGAGACAGCGTGATACATAGTCTGCTATTTCCCTTTTCATGTTGGGCCACCAAAAATTCCTCTTCACATCTTGGTACATTTTGGTTGATCCTGGATGAATCGTGTACCTTGATCTATGAGCTTCATCTAAGATCTTCTTCTTTAACTCGGGACAATCCGGTATGCAAGTTCTATTCCTGAACATTAATCTTCCTTCACAAGTTATTTGGAGATCAGATTGTCCTTCCAGTTTGCCTTTGATCTCTACTAATATTGGGTCATTATCTTGAAGCGCTCGTATTTCAGATAATAGGTCTGGATGAATGCTTATATGAGATAATGTGACACATTGAAAGTCTGTGTCCATGCTTATATTGAGTTCAGAGAATTGCTCCAGTAATTTCCATTCTTGAATCATACAATTGGCAAACAGTGCTCTCGGCTTTCGACTAAGGGCATCTGCTACATGGTTACCCTTTTCGGGATGATATTGTATATTGAAGTCGAAGTCCTTGAGATATTCTAGCCAACGTCTTTGCCTCATATTTAGTTCCTTTTGTGAAAAGAGATACTTGAGACTCTTGTGATCAGAGTATACAGTAAATTGTACTCCATAAAGATAATGTCTCCATATTTTGAGTGCAAATACCACCGCGGCCAATTCTAAGTCATGGACGGGGTAGTTCTCTTCATGCTTCTTCAATTGACGAGAAGAATAAGCTATAATCTTTCCTTGTTGCATTAGAACACATCCGAGGCCAATGCCAGAAGCATCAGTGTATACCGCGAATTTCTCTCCTTCCATTGGTAACGCTAAGACCGGAGCTGTAGTTAGATGATCCTTGAGATTTTGGAAGCTTCTTTCACATTCCTCACTCCATTCATAACGGATCTCCTTGCGAGTTAGCCTAGTAAGCGGCACGGCGATCTTAGAGAAATCCTTGATGAATCGCCTGTAATAGCCGGCAAGACCTAAGAAACTTCGGATCTCGCTAGCATTGGTCGGTCTTTCCCAATTCTTCATAGCTTCAACCATTGATGGATCTACAGATAATCCATCCTTTGATATCACATGTCCGAGAAAAGTTACTTCTTCAAGCCAGAACTCACACTTGCTGAGCTTGGCATATAATCGGTTTGTCCTTAATATTTGTAATGCAATCCTCAAATGCTCCTCATGCTCTTCCTTAGTCTTGGAAAATATTAATATATCATCAATAAAAACCACCACGAATTGATCTAAATAAGGTCTGAATATACTATTCATTAACTGCATAAAGGCAGCAGGGGCATTTGTTAGTCCAAAAGGCATAACAACAAACTCATAATGGCCATACCTGCTTCTGAATGCGGTCTTATGAATGTCATCATCCTTGATCCTTAGTTGGTGATATCATGACCTGAGATCAATCTTTGAAAAATACTTGGATCCAGATATTTGATCAAATAATTCATCGATTCTCGACAGTGGATACTTGTTCTTGATAGTGAGATGATTCAACTGTCGATAGTCGATGCATAGTCTCATGGATCTATCCTTCTTCTTTACAAATAGCACAGGCGCTCCCCACGGGGAAGTACTCGGTCTAATGAATCCATTCTTAAGAAGTTCCATTAATTGCTCCTTTAACTCCTTGAGTTTAGCAGGGGACATTCTATAAGGTGCCTTAGAAACAGGTCCAACACCAGGGACTAAGTCGATGGTGAAGGCCACTTCTCTTTGTGGGGGTAATCCAGACAAATCTTTCGGAAACACATCCGGAAATTCTTGCACAACTGGGATATCTTCTATCTTAGTTTCCTTAGCCTCCTTAATCGTGACAAATGCAAGGAAAGATACACATCCTTTCCTTATTAGCTTGCTAGCTCGGAGAGCCAAAATAAGAGGTGGCTCGCTCCGACTCTTAGGGCTAGAATAGACTAGTTCTGGGAAGCCCTTGAAAGTAACCTTGCTATTGTGGCAATCGAATGTTGCCTGGTATTTGGATAACCAATCCGCTCCCAGTATGACATCATACTCCTTTAGATCTAAACATATGAGATCGATAGGAAGATTTCTTCCTTTTACCAAGACTTCACAGTTTTGATAATGGTGAGTAATATCGGTTTCGTTTCCGAGAGGAGTAGATAAAATTATTTTCATCCATTCCGGTTCCATAGGTAATGGGTTAGCAAACTTCTTGGAAATAAAAGAATGTGATGCACCCGTATCAAATAAGACATGTGCATACTTGGAACAAACTTTCAGTGTACCTTCTACTAGTCCGCCTTCTTCTTCTTCGGTCTCCTTAATTGCGTGAAGACGAGTGTTATTGGTTACCGGGCACTTTTCGTCACCGGTTTGATCATTAAGTAATGGGCAATCGAGAATCCGATGCTCACGGCTCCCGCAACGGAGACATGCTCCAAGTTTCCTCCAGCACTCTTCGGCTTTATGACCAGCCTTGTCACAATGCTTGCATATTATATTCGAAGGTGTAGTAGTGATAGAGAAGGGCTTGGTCTTCTTAAATTTTTGATCTTGAGAAGAAGTACCTCCAGTGCTAGGCCTCTTCTTGAAGTTGGGTTTAAAGGAACCCGAACTTGTAACTTGTTCCTTCTTATCCTTCCCACGGATTCTATCTGATAGCTCCGTGGCATCTTCTAACAATTGAGCTCGGCGTACTATCTCTGAGTAGGCCTGAATATCCATTGGCACCAGCTGGGTAATATATTGGGGCCTGAGCCCATTAAGGAACCTCCTAGCTTTCATCTTCTCGGTGCTAACTAAGTGCTTAGCATACCGAGACAATCTAGAGAATTGTGCCTCGTACTCCGCCACCGATAATGACCGTTGCTTGAGTGCGGAAAATTCGGTAGCTTTCTTTTCTTGGACTCGGTCTAAAAAATATTTATTGTTGAAATGTTCAACAAATTCTTCCCAAGTAATTTGATCTTCATTTATAGTAGCTTCGACTGACTCCCACCAGCATCGGGCATCCCTTTCTAGTTGGAAAGTAGCTAATAAGACTTTATCTTGATCCGTGCACTGCATAACACGGAATATACGCTCCGTCTCCCTGATCCAGTGCTCTGCGTCATCCGGGTCAGTAGAACCCATGAATCTGGGAGGGTTCATGTTCTTGAAGACTTGGTGGAGACTTCCGGCTCGTTGTGCACCTCCCTGTGCTACTTGTTGCAGCACTTGGGTCATGCCTTGGAGTGTACGCTGCATGTTGCACCACTGAGCACGTTCGACAGCCATTATCCTACAATTACAATAACTATGTTAGTATATACTCGCGTTAAGGGCTTTTAAGTTTTTATGTTAACTCAACCCTTGGTTCTACCCAATCTCACTGGTTAAAGGTTTGAACCTATCCTTGGACTTGGGTTTTCCTAAGAATTGAATACCCTAGGCTCTGATACCATAAAAACTGTCACGCCCCGAGCGCGGAAGGTACCCGGAGATGCGCGACGAGTTTATATCAATCATGTCAATCAGAGTAGTAGTGTATTCGACACAAAGACAGAGTGCGCAAATATAAAGATAACTCAATCCATTAATTCCTTTAATAAGAACATGTCTATTACAAACCCTTGCAAATACTAGACTCAATAAAATCAAAATACAACGCTTGACTCAAGAAAAATAGAGAAAACACAGGACTAATTGACGCTTGAGGAGCTCTAACTCTTTCACTCTTGACTTTCCCGATCAGATTGAATTCCCTCATCGTCGGACTTACCTGAAAAGTAGGGAAACACTGAGTGAGCGAACGCTCAGTAGGAAATTATATCTCAAGAACTAGCAATGGGTTTAAGTAATTACATTTTTCCATGAATGCACTATAGCTATGCATGCTCGCAAAACGACAAGATAGAGAGAGTGGATAACAATAAGATAGCAGGAAGTACCAGTCATGAACTTTCAAGAACTTATATCAAAAGATATCAAGATATTCAAGCAAGTAAACTCATCATGTCATGTTGGAATTTGGCTATTTTGTTTCAAGTCAAGCAAGTATATAATTACCCTTTTCGGGCCACGCAAGTCATGTAATATCAAGTCAAGTACAAGATTTATGGAATGTTCAATCGAGCTAGTCATGCACTTCGGTATAATGCCAATACCGTGATCAATCAACTCCCATGGGCACAAGTACTTTCGGGTGCTCCTCCCAGGACCAGATCGGGCCCTATATGCGTAGGCATTAATCATGTATTTTTAACATCCACTTTTGTATATAGCCAATATGGAATTTCAAGGATAAAGCTTGTAGACACGTAGGATAGACTTTGATAGAATAGAGTCCAAAATATGACACTTGACATAGATAGGCGATAATAACGGTACAATCACGATTATCGATAAAAACCTAGGTGGAATTGGTTCCCTAACTTGGGTACCATGACAAACAAGTGTGGACATTCTTTATATAGAATTGAGGTCCACAAGAACATCAAGTTTAATATAGAATTGGGGTTTACAAGAACATCATAACAATGTCATGCTTTACCCCGTTCATTAAGATAATTCTCATATCATACACATGGCATGACATGAGGGCCGGTATACCATGTTTCTACAGAGTGACATGGCAAAGATTGTGTAATGAGTTTTTAGGGTACAACTAGCTCAGTCGGCCTTGAGGGAATCCAAGGCTCGAGGAGTCTTATGGAGGTCTCTATGACTAACTCGCTAGTCCAAAGGAACGGAATGTCCAATGGAGAGCTTGTATGTCACTGAGATTTAAGGGGGTAAACGATAAAACATCATGAAACGTGGGACTATATTCACGGAGTGGAATATAGTGCCGATATTATACTTATATATTGAAACCCTCGGTTATCAGTATCAGTGAAAATAATAACTCAGGAAAGTAGTGACTTAGGTAAAGTCGTTTTTAATGAAATTAACGCCTTTTACAAGGGCGTTTAATTACAATTTTGACGACTTATACAGCAGTCGTCCATTCTGTATTTCTATTTTTACAGAATTTAGATAATATGGAATTTTAGCAAAAACGCGCCCTGGACAGGGGCGTTACTTTTCAATTAGCGCCCTGTTCTGGGGCGTCAGTTCAATAAGAGGCGACCTTGACAAGGTCGTGTATTCCAGAATTTACCAATTTTCAGATAATAAAATTCCAGGAAAAAGGGTACATGATCATGACAGGAAAAATAGCAGGATTTCACAGGTATACTCATGCAATATATTAGATTCATGGTTACATAGATATTAAATTTTAAACGTGGGTATTTATTAATTACATGCAATTGACGACTTCTGGGCAGGGCGTCAAAATAATAATTAGCGCCCTAGTGTGGGTCGCTTCTTTAAATTAGCGCCCTTGTCAAGGGCGTTTCTTTTTGAAATTACATAGAAACCATCTGAAACCACAATAAAACTATATGCATGCACGACCGATGATATTATTAAGATCTTAAGCTAGTTTGGGCTACGATCTTGAGAAAACCTACCTTATGAAAATCTGGAAGAAAAAACGTGAAGGATTCTGATAGAAAACGATGCTCTGTTCTAAACCGTCCTCCAGAAGATGATGTTTGATGAAGAACCCCTCGTTCTTCAGCACGACAAGCAACGCAAGGCAGGCAACCTATAGCAAAAGATGATGAAGAACATCAGTATCCTTCATAACCATGACTGAAGGAAAAGAAGAACACTACCTGTTCTTCGTGCACGGCAGCAGCAGACGAACGCCAAAATAGCGAACAGATCGAATAGGTGGGTTTTTATAGGATTTTTAGAATCCTAATAGGGTTAGAGTTATATTGGAAGTAATACTTCCATGATAAAGTCCTTACTATTTTCCATCTTCGATGTAGTTATCCAGAACTTGCTCTGGATAGACTCTTGGGTCGAACGAAACTCGAACTGAGTTATCGTCCTAAGTGAGGGCGTTAATTTAAATTGACGCCTTGTCAAGCGTCATTTCTTATGTGAAACGCGTCCATGTAGAGGGTGTCACTTATACTTGCCCTTTTTATTTATGTTGGCCACTGAGAATTGACGACCTCATCTGTTGGCATCCTTTCTGGAATTCGTGCCTTGTATAAGGGCGTTTCTTCTTGAAGTAGCGCCTTGACCCAAGGCGTTATTTTCCTTCTGGCTTATTCTTATACGTTTAGGCTTTCATCATCTATTTACTTATCTTTTTAATTTGATCCATTTTCCAAAATCTTTATTGATTTCCAGGGTTGCTACATAGCACTTTCTAATGGGTTTTGCCTCTTATTTTATCTTTGTTACGCAGGAAAGCATGGAAAGTGAGGCCCTTACCTTCTAGCCAGCTGGAAGGCAATGGGAGGTAATTCACATAGTCCCCGCATCCTTGATATTTAGCGCGATCATCTCCTTTTTCCAAGGTACACAACGCGCACTTAGTATCCCCTTTCATATTCTATTGGCATTGTCATTCCTTAGTGGCGATCACGGTATTCTTCTATATCTTTTATTGCCTTTTCCTTCCTGTATGGTCATGTTACCATGTTTTCATAGTCACATGTTCATGATGTTCATTTGATTGGCGCCTTATGCTATCACTCATGCACACATGTTTGCCTATGGGACTTGTGACGCCACGCTCCACATTTCCACATCATCAATGTGCACAGACCTTGAATTCCAAATGTGCACAGACCTTACATGCTAACGCTAACACCCGTGCACCGACCAGACCTTTCTGAATGCAAATGTGCACAGACCTTATGCCTATCTCTAACACATGTGCACCGACCTTACATGCTATCGCTAACACATGTGCACTGACCTTTGTGGCATTGAAAGTAAGCGTGCACCGACCTTTGTGGCATTTAAATCAAATGTGCACGACCTTTGTGGCGTTCAAAGCAAAAGTGCACTAACCTTTGTGGCGTTCAAAGCAATCGTGCACCGACCTTTGTGGCATTGAAAGCAAACGTGCACCGACCTTACCTGATACAGAGAAGGTATATGCACCGACCTGTATCCTTCAGACTGAGATGTGCATTGACCTTACCTGTCAAATAGCTGACACACAATTTTTTGTACAATTGACCTGTTGTCAGTTCTTGAACAGTGCTGTTTACCTGCGTTGACTTGCATTGACCTGTTTATGTAAAGTCATGAATATGCATCAAGCTTATATATATGAACAAACACACACCTTGATGCATGATACTACAAAATGATGACAGTGATGCCATAATGAATTTTAATGATCAAAACACTGTTGTCAACATCTAACTAATAGAGACAAAGCACTGTTACCAATATCAATTAAAATTTAAGACAAAATTTACTGTTGCCAATATCAAAACATAAGGCAAAATTCATTGTTGCCAAACATCAAAACACATTCAATCCAGGGGATTAAAAAAGTTAGAGAGGACACAACATTCTCCCCCACAAACTCCTCTCAACATTCTCCCCCTTTTTGATGATGGCAACACTATGCTGTAAAAATTTGATGGCAACACCAACTTTATTAAGATTTAGAGGAAACAATGCACAGATGCAGCTAATGCAATTAATGCAGCAGATGCAATCCTCAATCTATATTTCTATGATAACTCTCCCCCTTGCCTAACTCCTCATGCAGACAGCAGACAACCATGTCTGAATGAAATGCAAAGATCATTAAAATAAAACTGTTCTCCCCCTTTGCCATTAGCAAAAATAATGATCAGGAGGTTGAAAGTGTAGAAAGGAGATGAGAGTATAAAAGAGGTGAAAGTGTAGAGGAAATCTGATTGACAAACTAAGTGATCTTTCATTAACAAAGCATACCTAGCTTAGAGTCTTCTGGTATAAGATCTCATATAATGCAGCCTTGAAAATGTGATGGGTTAAAAATGATAAAGTTAGAGAATAAGTACTGCATTCTTGGAAAAAAATGTGGTATAAACTCTTTTTATAGCAATGAACCAGACCGTCATATAACATATCAGATTTTGCCTTACTTCATCTGATACATCTAAACTTCAAAGAGTTTCTTAGGAGTGACCAGAGCATGTAAACAAATGTCACAGTTTTGAAATTATCTATAGGGTTATAGCAATATTTTTCTGTTCATTTGCTCACTAAATTCAAAATAGTCAAGTATAATCCATACCTTTTTACATAAGGGTATACGTTTATTATACACCAATACCCCTAGTTACTCAGTATGATTTACTATTCTGTTTCAGGTATAATTGACACATTTTTACGTAAGGATACACATTTATCAGACCCCAGTACCCCTCGTTACTCAATGAAACTATCCTTTTAAACAGAGTTAGCCAAGAAGCTTCATGACATAGGTTCACATAATCTTTGATGGAGAACCCAGGTTCTCAGTGCATTTGATCATTGCTCTGCCTCCAGCATATTTGATTACTCATTTTAACACAGCTGCCCATTTGATTTTCAAAAAGAGTTGTTTAAAAACAATACACCCTATTGGATTTCTCAACAAAGATATCCTGAGGTTAGATACTTTCAGATTCTGAAAGACTCCATTAGACATGATATGATCAAAATGGTTGAGAGCTATTAAAGAGTAATCAACATATCTTTTCATCGAGTTTGGTCTCTAATCTCTATAGTTTATTAGATTTAAACCATCAACTCATTCATGGAACATCACTGCTTCTTATAAGAGAAGTCTTCCGATTTTCGCAGCTTAGATTAATGAACTGACTGTAAGTTTGTCATTTATTCAGATTCAAAAGGGTTGCAAGAATTTTTAGGAAGGCAATGCCAAGGAATAGATAAGAATTCAGGTTAAGAAATTAGAGATGGTCAGAATTGACAGAATGAAGACACAAAGGATGACATGATAACGCACAAACTCCCCCTGACTATATACATGAGTTTTCGGACATGTATGACTGAGAGAAAAATTGGAGTTTGACATGAAAACATTAGACATATGCACTGTTAACCCATGGTACTAGGCAGAGTACTGAAGTCCAAGACACCACCATCACGCATGTTGTTAGTTTCCAGACAGACATAATCTGTCCTTCTCCCAACGTACCATTTGATATACCAATGGGTTAGACTATGAAATGCAACACATAGATATGCAGTAACTGACAAGACATATGCAACATTTATTATCATTCAGAAAATATAGAATACCAAGTGTTGATACCAGCATTCATGCTGAGAATTTACAAATACCAAGTTCTCTCCTTAAAAATTTGAATCTTTCATTGCCAAGAGGCTTGGTAAAAATGTTAGCAACTTATTTTTCAGATTCAATGAATTCTAATTCAATCTCCCTTTTGTTTACTTCATCTCTTAGAAAATGGTGCTTAATCTCAATATGCTTAGTCCGTGAATGATGAACTGGATTTTTAGTAAGAGAAATAGCACTGGTGTTATCACAAAGAATTGTAATACAACCAAGGTTAATGTGATAGTCAATAAGCTGGTGCTTAATCCAGAGGACTTGGGCTGCACAGTTTCCTACTGCCACATACTCTGCCTAAGCAGTGGATAAGGCAACAATATGATGTTTCTTATATGCCCAAGATACTAGAAAACTACTTAGATATTGACAATATCCACTAGTGCTTTTCTTATCTATCCTACATCCTACATAATCTGCATCAGTGTAAGCTATAAGGTCTAACTCACACCTAGCATGATACCATAAATCTAAGTCCAGGGTGCCAAATTGATACCTAAAGATACTTTTCACAGTTATCATATGTGATTCCTTAAGACTAGCTTGAAAACATGCACACAAACACACTGAAAATTTAATATCCAGGCGAGGTGCAGTAAGATATAACAAGGATCCGATCATACCTCTGTAGAGTTTGGTGTCTACCACTTTACCTGCAGTGTCAGCATCAAGGCTAGTTGATGTACCCTTCTGATGTGGACATCACCTTCCATGCCCACATTCACAGCTCGTCTCCTCACCCCGATTGCATCCGGCATTGTTTAGTCATTTAATTTTGAGTCCTATGTAATTTTACTTGAGTCATTTGATGTAATTTGCATTTTATTTGAGTCATGTCCCTAGGTCTTGCATTTATTTTCCTATGTATGAGTGTCATTAGAATGTGTAATATGCTAATTTGGCCCATTTCTTCGGGCTTGGCCCAATGAGCTCCCCTACCCCTTCGGTTATTTGTCAATGAATCTTTTGTCAGGGTCTTATTGTAAAATGTGGGTTTCCTATATATAGGGCCCCATTTCCTTCATTTGGAGGGAATGAATGAATCAATGAAAAATGCCATTTGAGTATCCAAAGCTTAGTTTAGTGGAGTGATTCCAACATTTTTTGGGTGAGAAACCCTAGGGGAGAGATTCCCCACCCTTCCCTCTCCTAATCCCTCTTTTTCACTCCACTTTCTCTCTCCTCAATATCCAATTTCGAATTTTATTCTCTCTCCTCCTTTCCTAACCACCTCAACCCCCACCTACCATCATTAAAGCCCTCCACTTCCCCATGGCCTCCATTACTCCACCCCCCTAGTCCCAAGGAGATCCCTCACCATTCCAACACCATCCTCCACATTCCAACAACACTTTCCCCATTCCAACACAATCAACCCCTTCCTCACACAACCCCACAACTTCCAAAGCATATTTGAATTTGAAATCCACCCTTCCCTCCACTCACTTGTGCCCCCTCTCACCCACCTTCCCAAATTCGTAGCTCCTCCTCCCACCACCTGTTAGACTCCCTTCCAGACCCCATTCTTCCCTTCCCCCATCTTAGAACACCCCCTCCTAGACCCCCTCACAGCCCGGGCTTTCCCCACACTCATCCACCCCCATTTCCCCTCCCATATACCCCATTCCCCCCCATCATCATCAACCTACAGCTCTCAACTGAAGATCTATAGCAGACCAGCAACTTGCAGCGGCCACCACGACCTCCTCCGGATGCGTTTGAAGACTCAAGAGCAATCGTCGGAAGCGTCTGCCAGTCGCCTTCACAACCGAACTGGTTTCGTCTTCTTCTGATCTCCGAGTCGTCCAGGAGGTCCATTCTCCCACAGCTGTGCGGTTCTGCCTCGGCTGAGGACCTAAGCCATATTAGAAGCTCTGCCACGACGAACCCCGAAGGAATCAGTCCTCAAGCTCTTCTTCAAAGTTCTTCATCGGCCTGTCTACTTTCAGAATCAAGAAGCGGAAGCCCATTCCGCATCCGGGAACAGAAGTTACCAATTTTCTTCCACGGTCGCGCGGCTCTGCCTTCCCCAGTCTGCATCAACACCTCCTCACTCTTCTGGCTCCACAGATCGTCTCTGCTCTCTTCTGGCATCGCCGTTTCTTTTGCTACAAAGAGGACTCACCCACGGTTCTAACGGCACTGACGGCATTAAATTTGGAGTTCGGGACCGGCCAGGACAGCCTCTGCATTCTACTGTTGGTGACCTGCCCCTGCTAGTCCGAGAAACAGACGCCCTGTTCAAGCTCCTACCCCGACCTGCAGCGACTCCAGAAGAATTTACAAAAATTCTGAGGCATTCCCCTTCCTGTTATGAAGATTTCGCCGCTGGTCTCGCCATCATAGAAATTCCTGAGCAAGATCTACAACAGCAACACCGACCCTCTATCCTAGTTCACAGACAGCAAGCAGATTCGGCGTCCACCCTTGTTCCTCGTTCTTTGCTTTGGTTTCCCCACCCCGCTTGGCCGGCTGAAGGCCCCTCCCTGCGTGGAGGTAGTATTGATGTAATATCATTAACCCCCACCCCAAGTTCCCCCTCCTGCGAGAGGTGTAGTGGTGTAATTTATTTGGGCAGGTCAAGCGACACCGACGCGACGTGTGGGGATCCACTCGCCTCCCCGCTCGCCCTCGTCTCCGACCGGGACCGGTTTCTTCAAACCGATCGAGTAAGTGCTCAAACCTTCACTCCACTTAGTGCTTGTCTTTCAATATTAGTTCTAATTTCACTGGTTATGCGAGTGAGAGCCCGATCCTCAAGCCCCATTGCCTTGAGTGATCACCGTGGGAAGAGTGCAACCGGTGCCTTCGGCACTTCGTCGGCCCCGTTGAATTGGGCTTCCAAATCCATTGGAAATCAAATCTTGGCCTTGCTGGCCCTCTACCAGCAAGGGCCCAACCCCTCAACCTCACCTTGGCATTGCCAAGTTACCCCGGGCTTGGGTGAGCGACGAGAGAGCGGCAGCCCAAATTGGCCCATTTAGATTGCGATTGTGCTTGCTTGCATTAGGTCCGAGGTCGTGTCACATCAAGTGGTATCAGAGCAAGTCTTTGATTTTTTCTCACAAGTCAAGTCCATGGGCACGCTTGCATTAGAGTTCTCATCGGATCGTTCTATGCATTATCCACCTCCCATTGTCATTGAGTCTATAGACCAAAAGGCCCCAATTCCCATCATATCCCAAGCATACCTACCTAATGGGAGCCCCACAGAAATTGACTTCATCGACATGGAAGAAGATAATTGGGTATCCCCCGAAATTGTAGCCACCCTCTCTACGACTGGACAAATTGTGCACAACGGAGACCTAGTCTTCGTTGAATTCCATAAATGGTTCGGGAAGACTAAGTATTTGGATGGGGCTTGGTGTCAAAAGGGGACATTGGCCGGTCCATGTATAATCCTAGGTAAGAAATGGTTAGATGAAAGGAATGCCGACATCGACCCAACACGTCGGACTTGCCTAGTGCATCCGCCACACCTTTCGGGAACCTTTAAATTCAACAACCTTTCATTCTCCCGCCCGTGGGAATCCCACCCTTGTTCTACTCCGGCCATCATCACCCCACCATCAAAGAACCTTCCCACTCCATTAGTTTTGGAAGAAGTAGTCCACCCGCTTTGCCACATGAAGACAAATATCCCTCGGGAACCTATCACCTCCATAGAGAGCTCCCATGTCCCAATTGAAGAGGAAGCCTCACACAAGGATCTTCACCCTACACCACCCCCTCTAGATAAGGCTGAATTCATCTTAGAAGAGTCCCTTGTTAGGTGGCTAAGGGAGAGCCTAATTAGAGAGACCTCGACCCATGTTTGCCCTCCCATAGAATAAAATTTTCCCCTAGTGCCCATCTTCTCCTATCACACCACAATCCAAGCATCCTATCAAGTGGAGACCTTAGAGGATTTTCTTAGGGGCTTAGCATGGCAAATTGAGTTCACTAGCATGTTGACCCTTATGGCCGAACAACCTAGGAGCCTTAGCCTCCTACACCTATGCATAGGGTCTATCACCTCGGTTTGCACCAATGGTTGCTACACTAGTGACCTCCTTCTATTCCTCCCTACACCGGATGAGCCCAACCTTCTCCTCGATTTAGAGCTTCTTATCTCAGGTAGAAAGCCAAGCCCTCCACTCATGGCCGACCCACTTGTCAAGAACATTGGCCCAACTATCACAGGGAAGGAGGACTTAGCACCTTTTAAGGATCTTGAGGACATGGAGTTCCTCCCCCTAAGTGACCTATTTTATGATCCATATGATCCCTTCCAATGGGAGTCAAGGAACTCATATGACCCAACCATCTTACCAACCACCCACCCTTGCCTACCCTCACCCACCATATTGGACCAAACCCACCTCAACCATGACCCGGGTTGCACCTTGGGAGCCATAACCTTGGACCATATATCCCTAGGTAATAAGGTGGTGCCCCACCCCATGATAACCACCTTCTTAGATCCATTCGATCCTTTCCAATGGGAGTTCAAAGGTTGTCCCACACCTCTACACATGGAAGTCACCTTTGGGAAAGGCATGCATGTGTCTAGGCTTACCACACCCCTTGGCATGAACACTATGTTGGGTCCTTTTATTCATATCACCCACATGTCAAGTAGAAAGTATGAGTGGTCTATATTCGGATGTCATGGTCCACCTTCATTCATCATAGGTCTTAAGCATGACAAAAGCATCTACGGATGTCCGAATCCCCCGACATTCATCACCACTTTGCATGATAGGTTCACATATGGTTGCCCCGGCCCACCTAGGCCCACCAAAGTCTACATGACAACATTGCACGATAAGTCCACATATGGTTGCACCGGCCCACCAAGGTTCATCATGGTCCATATGACATCATGGCATGATAGGTCCATCTATGGTTGTCCAGGTCCACCCCTAACCACTAAAAGGATAGCATTCACAAAATTGCATGAAAACCTTTGCAAGCACATCAGCAAAAAGAATGAGACTTATAAAAGGCTGGCCGACTCTCATCGACATCACCAAGAATTCCAAGTGGGTGACTTTGTGATGGTAAGGATGGAGAGGCTCTCCCCGGGAGCCAACTCTAAACTGAGGCCACGTGGGGCTGGTCCCTTCCAGGTCTTGAGGCACATAGGTGCAATTGCCTACGAGTTAGATCTCCCTGAGGAGTATGGAATAAGTCCCATATTCATTGTTGCCGACCTAGTGCCATATAAGGGACCCACGGTGGTACCTAGTGAGGAGATTGAGCCTACTTCTTCCCTTGAGAGAGCACCCACCCATGATGATAAACCACCAGCCAAGAGAGTCCAGCATGAACAAATTGAACAAATATTGGATGAACAAGTCACTACCACTCGGAGCAAGGTATATGAGCGCTATCTCGGCAGGTGGATGGATCGGTCTCGTTCGGAAGACTTGAAGACAGTACCACTTCTACACCTTCCAAGGAGGGAAGGATACTTACTCGACGGAGTCGAGTTCTCCGCACCCCGGGAGTATGATGTGGACATCACCTTCCATGCCCACATTCACAGCTCGTCTCCTCGCCCCGGTTGCATCCGGCATGGTTTAGTCATTTAATTTTGAGTCCTATGTAATTTTACTTGAGTCATTTGATGTAATTTGCATTTTATTTGAGTCATGTCCCTAGGTCTTGCATTTATTTTCCTATGTATGAGTGTCATTAGAATGTGTAATGTGCTAATTGGGCCCATTTCTTCGGGCTTGGCCCAATGAGCTCCCCTACCCCTTCGGTTATTTGTCAATGAATCTTTTGTCAGGGTCTTATTGTAAAATGTGGGTTTCCTATATATAGGGCCCCATTTCCTTCATTTGGAGGGAATGAATGAATCAATGAAAAATGCCATTTGAGTATCCAAAGTTTAGTTTAGTGGAGTGATTCCAATATTTTTTGGGTGAGAAACCCTAGGGGAGAGATTCCCCACCCTTCCCTCTCCTAATCCCTCTTTTTCACTCCACTTTCTCTCTCCTCAACACCCAATTTCGAATTTATTCTCTCTCCTCCTTTCCCAACCACCTCAACCCCCACCTACCATCATTAAAGCCCTCCACTTCCCCATGGCCTCCATTACTCCACCCCCCTAGTCCCAAGGAGATCCCTCACCATTCCAACACCATCCTCCACATTCCAACACCACTTTCCCCATTCCAACACAATCAACCCCTTCCCCACACAACCCCACAACTTCCAAAGCATATTTGAATTTGAAATCCACCCTTCCCTCCACTCACTTGTGCCCCCCCTCACCTTCTCCTCTCACCCACCTTCCCAAATTCGTAGCTCCTCCTCCCACCCCCTGTTAGACCCCCTGCCAGACCCCATTCTTCCCTTCCCCCACCTTAGAACACCCCCTCCTAGACCCCCTCACAGCCCGGGCTTTCCCCACACTCATCCACCCCCATTTCCCCTCCCATATACCCCATTCCCCCCCATCATCATCAACCTACAGCTTTCAACTGAAGATCTACAGTAGACCAGTAACTTGCAGCGGCCACCACGACCTCCTCCGGATGAGTTTGAAGACCCAAGAGCAATCGTCGGAAGCGTCTGCCAGTCGCCTTCGCAACCGAACTAGTTTCGTCTTCTTTTCGATCTCCGAGTCGTCCAGGAGGTCCATTCTCCCACAGCTGCGCGGTTCTACCTCGGTTGAGGACCTGAGCCAGATTAGAAGCTCTGCCACGACGAACCCCGAAGGAATCAGTCCTCAAGTTCTTCTTCAAAGTTCTTCATCGGCCTGTCTACTTTCAGAATCAAGAAGCGGAAGCCCATTCAGCATCCGAGAACAGAAGTTACCAATTTTCTTCCATGGTCGCGCGGCTCTGCCTTCCCCAGTCTGCATCGACACCTCCTCACTCTTCTGGCTCCACAGATCGTCTCCGTTCTCTTCTGGCGTCCCCGTTTCTTTTGCTGCAAAGAGGACTCACCCACGGTTCTAACGGCGCTGACGGCATCAAATTTGGGAGCGGCCAGGATAGCCTCTGCATTCGACTGTTGGTGACCTGCCCCTGCTAGTCTGAGAAACAGACGCCCTGTTCAAGCTCCTTCCCCGACCTGCAGCAACTCCAGAAGAATTTACAAAAATTCTGAGGCATTCCCCTTCCTGTTACGAAGATTTCGCTACTGGTCTTGCCATCAGCGAAATTCCTGAGCAAGATCTACAACAGCAACACCGACCCTCTGTCCTGGTTCGCAGACAGCAGGCAGATTCGGCGTCCACCCTTGTTCCTCGTTCTTTGCTTTGGTTTCCCCACCCCGCTTGGCCGGCTGAAGGCCCCTCCCTGCGTGGAGGTAGTATTGATATAATATCATTAACCCCCACCCCAAGTTCCCCCTCCTGCGAGAGGTGTAGTGGTGTAATTTGTTTGGGCAGGTCAAGCGACACCGACGCGGCGTGTGGGGATCCACTCGCCTCCCCGCTCGCCCTCGTCTCCGACCGGGACCGGTTTCTTCAAATCGGTCGAGTAAGTGCTCAAACCTTCACTCCACTTAGTGCTTGTCTTTCAATATTAGTTCTAATTCCGCTGGTTATGCGAGTGAGAGCCCGATCCTCAAGCCCCATTGCCTTGAGTGATCACCGTGGGAAGAGTGCAACCGGTGCCTTCGGCACTTCGTCGGCCCCGTTGAATTGGGCTTCCAAATCCATTGGGAATCAAATCTTGGCCTTGCTGGCCCTCTACCAGCAAGGGCCCAACCCCTCAACCTCACCTTGGCATTGCCAAGTTACCCCGGGCTTGGGTGAGCGACGAGAGAGCGGCGGCCCAAATTGGCCCATTTAGATTACGATTGTGCTTGCTTGCATTAGGTCCGAGGTCGTGTCACATCACCTTCGGTGCAGTGATAGCTTTGAGGTTCTCAAACTTGAATTTCTTCAATAGATCATTGATATACTTCTCTTGGGTTATGAATGTCCCTTCCTTAGTCTGACAGACCTGCAATCCAAGAAAGAATTTTAATTCTCCCATTGAACTCATTTCAAATTCATTAGTCATTAATTCAGAAAACTCGTCACACATAGATGGCTTGGTTGACCCGAACACTATATCATCTACATAGATCTGAACAACCAGAATATCTTTATCACATACCTTTGTGAATAATCTCTGGTAAACCTTACCTCTGGAGAATTGTTTATCTGTGAAGAATTTGCTCAGTCTGTCGTACCAAGCTCAGGGAGCTTGCTTCAATCCATAGAGTGCCTTATCAAGCTTATAAACATGGTCAGGAAAGTAAAGACACTCAAAACCAGGGGGTTGTTCATCCTCTTTTATTTCACCATTTAAAAATGCAGATTTAACATACATCTGCTGGAGAGATATTCCTAAACTACATGCAATTGCAAAAAGAATTCTAATGGCTTCTAGCCTAGCTACAGGGGCAAAAGATTCTTCAAAGTCAATGCCAAACTCTTGATTGTACCCCTAAGCTACAAGCCTAGCCTTATTTCTGACTATATTGCCCTGCTCATTAGTTTTATTTCGAAAGACCCATTTAGTACCTATAACATTGCCATGTGTGGGTTTAGGAACTAAGTGCCAGACCTTGTTCCTATCAAATTGACTAAGTTCATCATGCATGGCATTTATCCAATGTTCATCCTGTAGGGCACTTTCTATATTCTTTGGTTCTATCTGTGAAACTAAAGCAAATGAGTTCAATTCATTTTCAATTCTATAATGTGCTCTAGTTTTAGGGGGTTCATTCAAATTACCAATTATGTTTTCTAAATGATGATCTCTGAGAAATCTAACATTGGTAACCTGATTACCTGTATGTTCATTTACCTCCCCCTGAGCATCAGATCCTTCTGCTTCAGCCCGTTCTGCAGATTCTTCATTTTGTTCTTCTTTGGTTTCCAAGATATCTCCATGAACTTTGTCCTTATAAAAGCCAGTTTCAGTTTTAATTGCAAATTCATCAAAAACAATATGTGGAGATTCCTCAACAACTTGAGAATTAAGATTGCATATCCTATAAGCTCTGGACTATTCAGAATAACCTAGAAAAATTTCAGGTTCACTTTTAGGTTCAAATTTATCAAGGTCTCGTTTAGAATTGACATGAATAAAGCATTTGCAACCGAAAACCTTGAAATGTGCTAGAGAAGGCTTCTTACCCTTAAGAATCTCATAAGGAGTCATTTGTGTAGAGGGTCTTACCAGGGCTCTATTAATGATGTAACATGTAGTATTAATGGCCTCAACCCAAAACTTCCTAGGCAAGTTCCCTTCTACCAGCATAGTCCAAGCCATCTCTACTAGCGTTCGGTTTCTCCTTTCCACCATTCCATTTTGCTCTGGAGTCCTTGGTGAGGAGAACCTATGATTAATGTCATTTTCCTTGCAGAAATCATCAAATTGTGAGTTTACAAACTCACCACCATGGTCAGATAAAATATTAGAAATAGGTTGTTCACATGTCTATTTTATTTTATGAAAGAACTCCTGAAATTCCTCAAATGCATCATTCTTGTGAGACAAGAAAAATACCCAAGTAAATCTAGAAAAGTCATCAACTAACACAAAACCGTATCTTCTTCCAGATAAGCTAGCTGATCTAGTGGGTCTAAATAAATCCATGTGAATTAGCTCATAAGGTTTAAAAGATAGGTTTTCAGTTCTAGACTTAAATGACTTTCTGGTTTGTTTACATTGGGTGCATGCCTCACAAATTTTATTATCCTATTTGAAAGAAATTTTAGGAAGACCTTTCACCATGCAATGTTTATTCAATTTATGAAGCACACTATAGCTGGCATGACCTAACCTACGATGCCACAGGTAGGCTAAGTCATTCTTATTGACAGTTAGACATAGATTGGTGCGTGCTACATCATCTAACTCTGCCATATAGATATTATTTACTCTCTTGCCAATAAATTTCACATATTCATAATTGGGTTCAAAAATAGTGCATGCAAGAGAATCAAAAACAACTTTATGGCCTTTATCACAAAGCTGAATAATACTGAGCAAATTATAAGCTAGCCCTTCAACTAATAAAACTTCTTCAATAAAATAGGAAGAGCACTTACCAACCTTTCCTGACCCAATGATCCTTCCCTTGGTATTACCTCCAAATGTAACATGACCATCATCTTTCTTTACCAACATGCAGAATTTCCCTTTATCCCCAGTCATGTGCCTAGAACAGTCACTGTCAAGATACCATTTGTTGTGGTTGGCTGCCAGACATACCTGCAAATAGAATCAAGGGAAAGATTTTGGAACCCAATAATGTTTGGGCCCCATGATAACAGTCAAGTCATGTAGGCAATATTGAAGATGTTTTAGAATACACACTTGTTTTGTTGTCTTCAATTGAGTTATGGATTTATTTGCTTTCTGTTTGTCCTACCTTACATTGGTATTTTGAGTTTTGGTTGGTAGCTTTTGTGGTTTAGCATTCTTATTATCAGCCTGAAAATTTTTGTGCCAGTGATTTACCCAATGAACATTAGGATGAGAGTGTCCAATGTGGGTCCTAGGCTGACCAGACATAAAGTGAACAAAGCTATGAGAGTTCTGGTTCTGAAATTCCTGAACCTAGGTTGCCCAAAGGTGTTCCAAGATTGAGGTCTATGTTTTTGACTGGGATATGAATGTTGCACTGACCTCCTGTTGGGATTGCCTCGACCTATCTTACCAAGGTGGTAATAATAAGGGTTGTGAAATGAGGAATAGGTATGTGCACCATGGTGGTAGCTTCGACCTGAGGTGTCCCAGCTCAGACCTGGATTTCTATAGATCATATACCTATAAGAAGTCTACATCGGTGGAGGTTGGTAGCTCCCTCGACCTTTCTAGGGATACTGGGTTGTTTTGATCTGGGGGTTTTCTTGGACTTGAGTTTTAGTAGGTTGACCCCAAACCTGTCTTCTGGCCTGAGGTGTAGTAGTGTGTGTGTATGGTCAACTAGACACCCCAACCTTTTCTTCTCCCTTGTCCTTGGCACTGGGCTTGTTTTGATTAACATTTTTCACAGTGTTTTTGTTGCTGCTTTCTTCAGGATTCATTCTTATTAGAGGTTTCAACTTTGATGTTTCTTTTTCATCAACAAATATCATGGTTTTCACATCAAGCCTCTTTTTGTTTGTTGGGTTGAAACCCAATCCTTCCTTTCTAAAGTTCACTTTTGTTCCCAAGATGACATTAAGATTGTCAGTTCCCTGAGTCATGCCTTCAAAGGATTGTTGTTTATCCTTATTCTCCTTCTCTAGATTTTCAATTATCTTTTTCAAGTTATTATTCACTCCAACAACATCATTATATTTTTCATTAGTAGTTTTGGTTTATTCCTCCAATTTCTGCATTCTAATCTTCAATTCATCAATCACATTTTTTAGATTCTCATTTTCATTTCTCATGTCAGCTAAAAAGACTTTTAAGCTATCACATTCAGCAAGAGATTTCTTTAAACTTTCATTTTCTATTTCTAGGCAAGTGATTTTATCATTCAGCGATGTATCATTCACTAAATAAGTTATTCTTCTTTTCAAATGCCTATTTTCCTTACGCATATCAGCATACTTATCTAAGATCTCTGCATAAGCATCTTCCCAATCATGATGAGTATAGTTTTCGAATGGATTAGTTACCTCTTCATCACTTTCTCTTTCATTGTTTTGGCCATTAAGCAGAGCCTGTCTTCCTCATCACTGCCTGATGTGCTGCTGAGACTGCCTTCATCCTCGTCACTCTATGTACTGACCATCGCCTTTCCTTTCTTGTTCTTCGACCTGGATTTCTCCTTCTGTAGCTCGGGGCAATCAGCCTTAAGATGACCATCTTTCTTGCAATTATAACAAACATTAGAGTCCGTTTTCTTAACAGTTTCAGATCTATACTTCGACTGTCTCTTTCCAGAATGATATTTTCTTTTAAGTCCTTTTCCTTCTTTTGTCAGAAACTTTTTAAACTTCCTAGTGATCATGGCAAATTCATCTAGATCCACCTGTGAGCTCAAAGAGCTATGATCACTAGAAGATCCTTCGCTACTTGAAGCTACTTTTACAGCGAGGGGTTTTCTCATCTTTTCAGATTCATCAACCCTCTTAAGGTTCAACTCATAAGTCATGAGAGAACCGACGAGTTCATCTACAGTGGTCGTGGCAAGGTTCCTAGACTCCTTCATAACAGTGACCTTAGTGTGCCAGATGGGAGTCAAGGACCTGAGAATTTTTCTAACAATTTCATATTCACTGTAGGCCTTACCGAGGCTCCTCAAGCTATTGGTTAGTACCATCAAACGGGCCTACATCTTAGAGATGGACTCATCTGACTTCATTTTGAAGGCTTCATATTCTGAAACAAGCATGTTAGCCTTAGTTTCTCTTACTTGAGATCTACTCTCGTAGATTACCTCTAGCTTATCCCACATCTCCTTTGCAGTGGAGCATGATGAAATTCTTGAAAATTCTGTAGGATGGAGAGCACACTAAATTGCATTGATGGCAGTCCAATTTAACATTGATTTGTGAATTTTCTCTCTCGTCCATACTTCCTCATCGTCAGGGAGCTCGAACGGTCCTTTTCTTACCACCTTCTAGATCTCGTAATCTTTCGCACGTAGGAAGACTTGCATGCGATTTTTCCAGTATGCATAATTATTACCATCAAAGTAAGGTGGCTTACTTGTTGAGTGGCCTTCTGCGGTCAAACCTTTGGCATCCATCGCAGCTAATCTCTTCGGAATGTTAAGCCGTTACAAAGAGTTAGGCTCTGATACCACGTGTTGTAATGGATGAACAATAAGATCTAGAGGGGGGTGAATAGATCTACCCCAAATTCTAGCCAATTTAAATCACTTAAGATGCGGAATTGAAATGCTAAGGCAAACACCACCAATTCAACGAGATTTCACTCAAGACCAGGAAATAGTCAACCAGATGGAGCTGTACTTGGTGGAGGTTCAATCAGACTCTCTTCACACAAGGTTAAGTTTTCCAGATAGGCATAACCTATCCTTCTGACTAAACCTTTTGATATACAGCACTGGTTGAAACTTCAAACAGAAATGAAATATATCAGGAATTCAGAAATCTGTTCTAAGCATTCAACGAGTTACAGTATGAGGAAGAAGTAAACGCATAGATATGATCACACGCACTGCAAAGAGGTTTTTAAGGTGGTTCGATCTCAATCCAGAGATCTACATCCACCCCTTACTCGATTGAGTAAGGCTTCTGCTGATAAACAGATTGAAAACTGTTGATCCACAGCTTTGAGGAATATATTCCTACAAACCGCTGATCCACAGCTTTGGGGAATAGATCCCATACCGTTGAGCCTCACAGTTTGCTCTGTTGAGCCTCACGGCTTGCTCCCA
Source organism: Amorphophallus konjac (assembly GCA_022559845.1). Classification (NCBI taxonomy): domain Eukaryota; kingdom Viridiplantae; phylum Streptophyta; class Magnoliopsida; order Alismatales; family Araceae; genus Amorphophallus; species Amorphophallus konjac. The sequence continues at coordinate 264,334,772 of CM040120.1, forward strand.
AGGAACACTTCCTTGCCACTAACACACAGCTTAAGAAATCATAGTGATACAAAAAATAACAAGAACAAAATTAAAGAAGAAACTCAAGATGATCTGTAGCTCACTTCGAGCAGAATGACTCTGGATTTGATCTAGAGGTCGATACAAACGAGAATCCACTCATAGATCTCCTGAACACTCACAGCTCTCCGAATACTTCTCTACTTTCTGATCCCCTGTTTTCACCTCATCTCTTCACTCTTTCTCTTCACTGCTATCTGCCTTGCTATTGCCTCACTCGCACTTCTGATGTGGCTCCTCATTGCTTTATGGATCTGTTTGATGAAGTTTGAACTTCATTATCTTCCTCCCACTTTTCGATCATGTCAAAGGGGGAGAAGAATTTGGTCTGACTATGTCAAAGAATATGGTCTGAATATGTCAGTCATAAAGTTTGTCCTCATCAAAAAGGGGGAGATTGTTGTATATGGCTTGCATATGTTTTTGATGAGAACTAAACTTTATAGTTTGATGAGTTTGATGAGAACTAAACTTTATGTTACGAGGATTCATGATTGATTGAGTTGGTTTTACAAGAGGCAAGAGGTTTCATAACCTCTTGAATGAGTTGGTTTTACAAGAGGTAAGAGGTTTCATAACCTCTTGAATGTGAACAAGCATGGTAATAAACCCTGTCTATCTTGATTGCAGGATCAAACATCATGACGATCGCTTGGAAGGTAAAACAAACGTGTGGATAAGCACTTTGCTATCTACAGTCTAAAACAAGTGGTAAACATGTCTAAACTCTTCAAGAACCCTTGGTAAGGTTATGGAATTCTCAATTCTTTTAAAGCAAGTAAATCCAACTTGGGAAGTTGATTTGATATAATGTGAAAAGGTTCTCTATGCTTGAACATATGGATTTGTTTGTTGGTGGATGTATTGACTTAACCTTGATCAATCAACTGGATGAACCAGTTTTCAAACATTTCATGTGCTCCTTGCTCATGTGCTTTTCATGAATGTACTTCATGCTTTTATCATATGGGTTATTGAGCTAATGTTCTAATCATTCCTCTTATGGTTTTGCAGGTTAGATCCTTTGTATAAATCCTACAACATCAAAGAAGTTTGTTACCTCAGACTTGAATGGATTGCAATGGGGTTAAGAAGACCAAACTGCTGAAAATCTAGAAAAATCTAGATTTCGGTCGACCGCCCCTAGGCGTCTGGTCGATCGATTTTTCCATAAGAGAAAGGCCATCCGACTGTAAAATTATGGTCAATCGCCCCATAACTTCCGGTCGACCGCCAGCCCCGATGTAGCCTTATTTGACTTTGTGTTTCAAGCTCATGGAAAGGTCTTTCTTCCCAATTGTTTAATCCCACTACCGCCAATTATGCCATGTTTCTTGGATCTGGTCTGGGGCATGTCTCTTGACCATTCAAGAGATATAAAACCAACCTAAAGGGCCATAAACCCTAAGCACTTGAAGAAATCCAAGGGGAGGCTGTCCAAGGAGGAAGAAGAGGGTACTGTAGCTCTGTGAACAGTACCTCATGCAACAAGTTCATCATCTATTTCCAAGGTGATTCAAGCTCAATCTGAAGCTAGCAACCTCCAAGGAAGTGAAGAAGCAAGCAAGCAAGGATTCAAAGGAAGACTACCGAAAGGAAGTGTAGAATCAAGCAAGGCTCTCAAGGAAGATCAAAGGAGCTATCCAAGGAAGAAGAAGCTACTACTGTAGCTGTGAACAGTACTTCGTGGAAAGATCTCTCCATCCCTTCTCAAGATCTTCAAGCTTCATCTAAAGCTATTCAAGTGAAGAAGGAAGCATCACTCAAAGATCAGCAACATACACTCAGTGGAAGCCAAATCAGGACTTTTCAAAACTGTGCCTCATGGTCTTTGTGTTTTAGGTTTTATATTTGTATCCTTTATAAACTATAAACACTCGTGTGTGTGTGTGTGTGGTTCGTTTTGGATCCGTGGTCGTGTGTGGTTATCGTGTTTCATTCGTGTGTGTGCGTAGGTCTTCTTAGATCTGCGTGTGTGTGTATGTGGATCTATCTAGATCCGATCATTTTAGTGTGTGGAGTGCTGCATCTATCGCATCGTGTGTTTGTCTTGTCGATCCAGTTGTTGGATCGTGTTGGAGACATCGTCTCCGTGTGTGTGTGTCTGTTGGGGCGCGTCCCCGTGTGTGTGGGCAGGCGTCGTCCTGCGTGTGTGTTTAAAGCGTCATCTCCGTTTGGGGATTTATCCCCAAGTGAGGCCTCATCGGGTTTGGTGAGGGGTGGATGTAGGATTGCCGTCGTTCCATCCGAACCACTGTGCATTGTGTTTTGATTTGTGTGGTTTGGTCCTTTTCTTCTACCTCTATTCTACGTGAGTGTTAGTGTATTTTGTTGTTCCAGATTTATCCACGTATATCTTGCAAAATCTATAGCATCTTCAAATAAAGTTTGATAAATCCAACTTGTGAACAAACGGTTTTGAACCTCTTGATTAGCATTGTATCACATTCTTTAAAAAGGCCAAAAGGTTTCTTAAAATTTGTAAACACCTAATTCATCCCCCTCTTGGGTGTCCTTGATCGCGGGACTTCAATTGGTATGAGAGCTAAGGCTCGATTTTTTCATAGATTTAACAATCTAGAGAGATCCAGATCAATGACTACCAACATGTACACTCTGAATTCTCCACCGGTGTTTGATGGTTCTAATTTTGATTTGTGGTTAGGAAGAATGTTCAGTCTAGTCAATTCATACGATACTAAGTTATGGAAGCTTATCTCACATGGTCCTTATGAATTGCCTAAAGATAAAGCTGTCTAGACTGCAGATCACAAGTTCAAACATGAGTAAAATTGTTTGGTTTTAAAGTTGTTTACTACAGCAGTTAATTCTAATCATTTTTTCTTTGTCTCCCATTGCAGATCCGTGAAGGATATATTGGATGGCTTAATCGGTTTCCAGGAAGAGTATCAAGACCAATGCCTTGTGGCAGGCACGAGTGATCAAGGGAGTGATCAACAAATTGGATCAAGCTCAAAAGTAAATTCTGATTCTGATAATGAAGATAAATTTAGCTATGAAGAATTGTTGATTGCATATGTTGATCTTGCTGATAAATACAAGAAGGTAAAATCGGAAAATAAAAAATTGAAAAAGAATGCAGAATAAAATAATTGTAATTCCTCTTGTAAAAAATGCTCACATTTAGTGGAATTGATTGATGCTCATGTGTTTGATATTGAATTCCATAAAGATCAAATTTCTTCCTTGAGAAATGAAAATAAAGAGCTGAGAGAGAGAATAAGTTCAATGGACAATGGTCAGACTGAATTTGTTCATGATTATAAACTTCAAAAAGAAAATGAGAAACTGAAGGAATTGAACACGGTCATTTCTGAAAGATTGCTTGCTTTTGAAAAAGGAAAATCTGTGAATATTGATGAATCTGAAAAAGTGCATGCTTTGTTGTAAGAAATTGAAAGTCATAAAACCATCAATTCTACTTTACATGAACAAGTCAATTCGTGTGAAAATAAGATGACTTCTTATGAATTGCACTTTTCATCACTTGAAAAGGAAATCCTTGAGTTGAATGCTTCATTGTCTAGATTTGTGAATGGTCAAGAAAACTTGGACAAATTGTTGGGAATGAAAGTGAACTTTAAAATAGAAGGGCTGGGGTTTAATCCTATGAACAAAAAGAAATTTGAAAGTAAACTACATACTTCATTTGTTCATACCACTTGTGCACCCAGCACCTCCACATCTCACTCCCAGTAACACACCATGTCAAGAACTCTACCAGATTCAAAAAATAGTGTGAATGTCCAAAAGATTCAAAAAGAAAACAAAAATCAGAAAATTAATTTACATCAAAAATCTAAAAATGCTGCTAGCACCACCATGCATGTTAAACATACTTCTGGCACACACACACATCCACCTAGAAAGAAACTCACATATTTTTATTGTGGAAAACATGGACATGCCATGCATGATTGTTTTACGATGAAAAATGATGATTTAGAAGCATGTAAGAAAAGAATGAAACCTTTTGCAAAAGGGAAACAAGAGTGGAACAAAAAATCACATGCTTCAAAGAATCCTCACACTTTTAAGTATTCAAAGTCACGCTGTGATTACTGTGGTAAACCTGGACATATGATGCATTGTTGTCTTTTGATGAAAGATGATGAATTGACTGTTGTTAAAAATTAGAAATTACATGCCAATGTTGCTGCCAACCCACAAGGACCAAAAAGGATTTGGGTACCTAAGATTGCCAAATGAGAAATCTATTTTGTAAGTGTGCCATGGAGTATAAAGTATGAAATCTATTTTCGTCAAGAAGGTAAGGCACACGAGTCAAGTGACTCAAGCAAGGTTAAAAGAAAAATCAAATCTAAACTCTGAACACTCAGGTGATATCCCTCTTATTCTCTCCAGTAAATGTGTTGAATCTTGTGACATTGCATATGTCCGTGCATGCATTCCATCCATAGTTGTTTACATATCTATGTGTAAATCACTTAGCATCTTGTTGTAGGGGAGCTTCAAGATTCATCAAATCATGATTTCACTACATACATTGAGTTTGCATACACCTTCACATGCTATCATGCACGAAAGTTGAAGAAACTACTTTTTAACTAGAATGAATTCATGTCATAATACAGTGCATTTCTCTTTTCTTTCATCACATCTATGACAGCATATAGCATTTGGATGTTACTGAACATCTTGCATTCATGCACACACTAAGGGGGAGCAACCACATTAGTCATATGGACTTAGTGTTTAGGTTCATACCTGAGTCATGCATCAAGTTTGAAGCTATTAAGGGGATATTAGTTGTTAAAGGTAATTTGTCATGTCATTGTTAATAAATTTGAATCGAAATTGACAAATCAAGTCTTTTTACCCTTGGATACAGATTATACTCCCAAAATCTAAATGATGATGGGTTAGTCATGGCCAAGCTTGAATCAACTAGAAGAATACCTTGCAAGGATGAAAAATGATGAGAACTTTCTCAATTACCACTAGGAGATGGGATACCAGAACTTGAACAACCTCCAGGATCGACTCAAGTACAAGCCGGTGAAAGTCTTGTACGTGCTGAAGTAAGTACCCAAGACATGGTATGAAAGGTGCACATCTATTTTGTTTAAGAATGGGTTCAATCGGTAAGGTTGATCAAATACCTCTCACAAGGCTAATCAGGTAAAAGATATTTTAGTGGTTCAAGTATATGTGGATGATACTTTTTTTGGAACTACTAATAATGTCTTATGTGATTAATTTGCAGGGATTGTGCAAGGAGATTTTGAAATAAGTTTAATGGGTGAACTGAATTCTATTCTTCTTTGGATTGCAGGTGGAAGACTTGGAAGATGATGGATGCTCAAGGAACAAGTATTGAAAATCAACTTCTAAGCTCTCTTTGAAAAACCCATATTTATTTTAACCATATTCTATAAATGAAAATAAAAAAAACTGGTTTTGTTATTAGAATGCATATCCATTTTCATGCATATACATTGTTGATGCACCTTGACATTTGCATGTGGGAGATTATGGAATGCACCTCTCAACAGGTCTGTTGCACTCAAGTATACAATTCTGAAAACTTGACAAATTGGTTGAATCTAGTTTTATGTGATAAACTTGTCAAATTGGTTGAACCAAATTAAAGATCTTGAGAAATGTGATTAGTAATTGAATATTTCTCAATTTGAATTGCATGATCACACCTGAATTGAACTGCACATCTGGTATATCAAATGGCGTTTATGGAAGAGTGGATTATGTCCACTTGGAAGCATTCCCTATGCGTTGAGCTGAGTCTTCGGACTAAAATCTCCGCCTCGTATCAGACATTGAAATTTTTTGACTGGCTTGTGATTGGTTGATTTGTGAATGAATCATTGAGCTAAGTTATTTAAATTGAAAAATATGTTTTTTTATCATGATTTAAACAATTGGTTTCTAGATGATTTCTCATGTCAAAACTTGTGAAAGACTTCTGAAAATCTGATTTTGAACAATTCTAAAAATTGGGTTGCATTGCTTAATTTTGATCATTTAAGCACCCTTATTCATCAAGGTCATGCCATGAAAAAATGTTGTTGAATCATTAATTAAATGTGAGTGTTTTCATGAGGAATTTGTCTCACAGGTTTGAAAATTAAGCTCTTGTATCTTGCCTTTGCATATTACATTGCATTCTTATATGCTCATAGGTTGCATCGCATTAGAACTCATGCATTAGCTGCATTTAGTTCACTCAAATTGATATCCATTCAATTGCTATCATCAATTTTGCATCACATTGCATATTTGAATTGCATGTTGCATACATTCCCTTTGCGTGCTTGCCTGCTATTATATGCTATTCACCTCCATCCTTTGGAATTTCTATGACATTATGTCTTCTTGATAAATAATGTTACATTTGAGTCATTATTGGTGTGTTTCATGTACACTCTGGGAGAGTAAAAGTGCATCTATTTAGGGAGAGTTACACTGTATACGTTCATGATATTTTCGTTATACATACTGAATCAAATTCATATACATCTTGCACATAATGTGAAAATGGGTGTTAAACATAAGGATATATGAATTTCCTTTCAACACTCTCAAGATGTTAAACTTGTTGCATGTATGTTGAAGAGATATTTGAGAAAAAACTGCCTACCTATCCTTGTTAAAAAATCTGAAATGAAAATGAAAGGTAGAGCGATGCTCCGTCTCACTGTGTAAATTGGGCACATGTCACCTGAGACGTGATATGGTTCATTTCTGAAAAGTGTTGACTAAAGTACCTCTGTTCAAGATGAGGTGAAATGGTTGAGTATTCTGAGTAACCAGGGATTCTGGCATGAGCTCCATGCGTCTACTCGCGTAAAAAGGAATTATTTGAACCTGATCATCCTTAGAAAAATTCCGTTTGTCCCTATGATATCATTGAAAAAGTGATGTGACATAATTTTTGAGGTAGAGCGAAGTCTCCAATACGCTGTAGTCAAAATTGAAGTGCAGTCTGTAAAATGTCTCCTTGTGTTGATCTGGAAATCGAAATATCCATATTGCAACTATCATTTTTCATGTTACACACTTACACATGTGGAAATTTGATTTATTATGTATTCATAAAATTGATTGACCGCCTTAGCAACTGCATGACTCTCCTATATGACTGCACAATCTCCTATGTGCTACACATGTGCACTCAGGTTGTCATGACTCTCATGCATCTTTCTTATCCCATTCCCTTCTTAAATTAGTAAGGGGGAGATATGCTTGCATGTATATATATACATATCTGTCTGGTTGCATTGTGTGCACTTCATGTGTCATCAGTTATATGTATATCGCTTCATGCATATTCATAAGAAAATCAAAAATTTGAAATTCATTGAAAATCCCAAAAATTTGGACTTCAATTTCTTTACACCTGCTATATGGAGTATTTGCCCTCAGTTGGTATCATAAAAATCAACATTTTGTGACCCTCACATAGAAATAATCAACATGACTTTTGAGCTCAACAATTAGCATAGTTAGTTTTCATTGCATCATATGCTTGCATTGAGTTTTTATGCATTTCCGGAAAATATAAAAATCATAAAATTTGAAAAACAAAGAAAATCATTTTGATGTGCCACCCTGAGCATGTTGTGAAAATCTGAAATGGGTTCTAACCTTTCAATGCTATCATGTTGAACACCTCATCTTGTGAACATCTTTCACCACTGGCTTATATCCTTGAGGTCAATCATTAACTTCAATTGGTATCCATACGTGCTTGAATGTATTTGCCTTGAATAATATCATCTTGAATTGTGAATCTGGGTCTGTCTATTAAGTCTACACACCTTTTTGAACCCAATAATCAACAATTGGCATCACAAAGAATCAACATGGTTTGATCACCATATCTATCACGCCCCGAGCCATTAATTACAGTAGAAGACTCACTCGGGGAGCGCGAACAGCCGGCATGGTAAGTCTCTGCAAGCAAGAATCAATCAGAGTGCAAGACAATCACACAAGTAAATGCAATTGCACAAGATTTAATCAAACTTCAACTTTATTTCATAATGCTCAATATTCAAGATACAATTAGTAATTTGATTTCCATTCTACTAGATTCAAGAAATAGGAAAATTACATTGACTCAATCTAGACACTTTAACTTCCTAAGTCTTCGCTCTCATCTTTATAACACTTTCACTTGCTTCCGGACCCGCTACTAGTATAGCCCGAATCAGAATCCGAACTATTTCCATCTCCTAAAAAATATTAGAAAATAGGTCATGAGCACACTTGCCCAGTAGGTATCTTCGTATCAACATGAAGGCATTATTTAAGTAATTATCATTTTAGCTCTAAAGAAATAAGGTAAAATCATGCGAATGCGAATCAATCATGCGATCAAATCAATAGAAACAAGATAACCATGTAAGATAGAATGATCAAGAATGAACTAGCAAGAATATAACAAGAACATGATATTGGCCTTCCATGAACAAGAATGTAACGAGATTGTACTAGCAAGCCACATATTCCTCACTTTAGCATCTTCTGCTTAAGAGCAAGTGCTTCGTGAATTTCTATGGAATATCAAGCAAGAATGTCATGTTGTGCCGTGGATCTTCACTTATTTATAGAAATAGTACTCCCAGCGTAATGCGACGCCAGTAGCATCATACCCCATGGTTTATAAAATAGTATGTTTCCGGCAATCAGCCGAGGGGACTAGCATAGAGCCCTTGAACACAATCAGTGCTCGATCGCATCTTCAATTATAAATTAAGCTACTTCCACGTAGTATAACAGTAACGTATGGCCAAGAATATAGCACTTCCAATAATTTCATGATAACTAAGATCAATGAATGAATGCTTCAACATAAGAATGTAGGAGTCAAGAAATAGACTTTAAACAATGTCATGCTCATAGAAATAAATCGACAGCATAACGGTATTTTCCTTAACTTCCATTTCTTTTAGATCAATTTAAGCAATATGACAAGTTCTAGATCATCAAGGTTTGTCTAGAATCATTGGAATATCAACCCTTGGTCAAACCTTGGGTTAACATAAACAAGCTATGTAACGGTCATTTGCTGGGCCGTTACATTATGTAACGCGCCAGTAATGGGCCGTTATAGTGATCCGAGTCCAGAAGGATAAAAATAGACTCAGAGGAATGTGACGGTCTGGCACTGGGCCGTTACGTAAGCCTGACGGTCCAGTTCAAGGCCGTTACATTTCAAGAATCAAAAACCACGATAGAGTGTTCTAATTAATGGGCTTTCATTAGTACAACCAACTCAGCATCCTAGTGGGAATCCCAGGCTCGCGGAGAATTACGGAGGCCTTGAAACAATGATTTCCTAGTCCATTGGAAGGAATATCCAATAGAGAGGTCATCATGTCCAAGATTATGTTCCTATAGTGCAAAGTGTGAACTAATGACAACATACCGGAATATGTGCCATGTACGTATAGAATTGACTCTATTGACAGAGAGAGATATGTATAATCAATGTAAAAATCATGATAAAAACTCCGTCAATACAATGTTAAAAAGTCATGCTTTATAGTACAAAACTATAGAATTTGGTTTAACATAACTTACATAGAAGTGATGACAAAACATGCAATACCTATCATGAATAATCAAATATCCTTAAAATCACATGATTAGGTTTAAAACTTAGGTAACTAGGTTTTAACCATAATAAGATTGGCAGGTTGTATTCAGTCATAGGGTTGACAGAACACAGGACATAACGGTCTGGAGATGGGGCGTCACAGTGAAAGTGACGGTCAGGACCCAGCCATTACATGAATGTAACGCGTCTGTCCAAGCGCGTTAGAATCAACAGTGCAATTCAAATACCACAGAGTGTGTAACGATCTGTCGTAGGGTCGTTACTTGAAAGTGACGGTCCTATGCTAGTGCGTTACAGTATCTGCTAATAGAAAATAATCATAGAAACTAAGAGATCAACTCACATCATGTCTTTTATCAAAACATGATGAGTTTCTAGTCATGTTCACGAAGTAAGGCCATCTACATGCATAGGTGATCATGAATAGATGAATAGTCATGCTTTAATTTCTTAATTTGGCTAAGAGGTGCATGATGTGCATAGAACAAATAAAACATGAAGTCAATGTTCTATAATACATGGAATTCAATCAAACCAGAGGGCTTTTAGTCCTATCATGCTATTTGTTTTTGCCATTCATGAGATAACCTAGCTCTTACTTAGATTGTAGTTTCTGAATTTGGTTGAGAACCTTGCCCTAGATCCCTTCCTTCTCTTGTGACTTTTTCAACAACTTCTTTAGGCTCTAACTCCACGCCCTCTTGTCCTAAAGATGTGAAATTCGGAGGGGAGTTAGTCTAAAGTATTGTAAACAAATTAATCTAAAGAACTTACCTGAGATAATGACTCTTTACCTTGCTTCCTTAGGCCCAAAAAGTAAGGGTCACACAGTTCAGAACTATGCCCTATTTATAGAGTTTAGGCTAGGGTTTGAGGATTAGATCGAGTTTAGAGTCCTTATTTCATCAAATCCTAATCTCTAAGAGTCCTTAGAGTTTTTACAATCCTTCGCAAGTCGATCCATAGTGGATAGGAACATCAAGTTCTAATCTTTTCATGAGTCCCTTCACTTACGGAACTAACAGGATGTAACGGTCGAGTGCCCATCCGTTACATGGATGTGGCGGTGTTACGATAGACCGTTACAGTCATCGTAGCTTAGAGTTTCAATTTATAACAACTCTTTTTGTTAATTATCTAAATAATTATCTTATATTATTAGTTTTTATCCTTAATATCTGTGGATAGGCTTAAATACCTTCTAGAATATGGGCCAAACCTAATGGTCTAGGTCCTAAACCCTTTTGGACTTTAATTAAGTGGGTTGGGTTAATTGATTAACACAATTTTGGCCTTATATTGATTATTTAGCCCAATTAATGCCAGAATATTATTTAAATATCTAGAAATTACTTTTATAAATTTTGGGGCTCTACACCCTCCCCCACTTTGAAGAATTTGGTCCCCAAATTTAATTTTTGGATTGAGGAGAGTGTACTTACAATTAAATAATTCTGAGAATCTTTTCTTCATAGCTGATTCGATTTCTCATGTTGCTTCATAAGGCCATGCTTTCTTCCATTGAATCTTAACCATAGGAATGACCTTATTTCTGAGTTGACGTACTTCTCGTTCCAAAATATTCATTGGCGTTTGTTCGTATGTGAAGTCCTTCTGAATCTCCAGATTGTCATAAGTGATAATGTGATATGGATCATACACATACTTCTTCAGCATCGAGACGTGAAATACGTCATGGACTCCTGCTAACTGTGGTGGCAAAGCCAATTTATAAGCCACTTCGCCGATCCTTTCGAGGATTTCAAATGGACCGATAAATCTTGGAGTTAGCTTTCCTTTAATGCCAAATCTTCGAATACCACGACCCGGAGAAACCTTTAGATATACATGTTCTCCTACTTGAAATTCCAAGTCGCGCCTTCGATTGTCAGCATAAGATTTCTGCCTATCTTGTGCCATTTTCATCCTTTCCTGAATGAGCTTGATTTTCTCTGTAGAATCTCTGATTAAATCGGGGCCTAGAAATTGGCTTTCCCCTATTTCATTCCAACATATTGGTGATCGATAACTTTTCTCATATAGAGCTTCAAAAGGTGCCATTTGTATGCTTGCTTGATAGCTGTTGTTATATGCAAATTCTACCAAAGGCAAGTGATCATGCCAACTTCCTCCAAAATCAATGACACCAGCCCTGAGCATATCTTCTACCACTTGATTTATCATTTCTTTTTGACCATCAGTTTGTGGATGGAAAGCGGTGCTAAAATTCAATCTAGTCCCAAGTGAATGTTGTAGGCTCTTCCAGAATTGTGATGTGAATCGAGGATCTCTATCTGATACAATAGCGACAGGGACTCCATGTAACTTGACAATTTCTTTTATGTATAGTGCTGCTAGAATATCTACATACCATCAACTTTTTATTGGTATGAAATGTGCAGATTTAGTCAATCGGTCTATAATTACCCATATTCCATCGTGTCCACCTCTTGTCTTAGGTAGTCCCATAATGAAATCCACTCATATGCTCTCCCATTTCCATTCTGGGATACTTAAGGAATGTAATTTACCTGCGGGTCTGAAATGTTCCGCCTTCACTTGTTGACATGTGAGACACCGGGATACGAAGTCAGCTACTTCCCTCTTCATATTGGGCCACCAAAAGTTTCTTTTGAGATCCTGATACATTTTTGTACCTCCTGGATGAATGGTATACTTTGATTTATGTGCTTCCTCTAAGATCAATTTCTATGTATCTTCATGATCGGGTATACACATTCGGCCCTTGAATAGCATTCTTCCATCTTCGGATATAGAAAAATTCGGTCTTTGTTCAATATTGGCCTTAATTTCCAGTAAAATTGGGTCATCCTCTTGTAACTTGGCCAAATACTCAATCAATGTTGGTTGAGCTCGGATATTTGCCATGAAACAATTATCTTCCTTAGTGTCAACATCTAGATTCAATTGAGCAAATTGAGGAGCAAGGTTAGTCATACTAATCATGAGACTTGATAACATACCCATTGGTTTTCTGCTAAGTGCATCTGCTACAGCATTTACCTTGCCACGGTGATATTGAATAGCGAAATCAAAGTCTTTAAGTTATTCCAACCATCTCCTCTGCCTCATGTTAAGCTCTTTTTGAGAAAATAAATATTTCAAACTCTTATGGTCTGAATAGATAGTGAACTTTTCTCCATAAAGATAATGACGCCAAATCTTTAAGGCGAAGATAACTGCTGTCAATTCTAAATCATGTATAAGATAATTTTCTTCGTGACGTATCAATTGTCTTGAAGAATAGTAAATCACCTTTCCATCTTGCACAAGGACACACCCTAAGCCAATTTCAGATGCATCCGTATATACTTCAAATCCAGCACCCTCTATTGGTAGTGACAAAACAGGGGCTGTAGTAAGATGATTCTTAAGATTTTGAAGACTCTTTTCACAGTCCTTTGACCAGATAAAAGGATTTTCTTTTCTGGTAAGTCTCGTTAAAGGAACCGCGATCTTTGAAAAGTCCTTTATGAATCTTATATAATAACCTGCTAGACCCAAAAAGCTTCTAACTTCAGATATAGTCATTGGTCGGCTCCAATCTCTGACAGCTTCTACCTTAGAAGGATCCACAGCAATACCTTCTTTTGAAATAATGTGGCCTATGAATGAGACTTCCTTGAGCCAGAATTCACACTTATTGAGTTTGGCATAAAGTTTATGTTCTCTAAGTGTTTGCAAGGCTATCCTTAGATGTTCTTCATGTTCTTCTTTTGTCTTGGAGTATATCAGGATATCATCGATGAAGACGACGATGAACTGATCTAAATATGGCTGGAAGACACTGTTCATAAGTTGCATGAATGCTGCTGGGGCATTAGTTAACCCAAACGGCATTACCACGAATTCATAGTGGCCATAACGACTTCGAAAAGCCGATTTGTAAATGTCCTCTTCTTTGATTCTAAGCTGATGATAACCTGATCTTAGGTCAATCTTAGAAAAATATTCTGCTCCCGAAAGCTGATCGAAGAGCTCATCAATACGCGGCAATGGGTATTTGTTCTTGATTGTAAGTTGATTCAATCGCCGGTAGTCAATGCATAACCTGAGAGAACCATCCTTCTTCTTGACAAATAGAACCGGCGCACCCCAAGGGGATGTGCTAGGTCTGATAAAACCCTTGTCTAGAAGTTCCTGTAATTGCTTCTTTAATTCCTTGAGTTCTGTGGGGGACATCCTGTAAGGGGCTATAGAAACCGGTGCTGCACCTGGAATGAGTTCAATGGTAAAGTTTACTTCCCTCTCGGGCGGTAAATTAGGTAGTTCAGATGGGAATACGTCCGGGAATTCATTTGCAATAGGAATGTTTGCTAGGATAATTTCCTTAGATTCGGTGACAATGACTGAAGCAAGAAAAGCTTCACATCCTTGCGAGATAAGTTTGCAAGTGTGTAGAGAAGATATAATGGTAGGATGCTTCTTGTATTTGATGCCAAGAAAGAAAAATCTTGGAAGACCGAGCTTTCGAAAAGATATAATTCTATTTCGGCAGTTGATATAAGTATCATGGTCTACAAGCCAATCTACCCCTAAAATGGCATCATATCCTTTCATGTCAAGGCATACTAAGTTTGCGGGGAGATTGTGTCCTTCTACCACTACCTCACAATCAGGATAATAGTTGGTAAGCTTAGTTCCAGATCCTAAAGGTGTAGTAATAGCGAGATCTGAAGGTAGGGGAACTGATGCAGTTGGTAAGGTTTTTGCAAAAGTGGTGGAGATAAAAGAATGAGAAGCACCAGTATCAAATAGCACGAATGCAGGATGAGAACAGATTTGAAGAGTACCTTCCATGAGCCCATCATTTTAATCCCTGGGCGCTTCTTCTTGATCTATAACTGCATTGAGGCGAGCCTGCCTCCTACGTCCTCCATTATTTGGTTGGTCTTTCATAAGGGGGCAATCTGGCACACGATGCTCCCTACTCTCACAACGCAAACAAGCACCTAGGCGCTTCCAGCATTCTTCAGCCGAGTGGCCGAATTTCTCACAAAAGGTGCACGCCGAGGTGACTTGCTCCTTTTCTTCCTTCACCTTTTTACTACTCTTTTGAGAACTTCCACCGTTCCCGTTCCTTGATCTTTTCTTATTATCACGACTTTTGTATGGTTCCGTGATGCTGAACTTCTCCTTTTTATAATGTCGATCAGAGCGCCGGCTAGATTCTTCTCCCTTTCCTTTCAACCTTTCGACCTTCTCTAAGGTCCTCTCGCATAAATATGCCCTTTGAACCATCTCCGCATAAGTGCAGATATTCTGTGTCCCCAGTTGTTGAATGAAACTGGGCCGTAACCCGTCTATAAATCGGTTTGCTTTTAATAAGTCTGTACTAATCAAATGTGGTGCATACGGTGCTAGCCTTGAAAACTGCAACTCATAGTCTACCACGGACATCATCCCTTGACGAAGGGAGGCAAACTCCATAGCCTTCCTTTCCTTTACATGCTCGGAGAAATATTTGGCACGGAATAAAGTGGGAAAAACATTCCATGTATGTGGCGCATCGGCTGGAGGTACCGGAACCGATTTCCACCAAGTGCGAGCATCCTTGTTTAATTTGAACGTAGCCAAACGGACTTTCTCATGATCAGTGCATTGAATAACATCAAATATCCTATTCATCTCGTCGATCTAATTTTCTGCTTCGTCTGGATTGGAAGATTCATAGAAACGCGGAGGATTTAGACTCTGGAAATTGCGATGAAGATCTCCTGCCCTTGCCCCCGCACCACCTTGTGCTATAGTTTGTAGTGCCTGGGTGAGGCCGGCAACCGTTTGTTTCATACCATCCCAATCTACGCGATGAGCCATGATAAGAATAATAAGGTACCTGAGAGAAAATAACAACTTATTATTTCTCATGAAATTGGAATAAGCAAAATAATTCTTAAACTAATTAGCTATCTTATCCCGGGTTCTACCCAATTCTCACATGGGTGTGGAATTTTTCCTTAGTTCATAGGTAGGGGTCCTTAACCTTGGACTTATCCTATGACATGACTCTTTTCCTTAAGTCCTGAGACTTAGGCTCTGATACCAACTAAACTGTCACGCCCCGAGCCTTTAATTACAGCGGAAGACTCGCTCGGGGAGCGCGAACAGCCGGCATGGTAAGCCTCTTGCAAGCAAGAATCAATCAGAGTGCAAGACAATCACACAAGTAAATGCAATTGCACAAGATTTAATCAAACTTCAACTTTATTTCATAATGCTCAATATTCAAGATACAATCACTAATTTGATTTCCATTCTACTAGATTCAAGAAATTGGAAAATTACATTGACTCAATCTAGACACTTTAACTTCCTAAGTCTTCACTCTCATCTTTATAACACTTTCACTCGCTTCCGGACCCGCTACTAGTATAGCCCGAATCCGAATCCTAACTATTTCCATCCCTGAAAAACATTGGAAAATAGGTCATGAGCACACTTGCCCAGTAGGTATCTTCGCATCAACATGAAGGCACTATTTAAGTAATTATCATTTTAGCTCTAAAGAAATAAGGTAAAATCATGCGAATGCGAATCAATCATGCGATCAAATCAATAGAAACAAGATAACCATGTAAGATAGAATGATCAAGAATGAACTAGCAAGAATATAACAAGAACATGATATTGGCCTTCATGAACAAGAATGTAACGAGATTGTACTAGCAAGCCACATATTCCTCACTTTAGCATCTTCTGCTTAAGAGCAAGTGCTTCGTGAATTTCTGTGAAATATCAAGCAAGAATGTCATGTTGTGCCGTGGATCTTCACTTATTTATAGAAATAGTACTCCTAGCGCAATGCAACGCTAGTAGCATCATACCCCATGGTTTATAAAATAGTATCTTTCCGACAATCAGCTGAGTGGACTAGCATAGAGCCCTTGAACACAATCAGTGCTTGATCGCATCTTCAGTTATAAATTAAGCTACTTCCACGCAGTATAATAGTAACGTATGGCCAAGAATATAGCACTTCCAATAATTTCATGATAACTAAGATCAATGAATGAATGCTTCAACATAAGAATGTAGGAGTCAAGAAATAGACTTTAAACAATGTCATGCTCATAGAAATAAATCGACAGCATAACGATATTTTCCTTAACTTCCATTTCTTTTAGATCAATTTAAGCAATATGACAAGTTCTAGATCATCAAGGTTTGTCTAGAATCATTGGAATATCAACCCTTGGTCAAACCTTGGGTTAACATAAACAAGCTATGTAACGGTCATTTGCTGGGCTGTTACATTATGTAACGCGCCAGTAATGGGCCGTTACAGTGATCCGAGTCCAGAAGGATAAAAATAGACTCAGAGGAATGTGACGGTCTGTCACTGGGCCGTTACGTAAGCCTGACGGTCCAGTTCAAGGCCGTTACATTTCAAGAATCAAAAACCACGATAGAGTGTTCTAATTAATGAGATTTCATTGGTACAACCAACTCGGCGTCCTAGTGGGAATCCCAGGCTCGCGGAGAATTACGGAGGCCTTGAAACAATGATTTCCTAGTCCATTGGAAGGAATATCCAATAGAGAGATCCTCATGTCCAAGATTGTGTTCCTATAGTGCAAAGTGTGAACTAATGGCAACATACCGGAATATGTGCCATGTACGTATAGAATTGACTCTATTGACAGAGAGAGATATGTATAATCAATGTAAAAATCATGATAAAAACTCCGTCAATACAATGTTAAAAAGTCATGCTTTATAGTACAAAACTATAGAATTTGGTTTAACATAACTTAAGTAGAAGTGATGACAAAACATGCAATACCTATCATGAATAATCAAATATCCTTAAAATCACATGATTAGGTTTGAAACTTAGGTAACTATGTTTTAACCATAATAAGATTGGCAGGTTGTATTCAGTCATAGGGTTGACAGAACACAGGACATAACGGTCTGGAGATGGAGCGTCACAGTGAAAGTGACGGTCAGGACCCAGCCGTTACATGAATGTAACGCGTCTGTCCAAGCGCGTTAGAATCAACAGTGCAATTCAAATACCACAGAGTGTGTAACGGTCTGTCGTAGGGTCGTTACTTGAAAGTGACGGTCCTATGCTAGTGCGTTACAGTATCTGCTAACAGAAAACAATCATAGAAACTAAGAGATCAACTCACATCATGTCTTTTATCAAAACATGATGAGTTTCTAGTCATGTTAACGAAGTAAGGCCATCTACATGCATAGGTGATCATGAATAGATGAATAGTCATGCTTTAATTTCTTAATTTGGCTAAGAGGTGCATGATGTGCATAGAACAAATAAAACATGAAATCAATGTTCTATAATGCATGGAATTCAACCAAACCAGAGGGCTTTTAGTCCTGTCATGCTATTTTTTTTTGCCATTCATGAGATAACCTACCTCTTACTTAGATTGTAGTTCCTGAATTTGGTTGAGAACCTGACAATAAGACAAAAGACCGAGCATATCCTAGACTCAATCCTATGGGCCCGTAACTAAGGTAATAAGGCCCAATTAAGCATAACAAGGGAAATGGACTAGAACCACATGACTCAATAAAGGAAAATACATAAGATAGGACTCAATAAAATGAAAATACATAAAATGAGACTGAAGCTAACATGTTTAGATCATAGTCGGTCCATATCAAGAATGTGCAGGCGACCCGAGCTAGAGGGAGTGTCGTGAGATGTCCTCATCCGGTGCCTTGGAAACAGGACCAGCACCAAGGATGAGGTCGATGGTGAACGACACCTCCTGCTCCGGGGGTAAGCCGGGTAATTCTTCTGAAAAAATGTCAGAAAAATCACGAACTACACGGATGTCTTCAAGCTTAGACTCCTCGACGTCTATGGCTGTTACAAATGCAATAAAAGCCATACATTCTTTGCCTATCAGTTTACTAGCTCGGAGAGCTGATATAAGGGGTGATCTAGCTCGAGGGCTAATGTATACCAGTTTCAGGTAATCCACAAAAGTTATCTTCCCATTCTGGTAATCTATAGTTGCTTGGTATGTGGATAACCAATCAACACCTAGTATGACATCTTACACTCCTATATCTAGGCAAATTAGGTCGGCCGATAGATTATTTCCTTTAATCATAATCTCACAATTTGGGTAATGATGTGTGAAGTCGGCCTTGTTCCCGATAGGTGTAGATGTGACTAAGTCTAACCATTCAGACTCCTTAGTAAATGCAATAGCAAATTTCTTGGAAATAAATGAATGTGTTGCTCCAGTATCAAATAAAACTTTAGCAGTCTTAGAGCAAACGATTAGTGTACCTTCCATGATTCCTCCTTCCATTGGTTCCGTCTCTCGGAGAGCTTGCAGACGGCCTTGTTTCTTTGTTGGGAACTTCTCATCTTTAATGGCTTGTTCATTCATCAGTGGGCAAGTAGGGATCCGATGGTCTCGGCTTTCACATCGGAGACAGGCTCCTAGCTTCCTCCAGCATTCCTCGGTCTTATGGTCGGGTTTATCACAGTATTTGCAAACTTCCTTGGAAGGTGTGGTGGTGGAGAATGGCTTGACATTCTTTTGGAATCTCTTCCCTTTGGAGGACTCCCCTCCACTGTAGTACCGCTTCTTATTGAATGACGCTTTAAAATTTCTCGGACTTGTGATAGGTTCTTTCTCATCCCTTCCTCGGATCCTCTTTGATAATTCGGTGGCGTCCTCGAGCAACTGTGCACGCCGAACTATTTCTGAGTAGACTTGTATGTCCATCGGCGCAAGTTGTGTAATGTAGTGGGGCCGAAGCCCGTTAAGAAATCTTTTAGCCTTCGTCTTCTCTGTACACACTAGGTGGAGTGCATACCTGGACAGTCTTGAAAATTGGGCCTCATACTCGGCCACTTTCAAGCCCCATTATTTTAGAGCTGTGAATTCTGCGACCTTCTTCTTTTGGATATGGTCGGAGAAGTACTTGTTGTTGAAATGCTCAGCAAATTCATCCCATGTGCCATGGTCATCGAGCAATGTTACTTCCACGGATTCCCACCAACATCGAGCATCCCGCTCCAGTTGGAATACAGCCAGTAGAACCTTCTCATCGTCCGTGCATTGCAACACATGGAAAATTCATTCCATTTACTTTAACCAATTTTCGGCATCCTCGGGGTCAGACGAACCCGTGAACCTTGGTGGGTTCATGTTACGGAAACCACTGTGGAGATCACCGGCTCCACGGTTAGCACCACCTTGCGCCACTTACTGTAGAGCCTGTGTAAGGCCTTGCACGGTGCGTTGCATCTCGCGCCATTGTGCTCTTTCAGCGGCCATGATCCTACAAAAGAGTTTAAGTGTAAATAAGATCGGGTTTCATTAGAAGGTCAAAAGTCAATATAAAACTTAACCCATGGCTCTACCCATCTTACCGGGTAAGGTATAAATCTATCCCTGGACTTAGGTTTTACCTAGATTTCAATCATGACTTCTAATTTCCTGACTTCTTATTCCCTAGGAAGTTGAAATCCTAGGCTCTGATACCACGAAGACTGTCACGCCCCGAGCGCGGAAGATACCCGGATGTGTGACGCGTCTATATAGATCGTGTCATTCGTGTAAAGTCAGAGCGCGCATAGTACTCGGTAATTCTATTGCTAACTCAAAGGTTGAACATAATACCATTGTCCAAGATGACAATTATTTAACTAGAATAATAACATCCCAAATTAATTCATAATGCTACATATTTTGGCATAATCCAATCCAACTTAATCATAACTGACTGAAATGTACCATACGATTACAAGCCTTAACAATAACTTGGAAAATGCAAGGTAAGACACAAGACTAGCTGATGGTACACCAATCGGTGACTCTAGCACTCATCACTCGGTATCATTCCCATCCGGGTGATAGTCGCTATCCAAATTTCTTGAAAAATGTTAGAATTGCAACTGGATGAGCGAATTTCTCAGTAGAATTTATATCTCAAGCTCTAACAATCTTTAAGTTAATTACAAGTTCATGCCGTATAATGATGCATGTTGGATCAAGCAAGAATATCAAGATATGTATCAAGAGAGTATCACATGAATTTCAATAACATGTATCAATAAAGAACTAGCAAGTAATTGCCAAGTATTTCCAAGAAATCAGTATTCAATCAAGTATTTCCAGAATTTAACATTCAAGCAAGTCCTTCCAAGAAGGGGATAATCAGTATTCAAGCAAGTAGTTTCAAGCTCGTGTAATAGCAAGTAGTGTAACAGAATTGGCAATTTCATTCATTTCATTCAAGCATGTAATCGCCCTTTTTCGGGCCAAGCGATTCATTTCAAGCAAGTCAAGCCTGTCACGTGAGAGTAAGTGGGAATGTCTCAAGTCAAGTCAAGCAAGCAAGTACTTCGGTGCAATGTCAAACACCGTGGTCAATAAACTCCCATGGGCACAAGTGCCTTCGGGTGCTCTGCCCAGGACCAGACCGAGCCCTTAATATGCACAGCAATTCATGTATACTTTTTGACATCCACTCTCATTTATATAGCCAATATAGAATTTCAAGAAGTTTACACATTGTAGGAACATAAGGTAGATTTTCAGGAATAGAGTTCAAGGATAATATCACATGTAAATGATGATTTATGACCAAGCTACTTAAAATGCATGATACATAGGCCAATCAGGGTTTAGGAGGTGGCCAGAGATCATTGGGTAAGGGCTAGATAGAAGCCCAAAATTTTAGTTTATAGGGAAATGGCGCCCTTGCAGAGGGTCTCTATTTCAGTAAATATAGTCTTCTCGGAGAGTCTCTATTTCAATGCTAAAATAGAGTCTTCCCGGATGGTCTCTATTTCAATAAATATAGTCTTCTCGGAGAGTCTCTATTTCAGTGCTGAAATAGAGTCTTCCCGAAGGGTCTCTATTTCAGTAAATAGAGTCTTTCCTGGGAGTCTCTATTTCAGTGCCGAATTAGAGTCTTCCCGGAGGGTCTCTATTTCAGTAAATAGAGTCTTTCCGGTGAGTCTCTATTTTAGAGGGTTAACCATCTAACATGATAATGGTTTACAGGTACTGTGAACAGGTTTAACAGGCTATGTGATTTGACAGGCTACATGATTAACAAGCTTAATTATGGCTATGTAATTAACAAGGTTTGACAGGATATGTAATTACCAAGCTCTATAATTAACAAATTTAACAGCTAAGAGGCTTAACAAAGTAAGTAATTACTAGGTTAATAGGTGTCAGGTTTAACGGGATCAGATTTAACAGGTAACTGGTTTAACATGTGATAGGTTTAACGAGATTCAGAAATAGAGACTTCCCGATGGGTCTCTATTTCAGAAGGTTAAAATGGAGTCTCCCCGGAGGGTCTCTATTTCATAAAATAGATACTTCCCGGAGGGTCTCTATTTCAGAGGGTTAACAATCACAGGTTTCTAACAGTATAACAGGTTTACATGTGCTGTAACAAGCAACAGGTTTAACATACTAATCACGGGTTAATAGTCTGTAGGATTTTTATAGGCTTAACAGGGTATGTAATTTACAGGTTAACATGTAACAGGTTTAACAAGTTTAGTAGTTTTAACAGGCTAATCATCAAGGTTTAACAGGTAACAGGTTTAATAGGGTAATCGATAGGGTTTAACGGGCTAACCACGGGATCTGGGGGCTTTAATCACACTAGAGAATGGTGCCCTGACCTGGGGCGCCCCAAGGTGAAATGGCGCCCTAGACAGGGGCGCCCTATTGAATGGCGGCTTGGCCAGGGGCGCCCTTCCCCTGGTGGCTCACTAGGCACAAATCACTATTCATCATGCAAAATTTCACGAATTCCGAAAATGAGGACATGGTAAAATAAAGAAAAATCTGGGGATTTCAAACTCATGCTCATGCAGGAGTTTCGTGATTTGGTTCAATAGATATAAGTTCCTAACATGTAGCTACTGTGGACGCACTTTTTGACACGCTTACTGTGTTCTTCGTTTATTCAGATGGTTTATTCGTCTGTTAAGTGCGTGGGCGTGCCAGTCACGAAGTGACAATTTATTCGGGCTCCGAAGAGCCCATGGTGTGCTCGATCTGACTCGGTTAGACGATTGTGTGGTTCGTGTCGGGACCAAAACCCGCCGCGCCATAAAGGTCACGACGTCATTTACATCCCCCGTACGAGGGAACACCCTTGATTAATCGCCGGGATTTAGGGCCTCATGGCCAGAAAATTAATTGCATGGAAAGGCCTATTAGGGAGCATTGAAATCCCCGTATGAGGGTGAGAAGAAAGCATTCGCGGTCATGTCGGTCGTGTACTGACCATTTAATGTTTGGACGAATGTCCGGCTCGAGAAAATCACGGTTATCGCGTGAAAACCGGAACGCATGTATGCCGAGGTGCGGCAAATTTATTGTTCGGAAGAGCGGAAAACATTCGGCTAAGCCTCGGTTGAAGCGGTCACAAACCAGTAAATCTGTTGGCCTGATGCAAGAGCAATCTGTGACCATACTGCGGTGGGCCCCCCGCGGTCGAAACAAGACTTGCATGAGCGTCATTAATATTTTCGGTGCCAAGGGGCAATGAGGGAATATCCCTTGAATCGGCTGAAAAGCCATGTGTCTAGGAAAGCGGAAGTTCAAAACGTGTCGGTCATTTGGGAGACCGTTTAATATTCGGACAGGTGTCCGACTTGAGAATATCATAATCGTCGCAGGAGGACCTGGAACATATGTATGCCGTGATACGGCAAGTACATTATTCCGAGACACTGAAAACATTATGTTAAACCTCGGTTAGTGTAGCAGGAGACTAGCGAATTTATTGGCCCGGTGCAAGATCGAGTCGGGACCATACCGAGGGCGCCTCCCGCGGTCCAAACGGGGCTTGCGTGGGCATCATTAATGTTCCCGGTGTCGGAGGGCAACGGGGAAGAGTCCCGGGACTAGATTCCAAAACTAAAACATGATCGAAGGAAGCGAGCTATAGGCCGAGGGTGTGGGTCAGACGGTGACCACAATCGGGACGGACCCGAGGTCCAAGCACAGCCCACAAAGGCCTTATTGATATTCCCGTGTATAGGGTCCAGGGATGACATGAGCCATCTCGTTCTATTCAGATTTCTATCGGTCACTTGCGGACCACTTGATATTCGGACAAGGGTCCATATTGAAGGTGCGATGTAGATAGGAACAATCCTGTACAAATATATGCCGAGTTTGCGGCAATTTCGATGAAAGGGCGGGAACGAATCCCGATAGAGTGAATCCGATATCACGAGCTATCGGCCGGGAGCAATACTAGGTCACGACCACGTCGGGGTAGGAGTCGTCGGCCATGTTGGTTGCTCACGGGTCTTTTCATATTCAGACACAGGTCCATAATAGAAACGCGGCGAAAACCGAGGTGAACCCGTTCAAATGTTTGCCGAACGTGCGGCAATTTTAGTAGTGGCTCGGAAGGGATCCGGCCTGAGGAACGAGTCCGGTTTAATCGGAATGTCAGCCCGAGGCGAGGTCAGGCCATGGCTATTTCGGGATAATTTCCAAGACTCGGGCCCAACCTGGAAGGGCGACATTATTGTTCCTTCAGCATCGGGTCACGGGGGAGACGGGGCTGCAACATAGATTTTACCATTTTTTTTATCTGGGCTTTAAATTATGTGCATATATATTTTATTGCTGATTTTCCCTTTTATGTATTTATTCTGGATGATTTCTCCATTTTGTTTATTATTATTACTATTATATCTTCCCTACCCTTTTTTACTATTATTATTATTATTTCATTTTTTGTTTATTTCTCATATATATATATATATTCAGGTTTATTTGTTTATCATGATTTTTAATAATTTATTATCATTATCATTATCATGACATATTTATATACATATTTATTTTGGAGGAAAAGTGGGCCGTTGGGGGCAGAAAGGGGTGTACCGGCGAAGGCTGGGAGAGCGTACCGGAGAGCAGCTAGGAGAGTGTACCGGGTAGGTTAGAGGGTGCCGGAGAAGCGCCAAGAGAGTATGCCGGGGAGGGAGTTGGCGGGCGTGCCGGGCTAACTCGAAGTCTGTACATTGTCTGCTAGCACACGCGCAGAGTCTGTACATCGTCCATTTACTGCAACTCAAAGTCTGTACACTGGCTACTAGCACACACGAAGTCTGTATGTCCCTCAGCCCAAAGTCTATACATTGGCTGGTCGCTGCGACCCGAAGTCTATACATCGTCTGGTTGCTGCATACAAAGTCTGTACATCCTTCAGCTCAAAGTCTGCACATTGCAGCTCAAAGTCTACACATTGGCAAGCCCAAAGTCTGTACGTTGGCCAGCTCAAAGTCTATACACTGGCCAACACAAAGTCTATACATTCTGCATTGGCAGCAGCTCAAAGTCTATACATTGTCCATTGGCTGTAGTTCAAAGTCTATACATTGGCCAGCTCAACGTCTGTACATTGGCCAGCTTAAAGTCTATACATTGCAGCTCAAAGTCTGTACATTGTAACTCAAAGTCTGTACATTGCAGCTCAAAGTCTATACATTGTCCATTGGCTACAGTTCAAAGTCTATACATTGGCGAACCCAAAGTCTGTACGTTGGCCAGCTCAAAGTCTATACATTGCAGCTCAAAGTCTGTACATTGCAGCTCAAAGTCTATACATTATCCATTGGCTGCAATTCAAAGTCTGTACATTGGCCAGCCCAAAGTCTATACATTGGCCAACTTAAAGTCTATACATTGCAGCTCAGAGTCTGTACGTTGCCCATTGGCTGCAGTTCAAAGTCTGTACATTATACCTCAAAGTCTGTACATCAGCCAACCCAAAGTCTACACATTGGCCATTGGCCGGAGTTCAAAGTCTATACATTGGCCAGCCCAAAGTCTGTACATTGGCCAACATAAAGTCTATACATTACATCTCAAAGTCTATACATTCCAGCTCAAAGTCTGTACATTGCAGCTCAAAGTCTATACATTAGCCATTGGCTGGAGTTCAAAGTCTATACATTGGCCAGTCCAAAGTCTGTACATTGGCCAACCCAAAGTCTATACATTGTTCAAAGTCTGTACATTACAGCTCAAAGTCTGTACGTCAGCCAACCCAAAGTCTATACATCAGCCATTGGCTGGAGTTCAAAGTCTATACATTGGCCAGCTCGAAGTCTGTACGTTGGCCAACTCGAAGTCTATACATTGCAGCTCAAAGTCTGTACATTGCATCTCAGAGTCTGTACATTGGCCATTGGCTGCAGCTCAAAGTCTATACATTGGCCAACTCAAAGTCTGTGCGTTGGCCAGCTCGAAGTCTACACATTGCAGCTCAAAGTCTGTACATTGCTTGTTGCTGCGTTCGTGCCTCAACCTGCCAAGTCTGTACATTGGTTTCTATTTCTGGGAGACGGTGGAAGAAGAGGTAAGACAGGGAGATAGATGAGGGAGAGACATGTTGAAGTTAGATGGAAGGCTCTATCACCACAGGATGTGGATCTAGAGGGGGGGGTGAATAGATCAACTGGCTATTTAAAAATTAGGCCTAGAATCAAATGCGGAATTAGAAGAACACTAAACGAACACAGCCAATGCACCGAATGAAACACACAAGATATGCTGAACAAGCAATCAAACACACGAGAGGCACAAGGCTTTTAGGTGGTTCGATCAATCCGATCTACGTCCACCCCACATTCAACTCGAATGTGGATTACTGCTGATACACAACTTCAATCAGCTGGGCTCTACAGCTTGCCAACAACAGCTAGGGCTTACAGCTTATCCCGACCAGAGGAATACCCTCTGCAACAGCTGAGCTTCACAACTTGCTCTGCTGGGCACTACAGCTTAGCCGACCAGAGGAACACCTCTGCAACACCACTGCCTCACAGCTTGACACCGCTGACTAACAACTTGATCGAACAAGAGTTTTCAAGGAGAAATAGCAAGACTGAAAACAAACAAAACACACAATCAAATGGAAGAAAACCAAAGTGACTGTAGCAATATCAGCTCTGGTAACTGGACCAAGAGGCTGATTCACAAGCTCTCACAATAACTCATCTCTCTTTTTCTTCTTCTCTGTTTGTTCTTCCTCTCACAGTGGATCTCGGTGGCTGCTGCTTCAGGCTCGATGTATAGACTTCGCCAACTTCGATCAATCATTTACAGAAGATGAAGACTGCTATATATAACAGCAGCAGGTGGATAAGGGCGCGTGGCTTCCACAGTTCCCGCCCAAGTGAATTCGCCAGATCCGAGGCAATTCCATCCACGTGTCAGCATCTGCACACCTCGTCCTCCTGGGATCACGAGCCATGTCAGCAATCTTAGTAGAGAATCCCTGTCAGTCAGAGTATCGGATGATCAGATTAAATAACAACTCTGTATAGACTTATCAGAAGAACTGCGTTGTATAGACTTCATATAAGTGAAAGCGATGTACAGACTTGCTGTATGAAGCAACCGCCGTACAGACTTAGGTGATATGAAGACTGTCAATGTATAGACTAAGTGAAGATCAATGCAATGTACAGACTTCGCAAATGAAGATGCAATGTGTAGACTTCATGAATGAAGATGCAATGTGTAGACTTCAGTGAGAAGATGCAATGTGTAGACTTCAGTGAGACTCAAATGAAGACAGACGATGTATAGACTTCAGAACTGATGCACGATGTACATACTTCATGAGACTCGAATGAAGACAAGCGATGTATAGACTTCACGACTGATGAATGCAATGTATAGACTTTGCAAGATGTAAAGGAGTTGAGTGTATAGACTTAACGATGTGAAGACTTGTCAACAAAGGACAGTACAGACTTGAGGTGAAGACCGATGTATAGACTTTCTAAAAGAACGGCTGTATAGACTTGAAGCAATGGAAAACATCGACTGTATAGACTTTGAACTGCAACGTAGGTAAAGGCATCGATGTATAGACTTCGAAGTTGAATGTAGGTAAATAACCCAATGTGCAGACTTTGAATCGCAACGAAGGAACAGATGCCAATGTACAGAGTTTGGCAAACAGCGATGTACAGACTTGGCCAAACAGTCCAATGTATAGACTTGAGGCATGGAGGCCAATGTACAGACTTTACCTCGTGCAAGCTACAGTGAATGAATGTATAGACTTCGAACTCTTGAGCTCTGCATAGACTTTGCAGTCAACAGGCGATGTATAGACTTTGGAGTATGAGACCAATGTACAGACTTTGTAAAACAGAAGCCTGTATAGACTTGGAAGATCAAGACACTGAGGAAGACGGTCCACTGTACTAACTTAGATGCCATTGACAAATGCATGCTACAGTCTAATGTATGGACTTACATGAGACGCTCATTGAGACGCTCAATGTACAGACTTCGCCTGACACCGTCCAATGTACAGACTTTGCCTTGGACTCTAAATGAGACGGACAGTGTATAGACTTAGCCAATGTAATGAGTTGACGCTACAGTGTATGTCAATGCAATGAGTTGACGCAGTCCAATGTACAGACTTTCAAGCCTGAAGGCCAATGTGTGGACTTGCACAGTAGCTTCAAAGTATAGACTTGATATGTGTGCTTCGGTTGTACAGACTTCACTCTAGCAGGTAATGTAGCAATGCATATACTTTGATCTTGAACGTGCAGTGTATAGACTATGCAATGCACTGTGGATGTATGGACTTTGCAACGACGGGAAATGTGTAGACTATGCACAAACAGATGAGTCGACTCATGAGAACAGGGGGTCGACCCATAACAATGTATAAACTTTGCAATCGACAGGCAATGTACACACTTGCTAGGATGCTACAAGAGACACGGACAGTGTACAGACTTACGTTACTGTAGCAATGTATAGACTTTGAGACTTTGAGTGTGTGTTCAGTGTGAAACAAGATAAAATGCATAGAACACACAGACAATCTGATAAAAGTAATTTCATCAAAACATAAACTGTGTTGCCAATCAATCAAAACAATGTGTTGCCATATGAAGTAAAGTTACATGTCAACACCATCAACATAGAGGAGTCACAATAATCTCCCCCTTTTTGATGATGGCAACCCCTTATCATATAGAGTAGCAACATCCTGTCATACAGATGCATTTTTGATGAAGGACATGATTTGTTATTCAGATTGTTATGCAGATGCATGTAGATGCTATGAATGACATGCTGCATGCATGTAGATGCTATGAATGCCATGCTGCATGCTACAAAATATAAGCAACTCCCTGCTAACAAAATTTTTCCCCTTTGCCATACCATGATGCAGATGCATACACTCCCCCTGAATGCAGAATTCTCAATTCAGAATTCTCCCCCTGAACTGAAGGAATGAATTCAGACAATATTCTCCCCCTTTGCCATCAACAAATAGGAGGGAAAGTGAGTGCAAGCGAAGGAAAAAGAAAGTTCAGCTGATTGGCATTCTTAGCAAGTAGTTCAGAAATTAAGCAACTAAAGCACAGAACCTTCAGTCATATGAACTGAGAAATGGCTTAGAAATTAAAATTCTGGTTTAAAGGTTATAAAAATGAGAGTTCATGCACTACATTCATTGGATAAGGTAGATGTGCATGATAAAATAATAAACCAGAGTCATATTTACATGAGAGATTCAGTTTCAGAATATCTTACTTTCATAGACTCAGTAAAATGTGTTAAGAGAAACCAGGTCATGTATTGAAATTAAACAATTGACATCCATGAAATTTCTTTGAAGGAACAGCATTTTCAATATTATTTCATTTAGGGCATTTAGGTACCAAAAGTCTTTTTACGTAAGGGTATACGTTTATCAGACGCCAATACCCCTAGATACTCAATATGATGGACCATCTTGCCTATGATCAAACTCAATAGAATTGATTGACACCTTTTTGTGTGAGGGTACACGTTTATTAGACGCCAGTTACCCCCAGGTACTCAGTGAAAATAACCTACTGTTTTGATCATTTTATATAGAGATAGCTGATACACCTCATGACATGAGTGGTGTCCACTTCTTTGATGGATTACTCAGTTTCTCAGTGATTTACCAGTCATCGCTCTGTCAATGTATTTTTCAAATAATTTTCAATATTTTTCAATATCTTTCTTAGCTACCCTTTATTTGTTTCAGAATGACTTGTTTAAGGACAATACACATACTTAGCTTCTCTAACATGATTTCAGATGAGTTTTTAGATTTCAGATATAATTAGCTTTGTCTGACATGAAATAAGATAAGGGTTGAGAGGTTTATCAATTTTCAGCATCCTTATTTATGGATTGTAGTCTTTCAACTCTAAAGATTATAAATTTAAACCATTAAGTCAGTCTTTAAGCAATTAAAGTTCTTATGAGAGAAGAAGTCTGTTTTCTATTGCTTAATATTTAGAACTGACTAAAAGATTGCCATACTGTCAGACTTAACTCTGAATTATATGCAATACTCCCCCTGTCTATGTGCATGTGATCTTGCAGATGTGGACTGAACAAATGATTTTAAAAATCATGCTTACTCAGACTATCTTATCGTGCAGTATGACCCATGGTACTAGGCGGAGAACCTGGTCATAAGGACCATCTCACACATAGTAAGAACCTCCAGATAGATTTTCCTGCCCTTTGGTAGCTTACCATTGGATATACCAGGGTAATGCAAGGAGATGCAGTGCAATACAATCATGCAGAAATATAGACATATCATGCATCTAGACATATATATGGAATGATGATCATGAGTGCAATAAAAAATATGAGAGTCATGCATTATCATAAGTCTGTTGCACAATGTTTATTCAATCTATCAATAGCAAGTCCAAATCAGAAGTTTATTCAAAGCAGCTCAAAAGTTTTATTCAAGTCAACAAAGAGTTCATTCATTATGCCGAAATTTACACAAGCTAAGTTCTCTTCTAAAAAATTTAAAATTTTCATTTCCAAGTGGCTTAGTAAAGATATCAGCAACTTGTTTGTCTGTTTCAATGAAGTCCAGTTCAATTTCCTTTTTGTTCACAGCATCTCTTAGAAAATGATGTTTTATTTCTATGTGCTTAGTCCTAGAATGATGAACATGATTTTTAGCAAGGCATATGGCACTAGTATTATCACATAGAATTGGAATACATTCCAGTTTTATCTGATAATCATCTAGTTGGTGCTTAATCCACAGTACTTGGGCAGCACAATTACCTACTGCAACATATTCAACTTCAGCTGTAGACAATGCTATAGTGTGTTGCTTCTTAGATGCCCAAGATACTAGACAGCCACCAAGGAATTGACAATAGCCACTAGTGCTTTTTCTATCTACTCGACACCCAACATAATCAGCATCAGTGTAAGCTAGAAGCGCTAACTCACACCTAGCAGGATACCATAATCCTAGCTCTTGGGTGCCTAGTAGATATCTAAAAATCCTTTTCACTGCTTTAAAATGATTTTCTTTAGGACTGGCCTGAAATCTAGCACATAATCCTACAGCGAATTGCATATCAGGCCTAGATGCTGTTAAGTAGAGAAGGGATCCGATCATACCACCTCTGTATAACTTCTGGTCAAATGGGTTACCTTTAGTGTCTTCATCCAAGCTTGTAGAGGTACCCATTGGAGAAGCTATCTCTTTAAGTTTATCCATCTTGTATTTCTTGAGTAGATCCCTTGTGTACTTGGACTGAGCTATAAATATTCCATCCTTTATTTGTGTAACCTGCAGTCCAAGAAACAATTTGAGCTCACCCATTGAGCTCATTTCAAACTCATTAGTCATTGTTTTAGAAAATTCCTCACACAATTTGGGGTTAGTTGACCCAAAAATGATATCATCCACATAAATCTGTACAATAAGAATTTCAGAATGACTCACCTTTGTAAACAAGGTCTGATCAACTACTCCTCTAGTGAATTTTTGATCAGTGAGGAACTTGCTCAACCTGTCGTACCAAGCTCTGGGAGCTTGCTTAAGACCATAGAGAGCTTTATTTAATTTGTAAACATGATTAGGGAAATCTAGACATTCAAACCCAGGGGGCTGTCTAACATAGACATCCTCATTAATTTCCCCATTCAAGAATGCAGATTTTACATCCATCT
The DNA here is from genome assembly GCA_022559845.1 of Amorphophallus konjac. Classification (NCBI taxonomy): domain Eukaryota; kingdom Viridiplantae; phylum Streptophyta; class Magnoliopsida; order Alismatales; family Araceae; genus Amorphophallus; species Amorphophallus konjac. The sequence continues at coordinate 264,366,485 of CM040120.1, forward strand.
GCTGGAGGATTATACCTGGGGAACATGCATAGGCTAATAAAATTCTAACAGCTTCTAATCTGGCTACAGGGGCAAATGACTCTTCAAAGTCAATACCAAACTCCTGGTTGTACCCCTGAGCAACAAGTCTGGTTTTATTTTTAACAATATTCCCTAATTCATCAGATTTATTCCTGAAAACCCACCTAGTCCCTATGACTGTTCCATGATCAGGAGGTGGGACCAAGTGCCACACCTTGTTCCTGTCGAACTGATTAAGCTCCTCATGCATGGCATTAATCCAATGCATATCCTTGAGGGCACAATCAATGGACTTGGGTTCAATTTGAGAGACAAGAGCATATGCATTTAATTCATCCTGAATTCTAAAGTGACCTCTAGTTCTAGGGGGATCATTCAGATTGCCAATGACATTATTCACAGGGTGATCTTTAAGATATCTAATGTTAACAATCTGAGTTTCAGGAATTTCACTTACCTCCCCCTGAACTTCAGGTTCTTCTTCATTTTGCTCTTCTTTATCTTCCTCACCATCAGACTGGTCTGCAGAGTTTTCATCTTTCAAAATGTTCCCATCTTCGTTCCTGCAATAACCATGGTTAGTTTCCATCAAGGTTTCATCAAAGATAATGTGTGGAGATTCTTCAACAATTTTTGAGTTTAAATTGAACACTCTATAAGCCCGGGTGTTTTCAGAATAACCGAGGAAGATTCCTGGTTCACCTTTTGGCTCAAATTTATCAAGGTCCCTCTTGTCATTTATATGTATAAAACATTTACAACAAAAGACCTTGAAGTGGGTGATTGAAGGTTTCTTACCTCTCAAAATCTCATAAGGGGTTTTTTGGGTGGAAGGTCTCACCATTGCCCTATTAATTACATAACAGGCTGTGTTGACTGCTTCAGCCCAGAATTTTCTTGGCAGTTGACCTTCAACTAAGAGAGTTCGGCCCATTTCCACTAGAGTTCTGTTCCTCCTCTCGACAACACCATTCTGCTCAGGTGTCCTGGGTGAGGAGAACTTATGATGAATCCCACTTGACTTGCAAAATTCTTCAAAGTGTGAGTTTTCAAACTCACCTCCATGATCAGTCAAAATATTTTCAATTTTTTGATTTATTCTTATACAGAACTCCTGAAATTCTGAGAATGCATCATTCTTATGTGACAGAAAAAATACCCAAGTATACCTAGAAAAATCATCTACTAAGACAAACCCATACCTCCTCCCTGATAAGCTGACAGATCTGGTTGGCCCAAAAAGGTCCATGTGTATCAGCTCATAGGGTTTGGAAGATAGATTTTCAGTTCTAGACTTAAATGACTTTCTAGTTATCTTTGATTGAGTACATGCATCACAGATTTTATTTTCTTTCTTGAAGGAAACTTCAGGAAGTCCTCTAACCATGCTATGCTTGTTTAGTTTATGCAAAATGGTATAACTAGCATGGCCTAACCTACGATGCCATAAAAATGCTAAATCTTCTCTATTGGCAGTAAGACATAGGTTAGAATGCTGAATATCATCTAGATCTATCATGTATGTGTTATTTATTCTTTTTCCAGAGAATTTTACAATTTCTGAATCAGGTTCAAAAACCTTGCAGCATTGAGAATCAAATAAAACCTTATGACCCTTATCACACAACTGGCTGATACTAAGTAAATTGTAAGCTAACCCTTCAACAAGCATAACATCATCAATGCAGCAGGTAGAACACTTACCTACCTTACCTGATCCAATGATCCTACCCTTTGTGTTGCTTCCAAAGGTGACAAGGCCTCCTAGCTTTTCAGTTAGCATGCAAAACTTGGCCTTATCTCCTATCATATGCCTGGAGCAACCACTGTCCAAGTACCACAAGTTGCTCTTGGCTGCCAGGCATACCTGCACACACAATTAGGGCAAAGAGTTTGGAACCCAAGTCTGATTGGGCTCCAATGTAGATGAAGTGCAAGTAAAGAAAGAGAGCATGGTTTTGGGAATCCACATTTGTTTGAAGCAGTTCTGTTCAGTGGATTTTCCAGATTTCTTTTTGTTTTGCTTTTTCTTGTTGACTTTCTTCTTATTTGCACCAACAGAGTTATTCATAGAATTGTTGTTATTGTGCCAATGCTTCGGCCAGGTTGTATTCATAAAGTTTTGGCCACAGTAGTTCCTGGGCTGGCTGTGGAAATGTTGGTAATTCCTAGGCATCTGACTACCATACCCATTTTCCCAATTTCTGACATAGGGTCTGTAAAAGTGTGTAGGTTGATGAACATACCCTGTATGCATCCCTTGAGTTCTAGTCCACCTACACCCATTAGGATAGATTGGCTGTGTGGGGTAGTAGGACTGAACTCTAGGTGGATTGAATTTGTTGGGCTGACTTCTGAAAATATTTTGTCTTCCCTGCACCCTTGACCCTGCTGACCTATTCATAGGTTTTGGTTGGGTCCTTTTCTGTGATGATGGTGGTGAAGACTTTTTGGCATTGACATGGGGTTTGTTGACCTGAGCAGGCTGACCCCTAACCTTGGGTTGAGCACTAGAGCTAGGTTTGGAAGTCCCAATTCTACTAGGCTCACCTACTTTCTGTTTGCCCTTCTCCTCTACATTTAGCCTTTTCAGATTCAAATTTGTCTTTACAGCATTATTAGAATTCATGTTGATCAGAGGTCTTTTCTCCTTTTGTGCAACAAAGGAAATAGTTTTCATTCCAAAGCTTTTAGTTGCACTAGAGTTGAATCCTAGGCCCTCTCTTCTGAAATTAACCTTTGACCCCAATAATGCATCTAAATTTTTAGATCCTTGGGTCATTTTCTCAATTGTTTTTAGCTTATCCTCATTATCTTTCTGAACTTCATCAATAGATTTTTTCAACTCATTATTCACATTGAGGACAGCTTCATATTTTTCAGAAACAATTTTTATCTCATTTTCATAATTCTGAATTTTCAGTTTCCATGCATCAATTTCATTGTCTAATCTCACATTTTCTTCCTTAGAAATTTTCAGTTCTTTATTGATTTCTTCAAATTCAGAACATATGAGTTTCAGCTTACTGTTCTCAGTTTCTAAGCAGGTAATTTTATCAGACAATGAAGTATCATTTTGCATGATTTTAATTTTTCTTCGTAGATGCCTGTTTTCTTTTCTGACCTCATCTACTCTATCAGTAAGTTCATCATAAGCAACCATCCAATCAGTTATAGTAAAATTTTCATAGCGAGAGGATACCTCATCAGATTCTTCCTCTCTATCTTCTGAGCTGGTTGCCATGAGACAGATTGGCTTCTCAGCTTCAACTTCACTGTCCGAAGTGACGCTCAAAGATCCCTCGTCCTCATCACTCCAGGTACTCACCATAGCTTTCCCTTTTGTGTTCTTCTTCTTGGACTTGTCCTTGAGGTTCTGATTTGTCGGACATTCAGCTTTAAAGTGACCCGCCTTCCTGCATTGATAGCAAACATTAGTTTCAGCTTTCTTTACAGGGTTTGATTTATACCTTGTGTCTCGGCGGCCACTGTTGGGATTTCTTCGGCTGAATCTTCTTCCTTCCTTCTTGAGAAATCTCCGGAATTCCCAAGTAATCATGGCAATATCAGCATTTGCCACTTCTTCTTCATACAAGCTCTCTTCAGTTGATGATCCGTTGGGGCTGGATCGACTGGATCTGCTAGCACCAGCCTTCAGAGCTATAGGCTTCCTCTTTCTGTCAGCCTCCTCTATCTTCGGCAGATTCATCTCATAAGCTATTAAAGATCCGATCAGCTCATCTGCCTTAGTATTGTGCAGATCTCTTGACTCTTCCATAACTGTGGCCTTGGTGTGCCAAATTGGAGTCAAGGATCGCAACATCTTCCTGACTACATCATACTCAGAATATTTTTTCCCGAAGCCTCTGAGACCATTTGTGATAATAGTCAGCCGAGCATACATTTCTTTGACCGTCTCATTAGGCTTCATCTTGAAAGCTTCGTATTCTGAAACCAGTAGATTAGTCTTAGTCTCTCTGACTTGTGAAGTCCCCTCATAGATGACTTCAAGTGCATCCCACATTTCCTTCGCTGAGGAGCAGGCAGATATTCGTGAGAACTCGGTGGGATGCAGAGAGCACTAGATTGCATTGATTGCACTCCAGTTGAGCGTGGACCTTCTAATTTCCTCCTTGGTCCATACATCTTCATTTGGGGACAGCTCGAAAGGTCCCTTGCTAACCACCTTCCAAATTTCATAATCTTTATCCCTCAAGAATACCTGCATACGGTGCTTCCAGTATGCGTAGTTTGTTCCATCGAAGTATGGGGGCTTGGATGTGGAGTGTCCTTCAGCTATCATCCCTCTTCCGTCCATCTGTGCTTATCCTCTTCGGGCGGTAAGTCCCTGTAGAAGAGTCCTACTCTGATACCAAGTGTTGAAGTTAGATGGAAGGCTCTATCACCACAGGATGTGGATCTAGAGGGGGGGGTGAATAGATCAACTAGCTATTTAAAAATTAGGCCTAGAATCAAATGCGGAATTAGAAGAACACTAAACGAACACAGCCAATGCACCGAATGAAACACAGAAGATCTGCTGAACAAGTAATCAAACACACGAGAGGCACAAGGTTTTTAGGTGGTTCGATCAATCCGATCTATGTCCACCCCACATTCAACTCGAATGTGGATTACTGCTGATACACAGCTTCAATCAGCTGGGCTCTACAGCTTGCCACAACGGCTGGGGCTTACAGCTTATCCCGACCAGAGGAACACCCTCTGCAACAGCTGAGCTTCACAGCTTGCTCTGTTGGGCACTACAGCTTAGCCGACTAGAGGAACACCTCTGCAACACCACTGCCTCACAGCTTGACACCGCTGACTAACAGCTTGATCGAACAAGAGTTTTCAAGGAGAAAATAGCAAGACTGAAAACAAACAAAACACACAATCGAATGGAAGAAAACCAAAGCGACTGTAGCAATATCAGCTCTGGTAACTGGACCAAGAGGCTGATTCACAAGCTCTCACAATAACTCATCTCTCTTTTTCTTCTTCTCCGTTTGTTCTTCCTCTCACAGTGGATCTCGGTGGCTGCTGCTTCAGGCTGGATGTATAGACTTTGCCAACTTTGATCAATCATTTACAGAAGATGAAGACTGCTATATATAACAGCAGCAGGTGGATAAGGGCGCGTGGCTTCCACAGTTCCCGCCCAAGTGAATTTGCCAGATCCGAGGCAATTCCATCCACGTGTCAGCATCTGCACACCTCGTCCTCTTGGGATCACGAGCCATGTCAGCAATCTCAGTAGAGAATCCCTGTCAGTTAGAGTATCGGATGATCAGATTAAATAACAACTCTGTATAGACTTATCAGAAGAACTGCGTTGTATAGACTTCATATAAGTGAAAGCGATATACAGACTTGCTGTATGAAGCAACCGCCGTATAGACTTAGGTGATATGAAGACTGTCAATGTATATACTAAGTGAAGATCAATGCAATGTACAGACTTCGCAAATGAAGATGCAATGTGTAGACTTCATGAATGAAGATGCAATGTGTAGACTTCATGAATGAAGATGCAATGTGTAGACTTCAGTGAGAAGATGCAATGTGTAGACTTCAGTGAGACTCAAATGAAGACAGACGATGTATAGACTTCAGAACTGATGCACGATGTACATACTTCATGAGACTCGAATGAAGACAAGCGATGTATAGACTTCACGACTGATGAATGCAATGTATAGACTTTGCAAGATGTAAAGGAGTTGAGTGTATAGACTTAACGATGTGAAGACTTGTCAACAAAGGACTGTACAGACTTGAGGTGAAGACCGATGTATAGACTTTCTAAAAGAACGGCTGTATAGACTTGAAGCAATGGAAAACATCGACTGTATAGACTTTGAACTGCAACGTAGGTAAAGGCATCGATGTATAGACTTTGAAGCTGAACGTAGGTAAATAACCCAATGTGCAGACTTTGAATCGCAACGAAGGAACAGATGCCAATGTATAGAGTTTGGCAAACAGCGATGTACAGACTTGGCCAAACAGTCTAATGTATAGACTTGAGGCATGGAGGCCAATGTACAGACTTTACCTCGTGCAAGCTACAGTGAATGAATGTATAGACTTCAAACTCTTGAGCTCTGCATAGACTTTGCAGTCAACAGGCGATGTATAGACTTTGGAGTATGAGACCAATGTACAGACTTTATAAAACAGAAGCCTGTATAGACTTGGAAGATCAAGACGCTAAGGAAGACGGTCCACTGTACTGACTTAGATGCCATTGACAAATGCATGCTACAGTCCAATGTATGGACTTACATGAGACGCTCATTGAGACGCTCAATGTACAGACTTCGCCTGACACCGTCCAATGTACAGACTTTGCCTTAGACTCTAAATGAGACGGATAGTGTATAGACTTAGCCAATGCAATGAGTTGACGCTATAGTGTATGTCAATGCAATGAGTCGACACAGTCCAATGTACAGACTTTCAAGCCTGAAGGCCAATGTGTGGACATGCACAGTAGCTTCAAAGTATAGACTTGATATATGTGCTTCGGCTGTACAGACTTCACTCTAGCAGGTAATGTAGCAATGTATATACTTTGATCTTGAACGTGCAGTGTATAGACTATGCAATGCACTGTGGATGTATGGACTTTGCAACGACGGGCAATGTGTAGACTATGCACAAACAGATGAGTCGACTCATGAGAACAGGGGGTCGACCCATAACAATGTATAAACTTTGCAATCGACAGGCAATGTACACACTTGCTAGGATGCTGCAAGAGACATGGACAGTGTATAGACTTACATTACTGTAGCAATGTATAGACTTTGAGACTTTGAGTGTGTTCAGTGTGAAAATAAGATAAAATGCATAGAACACACAGACAATCTGATAAAAGTAATTTCATCAAAACATAAACAGTGTTGCCAATCAATCAAAACAATGTGTTGCCATATGAAGTAAAGTTACATGTCAACACCATCAACACAGAGGAGTCACAACAAGACAGAGGGTGTACCGGTGGGGGGAGAGAGTATGATGGTGAGGGAGAGAGTGTACCAGTGAGGGGGGGAATGGAGTGTGCCGGTGAGAGGGAGAGTAAGAAAGAGAGTGGGACGGTGAGGAGGTGTGTACCGGTGAGGGAGAGACGGTGGGAGTGTATCGGCGAAGGAGGATGGGAGTGTACCGGTGAGGGGAAGGTTGAAACGGAGGAGGAGTGTGCCGGTGAGGAGCCAAGAAGGTGTGCCCTTGAAGGGCTAATAGGGTGCACCGGTGAAGGCTGGAACAGACGTGCCGATGAAGGCCCACTCCCCTGCTACTTGCTTTAAGGCTTTTCTTTTCTTCTTTTCTTTGGGTTTTGAGTAGTTTTATACAAGTCTTTCCTCCTTTTCCTCACAGCCTATTCTTTATAATATTTTGTTGTTCCATTTGTTGGTTGCTTCCTTTTATCCTTTTAATATGTTATCGTTTCAAGCGAAAATTTGGCAGCATCTCCCCTTGACCCGAGCGTAAGGGAGATAAAGGGAACGCGCCCACAGGGAGTGGCGGAACCCGTCAACTGGAGGTGGGTGCCCAAAGGCGGCAGCACCTTTAATGAAACATCAGAGAACCTCGGAGAAAACAACGAGCGGGAGACCTCTAATACTGGATAGGGTGGACTGGGGGTTAGCCAAGGCGTACTGGCCAAGGACGAGCACAGGGTGCTTGAGGGGTGTACCGGACTAGGGAGAGGCCAGCGTACCGCTAAAGCACCAAGGGGAGGTGTACCGTTGGAGGGCTACTATGGGTGTGCCGGCCAAGGTGCCGGAAGGGTGTGCCGCTGGGGGAAAGTGCAGGTGTGCCGCTGAAGGCGCAGAAGGGTGTGCCGGCCAAGGAGCCAGAAGGTGTACCGCTAGACGGGGGTGCAGGCGCACCGGGCAAGGCCCCTAAAAGGGGCTGGCGTGCTAATGGGGCAGGGGCATTGGGCTGATCAAGCCCACGAGGAAAATATTTTTGGGAGGTGGCTCAAAGGGCAGGCAAGGGACTTACAGGTGGGCTTCTACCAGAAGATCACAACGCGGAGGGGCTGTGCACTGGAAAGGCTCACGACCTCATACCACCCGAGGTGGTGCGGTGTCCGGAGGAAACTGTCTGTAGGAGGAGTTAAGGAAAACACCGGGAAGAGGGGGAGGAAGGACGATCAAGCACACGGCGGCACAAATCAATCAAGATGATGAGAAAACCCATCAAAGGGGACAATACTCATTCATGGGGGAACAAAAGGCCGTGGCCAGCCATACACATTACCAATCATGCCCAAGCTAAGGCTACGAACAAGAAATAAAACGAAAGAACAAAAGAACAGGGAAGAAGAAGAAGAAAAGGGGGGAAGTGTTGGGGATCAGAGCAGGGTGACCACCCATTGCCCCTTTCCCCCACTTCCCCCTACTACATTGAGCTCCCTCTCTCTCTCTCTTACTCTCTCTTGCTCGGTGGTCGTCGGAGAAACCCCACGTCGGAGCCCTCCTTCTTCTCTTCTCTCTTTTTCTTCTTTCTTCTCTTTTCTGGCGGCGGCTTTCTCTTGTCGCTGGTTCTGCGTCTGTGTTCTCTGTTTGTGTATCCTTCCCTCTCTCCGCCTCTCTTTTTCGTCGGAGCGAGGGGTTCTTATACCCCTGGTCAGGCCGACAAAAACTGAGGACGGGAGTAGGTGGGGCGAGGATAGCCGAGCAAGGTGCAGGCATGGGCCTGCCATGCTTTCGCTGCGCGCCGAGAGCTACGAGCGTTGACCGGCGTGGATGGGCTAAACACTGTGCCGCTGGGGGCTGAGGAAGGCGCGCCACTGGAGAGCCTCGCAGGTGTGCCGCTGAAGGCCAATACCCAAGAAGTGTGCCGCTGAAGGCTTGAAATAGTGTGCCGTTGAAGGCTTAAAATAGTGTGCCGTGGAAGGCTTGAAATAGTGTGTCATGGAAGGCTTGAAATAGTGTGCCGTTGAAGGCCTGAAATAGTGTGCCGTTGAAGGCTTAGAATAGTGTGCCATTGAAGGGCTAGAAGGGGTGTGCCGTTGAAGGTCCCAAAGGGCGTGCTGCTGAAGGGCCCAGGGGCGTACCGCTGGAGGCCTAAATGGGCAGTTATGAGCCCATTGTGAGCGCGAGTTATGGCTTATTTGATTTTCTTCGAGGCCCATGGATTGTGGGGCTCTCGAGGGTTGAGTTCTCTTCACTATCGTGACCCCGAAGATAGCTCCATGATAGTGTATGTGCGTTCGGGGAGTCCGGACGGCCCCGCTTTTCCACAGCGTCTTCGGTTGAAGTTGTTATTGGTGCTGGACTAGTTGGGATGTATGGGTGTGCAATTTTGCACGTCCACAAATGCCCCCCACCCACGGGTAGCACAGGCGAAGGATGAGCCGGGCGGTGCCCGTGGGTGTACTGGTCACTTCTTCTCTTTGTTGGTGCCGACGGGGTGTTGGGAATTGGCGTAGCATTTTTCTTTCTTCTCTTCTTCATTAGTGCCGACAGGTTGCCGGGAGCTGCTGTAGCATGTTGGTCTCTTCTTCTCTTTTGCATCAGTACCGACAGGGTGTCGGGAGCTGCCATGGTTTATTTGTCTTTTCTTCTCTTTGTCAATGCCGATAGAGTGCCGGGCGCTGACATGGTATGCTGGTCCCCTTTTCTCTTCGTCAGTGCCGACGAGGTGTCGGGAGCTGACATGGTATGTTGGTCTCTTCTCCTCTTCGTTAGTGCCAACGGGGTGTCGGGCGCTGACCTGGTTTGTTGGTCTCTTCTTCTCTTCGTCAGTGCCGACGGGGTGTCGGGAGATGACATGGTTTGTTGGTCTCTTTGTCTCTTCGTCAGCGCCGACGGGGTGTCGGGAGCTGACCTGGTTTGTTGGTCTCTTCTTCTCTTCGTCAGTGCCGACGGGGTGTCGGGACGCTGACCTGGTTTGTTGATCTTATTGTGTCTTCGTCAGTGCCGACAGGGTGCCGGGAGCTGACCTGGTTTGTTGATCTCTTTGTCTCTTCGTCAGCGCCGACGGGGTGTCGGGAGCTGACCTAGTTGGTTGATCTCTTTGTCTCTTTTCTTTCTTTTCTTCTCTCTTTTCTCTTCTTTACTTCTTCTTTTTTTTTCTTCTCTTCTTTGTCGTCTCTTTTTTGTCTTCTCTCTTTTTTGTTGTTTGTTTTTTTTTCTTCTCTCTTTCCCTCTTCTTCTCTTCTTCCCTTTTTTCTTTTCTTTTTTTTTAAGAACTCTGGGTGGCTGCTGGCGTGGATGCCAATGATATAAGAGTTGTCGGCACAGCGGCCGATAATTGGAAGCTGCTGACATGGGAGCCAATAATTGAAAAATTGTTGACCCGAAGGCCGATGATTGAAAGCTGTCGGCTCAGGGGCCGATAATTGAAAGCTGTTGGCATGGGAGCCAATGATTGAAAAGCTGTCGACCCGAAGGCCGATGATTAGAAAGCTGTCGGCTCAGGGGCCGATGAGTGAAAAGCTGTCGGCTCAGGGGCCGATGATCAAAAAGTTGTCAGCTCAGGGGCCGATAATTGAAAGCTGTTGGCATGGGAGCCAATAATTGAAAAGTTGTTGGCATGGGAGCCAATAATTGAAAAGTTGTCGACTCGAAGGCCGATGATTAAAAGGCTGTTGGCTCAGGGGCCGATGATTGAAAGCTGTTGACCCGAAGGCTGATGATTAGAAAGCCGTCGGCTCAGGAGCCGATAAGGGAGGTCAAAATAGCCAAGGTTGGGAGCGGGCTTGAAGAGCTGAAGTTAGGGATTAACGAGCCGCGAGGGCAAGAGGTAGGCCATGGGGGCTAAGGTTGGGCTCTACGAGCCGTAGCTGGGAACGTAGGCTTCGATGGCCTAAATTGAGTTTATTGTATGCACACATTTTATTATTTATTATTTTTTTATTATATTTCCTTTTATTCAAGCATGCAAGCATTCATTAGCAGGCATAACATAAATATAAGTAAGGCAGCTCCCTCTATAGGGGATAGGATAGGGACATCACCCATAATTCGTAGACACGGTGCGGGCCACGAGGCATAATTGAGGGGTGGTGCACCCGTCAAGAGGATATCGCATGTCTTGCATGCATAGCCTAAATTCACGCATTTCACCCGAGGCAATTCTCTGTGGCGTGGCAGTGCAAATGTGTGAACAAAGAGCCCTAACCATAGGGATATGCAGGTTTTCCTGGTGACACTCGAGGATCACTCTAGCGCCTACACATTAGTTCCAGGCTTTCGACTTTCGGTAGCTTCACACAGCCCCCATCTGTTTATTTTGGTAGCGGATTTCACCGTTCGGCGCGAGTCTCCTCATGTGTCTCAATGGGGATTCTCAGCTACTAAGATTCGTCCTTATTGTGATTCGCTTCACCATTTCGCGCGAGTCTCCTCATTTGTTTCAGTGGGGATTCCCGGCTACTCGGCTCCGCGTTTCTCTCTCTTTTCTTTTCTTTTCTCTCTTTTTTTTTATTTTTTTTTCTTCTTCTTCTTTTTTTTTACAGCGGGGGTAGGCAGCTTTTTCCTCACGATTATCTTTCACGCGAGTGCAGGAATTCAAGTCTCCGTAGAGTGCCAAGAAGAAATTCGGGCAATCCCTATAGTCGAAGGCTATTGAACACATTAAGTGCTAAGTGTGGGGGCGTTGTCTCAGGTTTATTTTGTGAGTTGGGCTTAGCGATTCAGCCATGACTCTTCCCCTTGACGTGTGCACCTGCCATAGTTGGGTTCCCTTCGAGCGTACACCGCGACGCACGTGCATCCGGAATCAGGGCGATATTATTTAGCAAGGAAACACGGTCCTAGAAAATTTCAAGGAGGTGTATTATTCTATATTAAGCAAGCATGCAAGCATGGCAATCAAGCATTCTCTTCTTTCTTCTCTTTTTTTTGTTTTGTTGTTTGTTTTGTTTTTTTTGTTTGTTTGTTTATTTTTATTATTATTTATTATTTTTTTTGTTATTTTTTTGTGTTTTTTTATCATGTTTTTTTATTTTTTATTTTACATAAGAAAATATTATTGTTACGTATAAGTGTAGTGGTATTAAAGGTATTAGGGAAGCAGACCACGAACGGCTGAAAAGATATTAGGGAAGTGGGCTATAGAACCCAAGGGACATTAGGGGAGTGGGACATAAGGGCTAAAGGATGCTGGGAAGCAGGCTGTGGGAGCCAGAATTGGGAAGAGAGGAGGGACGGATGGATTACTCCTGATAGTGGGCCCCGGCCGAGATGGCCATGTCGAGGGGCGTTGGGTAGCAGGATGTGAGAGTCGAAAAGAAGGGTCTCTTTTGTTCTCTGGTCGGGGAAGGGTCCGCACCAAAACGGAAGGTTTATTCTTTGATTCTCTGGCCGGGGAAGGATTCAAACCAAAGTGAGAGGTCTATTATTTTTTTTAACTGGGAAGCTGTCGGCTGGGGTGCCAATGATGAGGTAGCTGTCGGCTAGGAGCCGATGTCGAGGTAGCTATCGGCTAGGAGCCGATGATGAGGTAGCTGTCAGCCTGAAGGCCGATAATGAGGTAGCTGTCGGCTAGGAGCCGATGATGAGGTAGCTGTCGGCCAAGAGCCGATGATGAGGTAGCTGTCGGCTAGGAGCCGATGATGAGGTAGCTGTCGGCTGCGAGCCGATGATGAGGTAGTTGTCGACCCGAAGGCCGATAATGAGGTAGCTGTCGGCTTGAAGCCCCGATGGCTGAAAGTTGGTCGGTTTAACGCCCCGTCGGTGGAATATTTATCAGATTGAAGCCCTGATGGCCGAGTATCTGTCGGCTTGAAGCCCCTATGGCTAAATATTTTTTTGTTTAACACCCCAATGGCTGTTCATTCTCTTTTTCTCTTCTTCTTTTATGAACATGCAGGTGCAAAGACCGCGTCTGCCTCGTGATTCTCTCTCTCTTTTTTTTTTCTTTTGTAGAGAGGTAGGTGCAGAGACCATGTTCGCCCCGTGATTGTTCTTTCTCTTCTTCTCTTCTTCTTTTATGGAGAGGCAGGTGCAAGGACCATGTTCACCCCGTGATTGTTCTTTCTCTTCTTCTCTTCTTCTTTTATGGAGAGGCGGGTGCAAAGACCGTGTCTGCCTCGTGACTCTTTTTTTTCTTCTCTTCTTCTTTTTTAGAGAGGCAGGTGCAGAGACCATGTTCACCTCGTGACTCTTTCTTTTTTTTTCTTCTTTTGTAGAGAGGCAGGTGCAGAGACCATGTTCGCCTCATGACTCTTCTTTTTTTTTCTTTTGTGTGATGAGGCGGGCTCGAAGACCACGTCTGCCTCATGTGTCTTCTTTTGGTTCTGCTCTTCTTCTTTTATGTGAAGAGACGGGTTCAGGGACCACGTCTGCCTCATGTGTCTCTTCTTCTTTTTCTTCCCTTCTTTTGCGTGATGAGGCGGGCTCGAAGACCACGTCTGCCTCATGTGTCTTCTTTTCCTTTTCTTCTCTTCTTTTGTGTGATGAGGCAGGCTCGAGGACCACGTCTGCTTCATGTGTCTTTTCTTCCTTTTCTTCTTTTATTTCGTGTGATGAGGCGGGCTCGAAGACCACGTCTGCCTCATTTGTATCCTTTCTTTCCTTATTTTCTTTTGTGTGATGAGACGGGCTCGAAGACCACGTCTGCCTCGTGCGTGTCTTTTTCTTTATTCTGCTCTTCTTTTCTCATTAATGCTACCACGCTGGAGTGTATTCCTCTTAATATGCCCCCAGGTTGGGGTGTAGCTTCATTTGGTATGCATCCCCCCTGAGGGGGTGTGTTTTGCCTCTTCGCTTCTATGCCCCCAGGCGGGGTGTATTTTTTTGCTTCTATGTCCCCAGACCAGGGTGTGTTTTTTTAATGCCCCCAAGGCAGGGTGTAGCTCTCTTCAAATGCCCCCCCCAAGCCGGGGTATACTCTTCGCGGCTTCTATGCCCCCAAGCGGGGTATGTTTCTTCTTCATGTGCCCCCAGGCCGAGGTGTGTTTTTGTTTCTTATACCCCCCCCCTTGGCGGGGGCAAATTTTGCTCTCTTTCTACCCCTGAAGGCGGAGGAGTGCTTCTCTTCATATGTCCCCGGCACGAGGGTGTATCTCTTGCTTCTTATGCCCCCCTGAGGCCAGGGTGTATCTCTTTACGGCTTCTATGCCCCCGAAGCAGGGTATGTTGTTTCTTCAAGTGCCGCTTAGGCGGAGTATATCTTCCTTCTTATGCTCCTAGATCGGGGTGTACGTCTCTTCTTCCGACGCCCCTAGGTCGGGGTATATTCTTTCTTAATGTGCTCCCAGGTCGCGATGTATGTTTCTTTGCTTTTTTTTACGCCCCCGGATCGGGGTAAATGCTTCTGCTTCTGCTTCTTATGCGTCAAGGGCGGAGTGTACCTCTTTGTGCCCCCTGAGCGGGGTGGATGCTCTACATGTGTCCCCGGGCCGGGGTGTAGCTTTGTCTCCCATGGAGGGGGTTTGTTGTTTCTTCAAAAGCCCCCAGACCAGGGTGTATTCTTCTCTTTCTTATACTCCCGAGGCGGGATGGGTTCTCTTCATGTGCCCCCGTGGCGGGATGTGCTTCTTTCTTCAAGTGTCCCCAGGCCGGGGTGAATTCTTTTCTTCTCCCCAGACACACCGGGGGGAATGTTTGCTTCTTGTGCTCCCAAGGTGGGGCGTATTGCTACTTTTGATGCCCCCAAGGTGGGGCGTATTGCTGCTTCTGATGCCAGCGAGGTATCCTTTATTTTTATATGCCTCCGGCACGGGGTGTATTCCGCTTCTAGTGCCCCCAGAGTGGAGTGTATTGCCGCTTTTGATGCGGGATGTAGTTCTTGCTTTTTATGCACCAGAGGCGGGGTGAATTCTTCTTCTTTGTTTACGTGCCCCCATATCGGGGTGTATTCCTCTCTTCATCTGTTTCCCTAAGCCGGGGGATGTTGTTTGTTCTGCTTCAAATGTCCCCGGGGGGGATATATGTTGCTTCATGTACCCCTGAGGCCGGGATGTATTCCTTCTTCGAAGGCCCCTAAGTCGGGGTGTATTATTCTCTTCTTATGCTCCCCGGGGCGGGGTACATTTCTTGCTTCTCATGCCCCCCACGGCGGGGTGTGGTTTCTCTCTTTGTGTGCCCCCATGGCGGGGCGGATCCTGCCTCCTTGCTCCTGTGTCCCGAGCGGGGCATGTTCTTCATGGCTTCTATGCCCCCAGTGGCGGGGTTTGTTTCTCCTTCACATGCCCCCAAGCCGGGGTGGACTTCTCTATGGCTTCTATGCCCCTAGGCGGGGTGTATGTTGCTTCATATGCCCCCAGGGTGGGGATGTATCCCGCTTCGAATGCCCCCATGGCGGGGTATGTCCTTGGCTCCTTATGCCCCCCAAGGTGGGGTGTGTTTTGCTTCTTGTGCCCTCGAGGTGGGGTGAATTTCTTTCTTTGTATGCCCCTAGTCCAGGGTGTGTTTCTTTTTCTTTGAGTGTCCCCAGGCCGTGGTGAATTCTTTTCTTCTTATGCCCCCATGGCGAGATGTAGCTTCTTCAAATGCCCCTAAGCCAGGGCGTATTCTTTATGGCTTCCATGCCCCCAGGCGGGGTATGTTTCTTCTTCAATCGTCCCTAGGACAGGGTGTATTCTTTTCTTTCTTATGCTCCCGAAGCGGGATGTAACTTCTTCAAATGCCCCTAAGCCGGGGCGTGTTCTTCATGGCTTTTATGTCCCCACTGGCGGGGTTTGTTTCTTCTTCAAATGCCCCTAAGCCGGGGTGGACTTCTCTTCATATGCCTCTGAGCTGGGACGTGGCTGTTGCTTCTAGGCCCTCGAGGCGAGGTGGGCTTCTTCTTCAAATACCCCCAAGATGGGGATGTGATTCTTGGCTTCATATGCCCCCAAGGCGGGGTATGTTCTGCTTCTTGTGCCCCCAGAGGTGGGGTGTATGTTGCTTTTTGCACCCCAAAGGTGGAGTGTATTTCTCTTCGAGTCCCCCTGAGTCGGGGCGTAGCTGTGTCTCGTGTGCCCCCCCTGTGGGGTGAGCTTGGCTTCTTGTGCACCCGAGGCGGGGTGAGTTCTTCTTGTCATGCCCCTGAGTCAGGGCGTGTTCTTTACATTTTCTAGGCCCTCGAGGCGAGGTGGCTTCTTCTTCAAATACCCTCAAGACGGGGGTGTGATTCTTGGCTTCATATGCCCCGGACGTAGGGTATATCTTTTGTTTCGTATGCTCACGAGCCGGGATGTAGCTTCTTGGCCTCATATGCTACCGAGGCGAGGGGTATGTTGCTTTACGTGCCCCCGGGGGGAGTGTATTTTGCCTCTACTGCCCCATGGCGGGGTATATCTCTTGGCTTCTTACGCCCCCAAGGTGGGGTGTGTTTTCTTCTTGTGCCCTCGGGGTGGGGTATATCTTTCGCTTCTTATGCCCCCCCTTAAGGCGGGGTGAAGTCTTTGCTTCAAATGCCCCTAAATCGAGGTTTAGTTTTGTCTCATATGCCCCTGGAGCAGGGGTGTATTTCTCTTCATGTGCCCCTGGGAATGGGGTGTATCTTTGTTGCTTGTTGTGCCCCCAGAGGGAGGTGCCTTTCTCTTCATGTGCGCCGGGCACCGGGTGTATCTTTGCTTTTCTTTTTTTTTTATATGCCCTCGAGGGAGGAATTCTTCTTCTTCTGCCCCAACACGCTGGGGAATGTTTGCTTCTTGTGCCCCCGAAGTGGGGTGTATTCTTTTTCTTCAGACTCCCCTAAGGCGAGGTGTATTCTTCGTTGCTTCATGTACCCCCGAGTCGGGGTGGATTCTCTTCATGTGCCCGCATGGCGGGGTGTACTCTCTTTATGTGTCCCCAGGAGTGGGGTGTGGTTTGCTTCCTGTGCGCCCTAGCAGGGTGTATCGATGCTTGCAATGTCCCCCCGAGGCGGGGTATCCTTCTTCTTCAAATACCCCTAAGCCGGGGCGTATTCTTTACGGCTTCTATGCCCCCATAGCGGGGTGTGTTTCTTCTTCAAATACCCCTAAGATGGGGTGGACTCTTTTCTTCTTATACTCTCAAGGCACGATGTAGCTTCTTCAAATGCCCCTGAGCCGAGGCGTGTTCTTTACGGCTTCTATGCCCCCAGGCGGAGTATATCTCTTCTTCAAATACCCCTAGGCCGGGGTGTATTCTTGCTGCTTCTCATGCTCCCGAGGTGGGATGTGACTTCTTCAAATGTCCTTAAGCCGGGGCTTATTCTTCATGACTTCTATGCCCCCCTGGCGGGGTATGTTTCTCCTTCAAATGCCCCTAAGCCAGGGTGTGTTCTTATGCTTTTTGCGCCCCTCAGGGTGAGGTGCATTCCTCTCCATATGCCCCTAGCATGGGGTGTGCTTTTGTTTCTTATGCCTCCAGGCCGGGGTAGGTTTCTTCTTCATATGCCCCTAAGCCAGGGTGAGTTTCTCTTTTCATGTGTCCCCAGGCCGGGGTGAATTCTTTTCTTCTTATGCCCCCATGGCGGGGTATGTTTTTTGCTTCAGGTGCCCCCATATCGGGGTGTATTTCCCCTTCAAATGCCCCTAAGCCGGGGTGCATCTCTATTTCTTCTTACGTCCCCAGGTCGGGGCGGATTCTTCTTCAAATGCCCTGAAGTAGGGGTGTAGCTTTTGCTTTGTGTGCCCCTCAATCGGGGCGGATTCTCTTCATGTGCCCCTAGGAATGGGGTGTATTCCTTTTTTTGCCTCCTATGCCCCCGTAGCAGGGTATATATCTTCTTCTCATCCCCCATGGCGGGGTATGTGCATGCTCTCTTCGGGAGTGGTGGCCGTGCTTGGCCTCATTGCTATAAACCATTCCTTACAGTGGGCAACCATTCACCAAGCTACAATTGTGGCTCGCTGGGTCTTTTAACAACCACTCTGGGGCCGTTTTGTGCCGGATGGAGGCAGCAGGAAGGAGGAACGAGCGGGGTCATTGCACCGCGGACTCGGGACCTCCTAGAGTCGGGCGGGATGCCGGGTTTCTTCTTGCTCTTTCAGTCGGCGATGCTGGCCAACTTTTCTTCCTTTCTTCTTTATTTCTCCCCTTTTTGTATGATTGACTAGGGTGGAGGTGTAGGGGAGCGCTCACCCCCTCAGGGAGGGGATGAGTGGTTCGCTCCACCGCATCAACCCCACAGTGGTAATCCTTGTTCAGCACGGGTCTCGGCGGACGTGGCCATACAACCCTTTCTCGCCGGCTCTTTCTCTTCTATTTTTTCGCTTCTTTCTTTTCTACTTTTCTTCTCTCTTTTTTTTCTTTCCTTCTTTTCCTCTCTTTCTTCTTGACGAAAGGGGGGGTTTGATTTCCCCTCCCTTCTCTTCTCTTTCTCTTCTCTTTTTTTTTATAACAGCTCCCCATGATTCCTGGAAGCTGCATATGCTTCGAAGCAGCGTCCTCGAGGCCGCGAAGGCAGCTGCACCGAGTCTGGATTTTCTCCCCATAGGGCTGGCGAAGACAGCACCTGCCATTCATCAAAGCAGGCAAACATCATTAATTAGGAGGCCATGAGGCCCTAAATCCCGGTGAAGAGATGAAGGGTAGTTTAGGTCCCACCGGGCGTGCCAGACTTGTGGATGCACTTTTCGACACGCTTACTGTGTTCTTCGTTTATTCGGATGGTTTGTTCGTCTGTTAAGTGCGTGGGCGTGCCAGTCACGAAGTGACAATTTATTCGGGCTCCGAAGAGCCCATGGTGCGCTCGATCTGACTCGGTTAGACGATTGTGTGGTTCATGTCGGGACCAAAACCCGCCGCGCCATAAAGGTCACGACATCATTTACATCCCCCGTACGAGGGAACACCCTTGATTAATCGCCGAAATTTAGGGCCTCATGGCCAGAAAATTAATTGCATGGAAAGGCCTATTAGGGAGCATTGAAATCCCCGTATGAGGGTGAGAAGAAAGCATTCGCGGTCATGTCGGTCGTGTACTGACCATTTAATGTTCGGATGAATGTCCGGCTCGAGAAAATCACAGTTACCGCGTGAAAATTGGAACGCATGTATGCCGAGGTGCGGCAAATCTATTGTTCGGAAGAGCAGAAAACATTCGGCTAAGCCTCGGTTGAAACGGTCACAAACCAGTAAATCTGTTGGCCCGATGCAAGAGCAATCTGTGACCAGACTGCGGTGGGCCCCCCGCAGTCGAAACAAGACTTGCATGAGCGTCATTAATATTTTCGGTGCCAAGGGGCAACGAGGGAATATCCCTTGAATCGGCTGAAAAGCCCTGTGTCTAGGGAAGCGGAAGTTCAAAACGTGTCGGTCATTCGGGAGACCGTTTAATATTCGGACGGGTGTCCGGCTTGAGAATATCATAATCGTCGCAGGAGGACCTGGAACATATGTATGCCGTGATACGGCAAGTACATTATTCCGAGACACTGAAAACATTCTGTTAAACCTCGGTTAGTGTAGCAGGAGACTAGCGAATTTATTGGCCCGGTGCGAGATCGAGTCGGGACCATACCGGGGGCGCCTCCCGCGGTCCAAACGGGGCCTGCGTGGGCATCATTAATGTTCCCGGTGCCGGAGGGCAATGGGGAAGAGTCCCGGGACTAGATTCCAAAACCAAAACATGATCGAAGGAAACGAGCTATAGGCCGAGGGTGTGGGTCAGACAGTGACCACAATCGGGACGGACCCGAGGTCCAAGCACAGCCCACAAAGGCCTTATTGATATTCCCGTGTATAGGGTCCAGGGATGACAGGAGCCATCTCGTTCTATTCAGATTTCTGTCGGTCACTTGCGGACCACTTGATATTCGGACAAGGGTCCATATTGAAGGTGCGACGTAGATAGGAACAATCCCGTACAAATATATGCCGAGTTTGCGGTAATTTCGATGAAAGGGCGAGAACGAATCCCGATAGAGTGAATCTGATATGACGAGCTATCGGCTCGGAGCAATACTGGGTCACGACCACGTCGGGGTAGGAGCCGTCGGCCATGTTGGTTGCTCATGGGTCTTTTCATATTCAGACACAGGTCCATAATAGAAACGCGGCGAAAACCGAGGTGAACCCGTTCAAATGTTTGCCGAACGTGCGGCAATTTTAGTAGTGGCTCGGAAGGGATCCGGCCAGAGGAACAAGTCCGGTTTAATCGGAATGTCAGCCCGAGGCGAGGTCAGGCCATGGCTATTTCGGGATAATTTCTAAGACTCGGGCCCAACCTGGAAGGGCGACATTGTTGTTCCTTCAGCATCGGGTCACGGGGGAGACGGGGCTGCAACATAGATTTTACCATTTTTTTATCTGGGCTTTAAATTATGTGCATATATATTTTATTGCTTATTTCCCTTTTATGTAATTATTCCGGATGATTTCTCCATTTTGTTTATTATTATTACTATTATATCTTCCCTACCCTTTTTTACGATTATTATTATTATTATTTCATTTTTTTGTTTATTTCTCATATATATATATTTATTCAGGTTTATTTATTTATCATGATTTTTATTAACTTATAATCATTATCATTATCATGACATATTTATATACATATTTATTTTGGGAGGAAAAGTGGGCCGTTGGGGGCAAAAAGGGGTGTACCGGCGAAGGCTGGGAGACCGTACCAGAGAGGGGCCGGGAGAGTGTACCGGGTAGGTTAGAGGGTGCCGGAGAACTGCCAAGAGAGTATGCCGGGGAGGGAGTTGGCGGGCGTGCCGGGCTAACTCAAAGTCTGTACATCGTCTGCTAGCACATGCGCAGAGTTTGTACATCGTCCATTTACTGCAACTCAAAGTCTGTACACTGGCTACTAGCACACACGAAGTCTGTACGTCCCTCAGCCCAAAGTCTATACATTGGCTGGT
The DNA here is from genome assembly GCA_022559845.1 of Amorphophallus konjac. Lineage (NCBI taxonomy): Eukaryota > Viridiplantae > Streptophyta > Magnoliopsida > Alismatales > Araceae > Amorphophallus > Amorphophallus konjac. The sequence continues at coordinate 264,387,237 of CM040120.1, forward strand.
CGCTGCGACCCGAAGTCTATACATCGTCTGGTTACTGCATACAAAGTCTGTACATCCTTCAGCTCAAAATCTGCACATTGCAGCTCAAAGTCTATACATTGGCCAGCCCAAAGTCTGTACGTTGGCCAGCTCAAAGTCTATACACTGGCCAACCCAAAGTCTATACATTGTGCATTGGCAGCAGCTCAAAGTCTATACATTGTCCATTGGCTGCAGTTCAAAGTCTATACATTGGCCAGCTCAACGTCTGTATGTTGGCCAGCTTAAAGTCTATACATTGCAGCTCAAAGTCTGTACATTGCAGCTCAAAGTCTATACATTGTCCATTGGCCGCAGTTCAAAGTCTATACATTGGCCAACCCAAAGTCTGTACGTTGGCCAGCTCAAAGTCTATACATTGCAGCTCAAAGTCTGTACATTGCAGCTCAAAGTCTATACATTGCAGTTCAAAGTCTGTACATTGCAGCTCAAAGTCTATACATTGTCCATTGGCTGCAATTCAAAGTCTGTACATTGGCCAGCCCAAAGTCTATACGTTGGCCAACTTAAAGTCTATACATTGCAGCTCAGAGTCTGTACGTTGCCCATTGGCTGCAGTTCGAAGTCTGTACATTGCAGCTCAAAGTCTGTACATCAGCCAACCCAAAGTCTACACATTGGTCATTGGCCGGAGTTCAAAGTCTATACATTGGCCAGCCCAAAGTCTGTACATTGGCCAACATAAAGTCTATACATTACATCTCAAAGTCTGTACATTCCAGCTCAAAGTCTGTACATTGCAGCTCGAAGTCTGTACATTAGCCATTGGCTGGAGTTCAAAGTCTATACATTGGCCAGTCCAAAGTCTGTACATTGGCCAACCCAAAGTCTATACATTGTTCAAAGTCTGTACATTACAGCTCAAAGTCTGTACGTCAGCCAACCCAAAGTCTATACATCAGCCATTGGCTGGAGTTCAAAGTCTATACATTGGCCAGCTCGAAATCTGTACGTTGGCCAACTCGAAGTCTATACATTGCAGCTCAAAGTCTGTACATTGCAGCTCAGAGTCTGTACATTGGCCATTGGCTGCAGCTCAAAGTCTATACATTGGCCAACTCAAAGTCTGTACGTTGGCCAGCTCGAAGTCTACACATTGCAGCTCAAAGTCTGTACATTGCTTGTTGCTGCGTTTATGCCTCAACCTGCCAAGTCTGTACATTGGTTTCTATTTCTGGGAGACGGTGGAAGAAGAGGTAAGACAGGGAGATAGATGAGGGAGAGATAGAGGGTGTACCGGTGGGGGGAGAGAGTATGATGGTGAGGGAGAGAGTGTACCGGTAAGGAGGGGAATGGAGTGTGCCGGTGAGAGGGAGAGTAAGAAAGAGAGTGGGATGGTGAGGAGGTGTGTACCGGTGAGGGAGAGACGGTGGGAGTGTACCGGCGAAGGAGGATGGCAGTGTACCGGTGAGGGAAAGGTTGAAATGGAGGAGGAGTGTGCCGGTGAGGAGCCAAGAAGGTGTGCCCTTGAAGGGCTAATAGGGTGCACCGGTGAAGGCTGGAACAGACGTACCGATGAAGGCCCACTCCCCTGCTACTTGCTTTAAGGCTTTTCTTTTCTTCTTTTCTTTGGGTTTTGAGTAGTTTTATACAAGTCTTTCCTCCTTTTCCTCACAGCCTATTCTTTATAATATTTTGTTGTTCCATTTGTTGGTTGCATCCTTTTATCCTTTTAATATGTTATCGTTTCTAGTGAAAATTCGGCAGCATCTCCCCTTGACCCGAGCGTAAGGGAGATAAAGGGAACGCGCCCACAGGGAGTGGCGGAACCCGTCAACTAGAGGTGGGCGCCCAAAGGCGGCAGCACCTTTAATGAAACTTTAGAAAACCTCGGAGAAAACAACGAGTGGGAGACCTCTAATACTGGATAGGGTGGACTGGGGGTTAGCCAAGGCGTACTGGCGAAGGAGTTCTTGAGGGGTGTACCAGACTAGGGAGAGGCCAGCGTACCGCTGAAGCACCAAGGGGAAGTGTACCGCTGGAGGGCAACTATGGGTGTGCCGGCCAAGGTGCCGGAAGGGTGTGCCGCTGGGGGAAAGTGCAGGTGTGCCGCTGAAGGCGCAGAAGGGTGTGCCGGCCAAGGAGCCAGAAGGTGTACCGCTGGACGGGGGTGCAGGCGCACCGGGCAAGGCCCCCAAAAGGGGCTGGCGTGCTAATGGGGCAGGGGCATTGGGCTGATCAAGCCCACGAGGAAAAGATTTTTGGGAGGTGGCTCAAAGGGCAGGCAAGGGACTTGCAGGTGGGCTTCTACCAGAAGATCACAACGCGGAGGGGCTGTGCACTGGAAAGGCTCACGACCTCATACCACCCGAGGTGGTGCGGTGTCCGGAGGAAACTGTCGGCAGGTGGAGTTAAGGAAAACACCATGAAGAGGGGGAGGAAGGACGATCAAGCACACGGCAGCACAAATCAATCAAGATGACGAGAAAACCCATCAAAGGGGACAATACTCATTCACGGGGGAACAAAAGGCCGTGGCCAGCCATACACATTACCAATCATGCCCAAGCTAAGGCTACGAACAAGAAATAAAATGGAAGAACAAAAGAACGGGGAAGAAGAAGAAGAAAAGGGGGGAAGTGTTGGGGATCAGAGCAGGGTGACCACCCATTGCCCCTTTCCCCCACTTCCCCCTACTACATCGAGCTCCCTCTCTCTCTCTCTTACTCTCTCTTGCTCGGTGGTCGTCGGAGAAACCCCACGCCGGAGCCCTCCTTCTTCTCTTCTCTCTTTTTCTTCTTTCTTCTCTTTTCTGGCGGCGGCTTTCTCTTGTCGCTGGTTCTGCGTCTGTCTTCTCTCTTTGTGTATCCTTCCCTCTCTCCGCCTCTCTTTTTCGTCGGAGCGAGGGGTTCTTATACCCCTGGTCAGGCCGACAAAAACTGAGGATGGGAGTAGGTGGGGCGAGGACAGCCCAGCAAGGTGCAGGCATGGGCCTGCCATGCTTTCACTGCGCGCCGAGAGCTACGAGCGTTGACCGGCGTGGATGGGCTGAACGCTGTGCCGCTGGGGGCTGAGGAAGGCGTGCCACTAGAGAGCCTCGCAGGTGCGCCACTGAAGGCCAATACCCAAAAAGTGTGCCGCTGAAGGCTTGAAATAGTATGACGTTGAAGGCTTAAAATAGTGTGCCCTGGAAGGCTTGAAATAGTGTGTCGTGGAAGGCTTGAAATAGTGTGCCGTTGAAGGCCTGAAATAGTGTGCCGTTGAAGGCTTAGAATAGTGTGCCGTTGAAGGGCTAGAAGGGGTGTGCCGTTGAAGGGCCCAAAGGGCGTGCCGCTGAAGGGCCCAGGGGCGTACCGCTGGAGGCCTAAATGGGCAGTTATGAGCCCGTTGTGAGCGCGAGTTATGGCTTATTTGATTTTCTTTGAGGCCCATGGATTGTGGGGCTCTCGAGGGTTGAGTTCTCTTCACTATCGTGACCCCGGAGATAGCTCCACGACAGTGTATGTGCGTTCGGGGAGTCCGGACGGCCCCGCGTGTAGCAACCCTAATAAATGAATAATTGAAATGAATTAAAACATATATATTACAGAAGTAATATATATAAACGGAATAGGGTTAATTGGACGAAATAAAACAAATTAAAAATAACGCCTCTTATTAAGGCGTTAATTTATAAAGAAACGCCTCTATCCATGGCGTGAATAAAGAAAGGACGCCCACACCTACGGTCGTCAGTTCTCACGCGACCAAATGGGTAAGTAAAAGAAACGCCCCTATCTTGGGCGTGTTTTAAAACACGAAACGCCCTTTTTCAAGGCGCTTTTTAAGAAACGCCCTTATGCAAGGCGTTAATTAAAGAATACACGCCCTGACCAAAGTCGTTAATTCCATTCGGGAACCGTTCGTCCCAGAGCTCATCCAGAGTAAGTGATAAGTATTAGAAAGAGTTATAACGTGGCAATAACTCTATATTGGAAGCATTACTTCCACTAGAACTCTAACCCTAATTGGACCCCCTAAATCCCTATAAATAATCTTCTGCTCGAACCCTAGAATCTATTTGGTCGACTGCTGCTACGGTATGTATAGAACCAAAGGTTATTCCTCATCGTTTTCTCTGTTATACGATCGTGTGAAGAACATTAATTGATCTTCTCTTATTTGTAGGAAGTCTGCTTGTCGAACGTGAAGAACAAGGTACTGTTCTTCTATCTTTTCCCTAAAAACTTCGGTTATATCTGTGAAGATTATTTAAATATCTTCATCTTCCTTCCTTTTCTCTCCCTCTACAGGTTGACGGTAGAGTGAAGATTTCTGAAGAACGATTGTTCTTCTTCTTGCTGTTGCTACGGCTGTTATTGAGTTGCAGTTGAAGCTTCAGAGTATTAGGCTTCTCACCAAATCCTTCAGAGTTCATCTTCAAATCTATTATTAAGGTAGATTTTCTCAAGTTATTGTAGCCCAAATAAGAATTAATGCAAGATATCTATACATAAGCATGGCATGCATACTGTTTATAAGGTTTTTATTACGTTCTCTGCAATATTTTGAAATAAACGCCCTTGATCAGGGCGCTAATTTAAAATACACGACCATGCAGTGGTCGTCAATTTAATATTTGACGCCATGTACGCAGGCGTTAATTTCATAAGACTCACCTGAAAATTGATAATTGATCCTGTTTAAAATTCAATAAATTATGAAATATAGATTCTAATATCTTGCATACCTCTACCTGTGAATTCTTGTTATACTGCAACGACATGTCTCATGTCCCTTGAAATTTTATTTCCTGTAATCTTGTAAAATTCTTGAAATTCACGACTTGGACAAAGTCGTTTTCCATATTTTAACGCCCCAGAACAAGGCGTGAATCTGAAAAGTAACGCCCCTTCCTAGGGCGTGTATCTGTTAAAATCCTGAAATTTACATATTCTGTAAAATGGAATTAGAAAGTAACGCCCCTTCCAAGGGCGCGTTTTTGATCTCAACTTTGAATAAACGCCCCCAGGCAAGGCGTGTTTTTGATAAATTAATGAAATAATGAAAATTCTGCAAATTGGCAATATATGTAAACGCCCTCATGTTAGGCGTTAATTATTCAATACACGACTTTACTCAAGTCGTTATTTTACTGTAACCTGATTTCGCCTTGATTCTATTACCGATGGTTTCATATTATACATATATATATATATCGGCACTATTCTCCATTCCGTGAGTATAGTCCCACTTTTTACGTTGATTTATCGATCACACTCAACTCTCATTGACATACAAGCTCTCCATTGGACATTCCGTTCCTTTGGACTAGCGAGTTAGTCATAGAGACCTCCGTAAGACTCTTCGTAGCCTTGGATTCCCTCAAGGCCGACTGAGCTGGTTGTACCCTAAAAACCCATTACACGATCCTTGCCATGTCAATCTAAAGAAACATGGTATACCGGCCCTTATGATTATACAAAGAGTATATCATAAGAAATTCTTAATGGGATGATGATATCATGCCATATCATGTCGTTCATGTAAACCCCAATTCTAGGATAAGAATGAGGGTATCTTGCTTGATCTTATGTTCATGTGGACCTCAATTCTATATAAAGAATGTCCATATCGATTTATCATGGTACCTAAGTTAAGGGAACCATATTCTACCTAGTTTTATCGAACTCGTGATTATACCGTTATTATCGCCATTCTACGGCCTTTGTCATATTTTTGGACTCTATTCTATCGATGTTGTCATACGTATCTACAAGCTTGATTATTGAAATTCTATATTGGCTATATAAACAAGAGTGGATGTCAAAACACATGATAAATGCCTGCGCATATAGGGCCCGATCTGGTCCTAGGAGGAGCACCCGAAAGTACTTGTGCCCATGGGAGTTAAAATGATAAGGTATCTGGCATTATACCGAGTACTTGACTTGCTTGATTGGACATTCCACACACATCTTGTACTTGAATCGTACTTGACATGAAATGAAATGCGTGGCCCGAAAAAGGGTAATTTACTTGCTTGCTTGATACATGATAGCCAAAGTTCTTGACATGATTTGTTAAATGTACTTGCTTGAATATCTCGGATAAACTTGTTATCTTGTTGAAAGTTCATGATAAGTTCATCTTATTTCCTTGATACTACATTCTATCTATCTTGTCATTTTATGCGAGCATGCATAGCTTTATTGCATTCATGAAAGATGTAATTACTTAAACCCCTTGCTAGTACTTGAGATATAATTTCCTACTGAGCGTTCGCTCATTCCGTTTGTCCCTTTTTACTTTTCAGGTAAGTCCGACGACGATGGAAGTCAATCGGATGGGAATGGTCAAGAGTGAAAGTGATAGAGCTTCTACAAGTGTCGTCTAGTTGGTTCTATAGTTTTCTCGAGTCAACTATGTACTTTTCTTTTTTGTTAAACAGAGTATTGGATTTGTAATAGTCTATCCATTATGAAATAAGGATTGGGTTATCTTGCTATTTTGCGCATCTCTGTCTTTGTGTCGAATACACGACCACTCTGATTGACATGATTGATATAGACACGTCGCGCATCTCCGGGTATCTTCCGCGCTCGGGGCGTGACAGTCTTTGTGGTATCAGAGCCTAAGGTATTCAATTCCTAGGAAACCCAAGTCCAAGGATAGGTTTCAAAACCTTTAACCAAGTGAGAGTGGGTAGAACCAAGGGTTAAATGATCAATGAGTCCTTTATAAGATCATAGTGATATAATACTAACATAGCTATTGTAATTGTAGGATAATGGCTGCCGAACGTGCTCAATGGCGCAACATGCAGCGTACCCTTCAAGGGATGACCCAAGTGCTACAACAGGTAGCACAAGGTGGTGCTCCACGAGCTGGAAGCTTACACCAAGCATTCAAGAATATGAATCCCCCGAAGTTCATGGGATCGACCGATCCAGACGATGCCGAGCATTGGGTTCGGGAGATTGAACGTATATTCCGTGTTATGCAATGCACGGATCAGGACAAAGTCTTATTAGCTACCTTCCAGTTAGAAAAGGATGCTAGATGCTGGTGGGAGTCGATTGAAGCTACAATTGACCCAACTCAAGTTACATGGGGAGAATTCGTTGAATATTTCAACGCCAAATATTTCTCTGATAGGGTCCAGGAAAAGAAGGCCGCCGAATTTGCCGCATTAAAGCAAAGATCTTTATCGGTGGCTGATTACGAAGCACAGTTTTCTAGACTGTCTAGATATGCTAAGCATTTAATTAGCACGGAAAAGATGAAAGCCCGTAGATTTCTTAATGGGCTTAGGCCCCACTACATTACTCAACTGGCGCCTATGGATATTCAAGTTTATACTGAAATAGTGCGCCGAGCTCAGTTGCTTGAAGATGCCACGGAACTATCTGATAGGATCTGTGGAAAAGACAAGAAGGAGCAAGTCACAAGTTCGGGTTCTTTTAAACCCAACTTTAAGAAGAGGCCCAATAATGGAGGTTCTTCCTCTCAAGATCAGAAGTTCAAGAAATCCAAGCCTTTCTCTATCACCACTACACCTTCAAACGTAGTATGCAAGCATTGTGGCAAGGCTGGTCACAAAACAGAAGAATGCTGGAGGAAATTAGGAGCATGTCTCCGTTGTGGGAGTCGTGAACATCAGATTCCCGATTGTCCATTAATGAATGACCAAGACGGTGAGGGTAAACGCCCAGTGACAAGGAACGCGCGTCTTCATGCAATCCAAGAGACCGAACCAGAAGAAGAAGGCGGATTGGTGGAAGGTACATTAAAAATTTGTTCCAAATATGCACATGTCTTATTTGATACGGGTGCATCGCATTCCATTATTTCCAAGAAGTTTGCTGACCCATTACCTCTAGAACCAGAATGGATGAAGTTAATATTGTCTACTCCTCTCGGAAACGAGACGGATATCACACATCATTATCAAAACTGTGAGGTATTGGTTCGAGGAAAGAATTTTCCTATTGATCTTATCTGCTTAGATCTAAAAGAGTATGATGTTATACTAGGAGCAGATTGGTTATCCAAATACCAGGCAACGGTTGATTGCCGTGATAGCAAGATTGTTTTCAAGGAATTTCCGGAACTGACTTATACTAGTCCGAAGAGTCGAAGCAAATCCCCTCTTATTTCGGCTCTTCGAGCAAGCAAGCTCGTCAGGAAAGGATGTGTATCCTTCCTTGCTTTTGTCACTGTTAAAGAAGCTAAGGAAACCAAGATAGAGGACATTCAGGTAGTGCGAGAATTTCCAGACGTATTTCCGGAAGAATTGCCGGGATTACCCCCGCAAAGAGAAGTGGCCTTCACCATTGACTTAGTCCCTGGTGCTGGTCCTGTTTCAAAGGCACCATATAGAATGTCCCCTGCTGAACTCAAGGAGTTGAAGGAGCAGTTGATGGAACTAATCCGAAAAGGGTTTATTAGACCAAGTACTTCCCCGTGGGGAGCACCAGTCTTATTTGTAAAGAAGAAGGATGGATCCATGAGATTGTGTATCGACTATCGACAGTTGAATCATCTTACTATCAAGAACAAGTATCCACTGCTAAGAATCGATGAATTATTTGATCAGATTTCTGGATCCAAACATTTCTCCAAGATTGATCTCAGGTCTGGTTATCATCAATTGAGGATTAAAGACGAAGATATTCATAAAACTACGTTCAGAAGCAGGTATGGCCACTATGAATTTGTTGTTATGCCTTTTGGACTAACAAATGCCCCTGCTGCCTTTATGCAGTTGATGAATAGCATATTCAGGCCTTATCTAGATCAATTTGTGGTGGTTTTCATTGATAATATATTGATATATTCCAAGACTAAGGAAGAACATGAAGAGCATTTGAGGATTTCATTACAAATCTTGAGGACAAATCAATTATATGCTAAGCTCAGCAAATGCGAATTCTGGCTTGAAGAAGTGGCTTTTCTCGGACATGTGATATCCAAGGATGGATTATCTGTAGATCCGTCAAAGGTTGAAGCTGTAAGAAACTGGGAAAGACCCACTAATGCAAGCGAGATCAGAAGTTTCTTAGGTCTTGCAGGCTATTATCGGCGATTCATCAAAGATTTCTAAGATCGCCGTGCCCCTTACAAGGTTAACTCGCAAGGAGATCCGATACGAATGGAGTGAGGAATGTGAAAGAAGTTTTCAAACTCTCAAGGATCATCTCACCACAGCTCCGGTCTTAGCTCTACCGATAGAAGGAGAGAAATTCGAGGTCTACACTGATGCTTCTGGCATTGGCCTCGGATGTGTCCTAATGCAACAAGGAAAGGTCATAGCATACTCTTCACGTCAGCTGAAGAAGCATGAGGAGAATTACCCCGTCCATGACTTAGAACTGGCCGCGGTAGTATTTGCCCTAAAGATATGGAGACACTACTTATATGGAGCACAGTTTACTGTATACTCCGATCACAAAAGTCTCAAATATCTATTTTCACAAAAGGAGCTAAACATGAGACAAAGACGCTGGCTAGAATATCTCAAGGACTTCGACTTCAATATACAATACCATCCCGGAAAGGGTAATTATGTTGCTGACGCCCTTAGTCGAAAGCCGAGAGCAATGATAGCAAATTGTATGAAGCAAGAATGGAGGTTACTTGAACAATTCTCCGAGCTCAATATAAGCTTGGACACGGAATCCAAATTTGTCACACTATCTCATGTAAGCATACAGTCAGATTTGTTATCTGAGATACAAACACTTCAGGATGATGATCCTATATTAGTAGGAATCAAAGGCAGATTAGAAGGACAATCTGATTTTCAACTAACTTCTGATGGAAGATTATCGTTCAAAGATAGAACTTGTATACCCGATTGTCCGGAATTAAAGAAGAAGATCTTAGATGAAGCTCACCGATCAAGGTACACTATTCATCCAGGATCAACCAAAATGTACCAAGATGTAAAGAGGAACTTTTGGTGGCCTAATATGAAAAGAGAAATAGCGGACTATGTATCACGCTGTCTCACATGCCAACAGGTCAAGGCGGAACACCAAAAGCCTGCGGGAAAACTACATCCTCTAGATATTCCTAAGTGGAAATGGGAGGATATTGGTATGGACTTCATCATGGGTTTGTCTAAATCTAAAGGAGGACATGATGGAATCTGGGTTATCATTGACCGATTGACTAAATCGGCACATTTCTTGCCAATCAAAAGCCGATGGTCAATTGATGTGCTAGCTGCACTATACATCAAAGAAATAGTCAGGATACATGGAATTCCTGTCTCAATCGTGTCTGATAGAGATCCCCGTTTTACTTCTCATTTTTGGAAGGGATTACAACATTCGTTGGGAACAAGGCTCAACTTTAGTACTGCTTTTCACCCACAAACGGATGGTCAGACCGAGCGAACTAATCAAGTTGTTGAAGATATGCTGAGAGCATGCATTATTGACTTTGGAGGAAGCTGGCATGACCACTTACCTTTAGTTAAATTTGCATATAATAATAGCTACCAAGCTAGTATCCAAATGGCACCTTTCGAAGCCTTATACGGAAGGAGTTGCCGATCTCCCATATGTTGGAACGAAGTTGGAGAGAAACAACTATTAGGTCCAGACATGGTAAGGGATACAACTGAGAAGATACAGGTAATCAGAGAAAGATTACAAGTTGCTCAGACAAGGCAAAAGGCTTATGCTGATACCAGGAGAAGAGATCTTGAATTCCAGGTTGGAGATCATGTATTTCTTAAAATATCCCCTGGACGTGGCATACGAAGATTTGGTGTTAAGGGCAAGCTTACGCCAAGATTCATCGGACCATTTGAGGTACTCGAAAGAGTTGGCGAGGTTGCTTATCGCATCGCGTTGCCTCCTCAGTTGTCCGAGGTACACAATGTATTTCACATATCTATGTTGAAGAAGTATGTGCACGATCCGTCACATATTATTGAGCATGGAGATCTGGTGATCCAGAAAGATCTCACATATGAACAGAGGCCTTTAAAGATATTAGATCGAGAAATACGAGCTCTAAGGAATAAGGTTATTCCCATGCTTAAGGTGCAATGGAATAAGAATCCTGAACACGAAGCGACATGGGAGACCGAGGAATCTATGAAGAAACGATTTCCCGAGTTATTCTAAGAGGTATATGTCCTACACTCTCCACGTGTATAGTTATATATATATTGAATTTGGGGACCAAATTCTTTTTAAGTGGGGGAGGGTGTAGCAACCCTAATAAATGAATAATTGAAATGAATTAAAACATATATATTACAGAAGTAATATATATAAACGGAATAGGGTTAATTGGACGAAATAAAACAAATTAAAAATAACGCCTCTTATTAAGGCGTTAATTTATAAAGAAACGCCTCTATCCATGGCGTGAATAAAGAAAGGACGCCCACACCTACGGTCGTCAGTTCTCACGCGACCAAATGGGTAAGTAAAAGAAACGCCCCTATCTTGGGCGTGTTTTAAAACACGAAACGCCCTTTTTCAAGGCGCTTTTTAAGAAACGCCCTTATGCAAGGCGTTAATTAAAGAATACACGCCCTGACCAAAGTCGTTAATTCCATTCGGGAACCGTTCGTCCCAGAGCTCATCCAGAGTAAGTGATAAGTATTAGAAAGAGTTATAACGTGGCAATAACTCTATATTGGAAGCATTACTTCCACTAGAACTCTAACCCTAATTGGACCCCCTAAATCCCTATAAATAATCTTCTGCTCGAACCCTAGAATCTATTTGGTCGACTGCTGCTACGGTATGTATAGAACCAAAGGTTATTCCTCATCGTTTTCTCTGTTATACGATCGTGTGAAGAACATTAATTGATCTTCTCTTATTTGTAGGAAGTCTGCTTGTCGAACGTGAAGAACAAGGTACTGTTCTTCTATCTTTTCCCTAAAAACTTCGGTTATATCTGTGAAGATTATTTAAATATCTTCATCTTCCTTCCTTTTCTCTCCCTCTACAGGTTGACGGTAGAGTGAAGATTTCTGAAGAACGATTGTTCTTCTTCTTGCTGTTGCTACGGCTGTTATTGAGTTGCAGTTGAAGCTTCAGAGTATTAGGCTTCTCACCAAATCCTTCAGAGTTCATCTTCAAATCCATTATTAAGGTAGATTTTCTCAAGTTATTGTAGCCCAAATAAGAATTAATGCAAGATATCTATACATAAGCATGGCATGCATACTGTTTATAAGGTTTTTATTACGTTCTCTGCAATATTTTGAAATAAACGCCCTTGATCAGGGCGCTAATTTAAAATACACGACCATGCAGTGGTCGTCAATTTAATATTTGACGCCATGTACGCAGGCGTTAATTTCATAAGACTCACCTGAAAATTGATAATTGATCCTGTTTAAAAATTCAATAAATTATGAAATATAGATTCTAATATCTTGCATACCTCTACCTGTGAATTCTTGTTATACTGCAACGACATGTCTCATGTCCCTTGAAATTTTATTTCCTGTAATCTTGTAAAATTCTTGAAATTCACGACTTGGACAAAGTCGTTTTCCATATTTTAACGCCCCAGAACAAGGCGTGAATCTGAAAAGTAACGCCCCTTCCTAGGGCGTGTATCTGTTAAAATCCTGAAATTTACATATTCTGTAAAATGGAATTAGAAAGTAACGCCCCTTCCAAGCGCGCGTTTTTGATCTCAACTTTGAATAAACGCCCCCAGGCAAGGCGTGTTTTTGATAAATTAATGAAATAATGAAAATTCTGCAAATTGGCAATATATGTAAACGCCCTCATGTTAGGCGTTAATTATTCAATACACGACTTTACTCAAGTCGTTATTTTACTGTAACCTGATTTCGCCTTGATTCTATTACCGATGGTTTCATATTATACATATATATATATATCGGCACTATTCTCCATTCCGTGAGTATAGTCCCACTTTTTACGTTGATTTATCGATCACACTCAACTCTCATTGACATACAAGCTCTCCATTGGACATTCCGTTCCTTTGGACTAGCGAGTTAGTCATAGAGACCTCCGTAAGACTCCTCGTAGCCTTGGATTCCCTCAAGGCCGACTGAGCTGGTTGTACCCTAAAAACCCATTACACGATCCTTGCCATGTTAATCTAAAGAAACATGGTATACCGGCCCTTATGATTATACAAAGAGTTTATCATAAGAAATTCTTAATGGGATGATGATATCATGCCATATCATGTCGTTCATGTAAACCCCAATTCTAGGATAAGAATGAGGGTATCTTGCTTGATCTTATGTTCATGTGGACCTCAATTCTATATAAAGAATGTCCATATCGATTTATCATGGTACCTAAGTTAAGAGAACCATATTCTACCTAGTTTTATCGAACTCGTGATTATACCGTTATTATCGCCATTCTACGGCCTTTGTCATATTTTTGGACTCTATTCTATCGATGTTGTCATACGTATCTACAAGCTTGATTATTGAAATTCTATATTGGCTATATAAACAAGAGTGGATGTCAAAACACATGATAAATGCCTGCGCATATAGGGCCCGATCTGGTCCTGGGAGGAGCACCCGAAAGTACTTGTGCCCATGGGAGTTAAAATGATAAGGTATCTGGCATTATACCGAGTACTTGACTTGCTTGATTGGACATTCCACACACATCTTGTACTTGAATCGTACTTGACATGAAATGAAATGCGTGGCCCGAAAAAGGGTAATTTACTTGCTTGCTTGATACATGATAGCCAAAGTTCTTGACATGATTTGTTAAATGTACTTGCTTGAATATCTCGGATAAACTTGTTATCTTGTTGAAAGTTCATGATAAGTTCATCTTATTTCCTTGATACTACATTCTATCTATCTTGTCGTTTTATGCGAGCATGCATAGCTTTATTGCATTCATGAAAGATGTAATTACTTAAACCCCTTGCTAGTACTTGAGATATAATTTCCTACTAAGCGTTCGCTCATTCCGTTTGTCCCTTTTTACTTTTCAGGTAAGTCCGACGACGATGGAAGTCAATCGGATGGGAATGGTCAAGAGTGAAAGTGATAGAGCTTCTACAAGTGTCGTCTAGTTGGTTCTATAGTTTTCTCGAGTCAACTATGTACTTTTCTTTTTTGTTAAACAGAGTATTGGATTTGTAATAGTCTATCCATTATGAAATAAGGATTGGGTTATCTTGCTATTTTGCGCATCTCTGTCTTTGTGTCGAATACACGACCACTCTGATTGACATGATTGATATAGACACATCGCGCATCTCCGGGTATCTTCCGCGCTCGGGGCGTGACACCGCGTTTCCACAGCGTCTTTGGTTGAAGTTGTTATTGGTGCTGGACTAGTTGGGATGTATGGGTGTGCAATTTTGCACGTCCACAGCTACTAATCACGTAACTTTACTATTCATGATCTATAACATGTTCACAGAATCAGGAAGTAGAGACATATATAGACATGGAAAAATAGTAGGATTGCAAGGTCATGCTTATGCAACAATTTTTGATTTTAATTTTATAGATATTAACATTTAAACATGGATCAATTTACAAGAAATTGGGATAGATTGTGAGTATTAACAAAACCATATGTTGTATATGGGGTACTTGGCAGAGGATCTCCTCACGCAAAAGTTAGTGTTTCAGATAGGCGTAGCCTAACCTTCCCACTAAGTCTTTTGATATACCCCTGACTTAAATGACCAGATTGTGACTATAAAAGGTTTAACTAGTATGCATGTTAACCTATATTAATAACTAGTTAAGCTAGATCTTGAGAACACCTACCTATTGACGTGGTTGACGTGGTTTAATCGTGAATCCTAACCTTCCAAGCCCTCTGCAGCCAAGCTCCCAGCCGCAGGATGTGGTTCGTAACCTGCACGTGAAGAGAAAATGTTAAGCTCTCTCTTTAGCAGGTGGAGAAGAGAAAGGCATAAAAAACCTTCTCTGGAGTGGCAGAGGAATGGCGGTAAGGTTTCTACGTCGGATGGGGAGAGTTGTTTATAGCAAACAATCTTTCTATGGGAAACCAGATCTAAATACTTGATGTACATGTTCCCTCATGGGTCCAAGGCCAGCAAATGTAGGTTGTTCTTGTCTCCACTAACTACTTAGATCATTAAGTCTCAGGAAATGACGCCTTCCCACGCAGTCTTTGTTTAAGTAAACAACGTCCATACATGTGGACGTTTCATTCTTGGCTTAAACTATATATATATATATATATATATATATATATATTTACGCAGGAGGGAAATGGCGCCCATGGCAAGGGCGCCCTATGGATATATCACCCAGGTCAGGGGTGCTATTTCCATTTGGTTGGAAAAGTCATGGGCCCTTCACGTGTTAGCCAGGTCTTCAAGAGATATAAGTATATATATTAATTTGTGGCCCACATATATAATTAATTAGTGGCATTACTTGGTGGGGTTCTATATGTATACAGTGGCCTTGTGGCTAAAGAAAATGACGACCTTGTATAGAGTCACTATTTCAGGTGAATAGTCTTTTAGGAAGCCCCATTATGTATGATGACTTCAATGGTGGTATATTTATATAATGGCCATCATTGGGCATCCTAACTTTTTATTTAACCCTCTTATAGTGTTGTCTCCTCATAGAGTTATTTAAGGTTTTATTTATTCAGGAAAAAGTCTATTTCTTTATCATTTTTACCCGGGGTGCTACAAATATGCCTCGTTTGATGCGTACAAGGTGCCCTACCCCGTCCATCATGCGGCAAAGAGATTGCCTCCCGGCATCAGTAAGCCACCAAAGTTCGACAAATTAAATGGCCATGGTTCGCCGAAGGAACACATAGCCTATTACATCAACATGATGGGCGATCTGGCGATCGATGAATCATACCTGCTGAAGTTCTTTGGGTCCTAGCCTACAGGGCTCGCCTTCGAATGGTACTCGAACTTGCCAGCGGGGTCTGTCAACGACTGGCCGGATATGCAAAGGAAGTTTCGGAAGCAGTTCCACGTCACCGAAAGGGAGGTCATGGCGGCCGAACTCTATGCCACCAGGCAAAAGAATGATGAAACTGCTCTGGAATACATCAAAAGATGGCGGAACCTCAGCATGAGGTGCAAACGTCCGCCACACCAAGAAGATACGGTTCAGATCTGCAGCAGAATTTGAAGCGCGAAGTTCTCAAGAAGATGATTGGGATGGAGATCAAGTCATTTGATCGATTAAATAATGTGGTGGCAGAAATCGAGTCCTACCTATCCAGGTACTCTTCCGCACCGGCTACCTCAGCCCAAAAGGGGAAGTCAGCCGATAAGCGGTCCGTGCCCAAAGAAGTCGACACTATCGACTTCAAGGACTTCGAGAAGCAGAAGAACAAGGATGAAGGAGTCGCCAGTGCTCCTCCGGCCAAGCAGGCTGAACAACAAGAAGCCGCCTCCTTGTGATCCAGAATGAAGAGGCTTTATTCCTTCCCAAAGGAGAAGACTCGGGTCATCTTTGAATGGGCCACAAAATGCAATAAAATCACTCTTCTGGAGCCAAAGAGACCCGACGATGTCAAGAGGAAAGATGATCCTACATTTTGCCCGTATCATCAGATGCTCGGGCACACCCTCGAAGATTGCTATGTATTCAAACACATCATTGAAGGTATGATCAAGAAGGGAGAGCTCCAGATGGGCGAACACAAAGTGGACCTGCCTCGCCCACACGAGATGCCGGTGATGGGGGTAACCATAAATATGATTTGTCTATATCAACAATTGCCTGAGGAGGTATCGTATGCTTGTACAAAGCACACCTATGAGGCATTTGTTCTGTCCTCTACAAAGGACCAGGGAAATTGGCAGATGGTGCCGAAGAAGACAAGAAGAAAGCCAACATCCCACCCTACCCCGGGTGCCCGAATTCATGGTGTCACACCTCAGCTACCACCGCCGATTATAACCCCGGTCTGGTACAAAACCACTCCCCAGCTAGTCCTCCGAAGGCCGACTAACAACAAGAAGAAGCCACTCCTGCTGCGAATGCACACACAAGTCAGCCCAGTAGTCAGGCGACTGCAGGCGATCATTAATGGGTTGGAAGACTATGAACAACCCAAAATTCAGCCAGTGCAACTGAAGGAATACATCCCTTGAGATCATTTTGAATCCCTGGGATTGGCCGAAGAAGCCAAAGTTCAAACGGAAGAGCTCGGAATATGGGATGAACCTTCTCAAGAGCAGCAATCAGCTGTGAAAGGGAAGAAGAAGAAGAAAAAGTCAAAGAATAAAGGAAAGTGCAGCACTGTGTCCTACAATACCTTATGGGCCTTGTTCAACACGGCCCAAGATTTCGAAGAGGAGGATGAAGAAATATGCTTTGCACCAGCCGAAGCAAACCAGGCCGAAGCTTCTACTTCCCGGCATGCCACTAGATCCAGGAGGAGCTGGGGACATTTGCCCCCAGCCAATCATAATATTATATTCCGGGGTGAGCAACCCTGTCACATCCCCGAACCTGAAGTCAAAGGCACAAGAGTCCTACCTCCATCGGGCGTCTACCCTGAAGATACAACTGGCGAAGTGGTCCCCTCATTCGTCGAATTTCTGCTTGCGTAGAAGGGTAGATGGGCCGAATCATAAGCCAAAAGCACTTCTGCCTCAGCCTCAAATGCGCCATCCCCAGAGAACAAAGATAATGAGGGCACTCCCTCTACGGCTAAGCCCATCCAGATAAAAGAACCAACCGACCAAGAATGTCAGGACCGGGTAACCCTCGAAGATGAAGATAAACTATCTTCTTCGCCGACTCCTCCGGCACCGAAGCATGGCAAGCACGATAAGGCTACAGAAGCTAAGCTGGCCAATGTCAGGGCTGGCAACAGAATAATGAAACAACTGAAAAGGATCTCGGCAAGATTCAATGTCAGGGAGATACTCTCTCTAGATGAAGAAACCAGGCAGGCTGTCATTGCATCCTATTAAACTCCAACACACTACGAAAGCTGCTTCACCGAAGTGCATTCGAGGACAACCATCACTTTCACCAAAGAAGATATGCTCTTGCCTTCGGCCAGCCATAATAGACCCTTTTACATGAGGGGGCAGTTGAACGACCAGCCCATAAGCGGGATCCTGGTTGACCCAGGGGCAGCAGTGAACATACTCCCCTACCGGGTCTACCAAAAGCATCATTTCGATGTACACCTGATCAAGGTAAGGGACATGAAAATAGCTGGGTTCAACTAGAAGTATATAGTCCCAATGGGAATAGAGGAGTTCGAGTTGTCGCTGGGAGACTTCATCACTAAGGTGTAGTTCCACGTCATAAACTCCGATACATCCTACAAAGCATTGCTGGGCCGACCATGGCTACATCAAAATTGGGTAGTGTCTTCTACTTTGCACCAGTGCATCAAGTACTCTCGGGACGACAAGGAAGAAAGAATATTTGCTGACTTACACCCCTTTGAGGTGTTTGAATGCCATCTGCTGGATGCATCACTCTATGTAGAGAAGCCGATGTAGATCCCCCAGCAAGCTCAAAGCAAGGGGAAGAAGATAGCAGAGGATGACGACTAGTTCCCTCCGCCTCCGCCCGACTATGTGGCTCCGCACAAGGTATCTCACATTTCTAAAGTCGAAGGGGTGGTTCGAGCAATCCCATATGATATTTACCCCGATCCGGAGGCACCGAAGCTCAGAGATTTGCCAGGGTACGTGAAGGTCACTCCAGGGATCGTGAAGGCCCTTACAAATACAGACGGTCAGACAGTCAAATTCCTAAAGATTTTGGAGGTGCCCAATTCTGAGGGCCAACCCACAATATTCTATACGGCTAGTGAACAGCCAGTGAAAGGGGATGATGATTACAAATTCCCCAAAGAAATTTATGACCCAGTTGGCCCGATCATGGGACTTTCGGACATATCCGACAAAGTAGTGAAGATGGCTAGGAGGCAGCATGTCCCCTTCTTCCAAGCCACCAGCCGAAACTAAATGTTCAAAATGTTGTGGTACCCACCCAACTTGAATAAAGAACTTCTGAAGATTACCTAGCACCCAGGCTTGGGTTTCTTAATAGAAGAATTCTATGAAGATAACGTGATATTATTCTCGGCTCCGGCTGGTGATGATCCCCCAGAAGATCCAAATATACAAGAAATCAAGAGCCAGGAACAACCCGTGCCTCCGGCCGGTGAAATCTAAGATGAAGAAGTGTTCCTCTGGAACCCACCTGCATGCAGGGATATTGGGATGGTCCCATCCTCTTCTCAGTGGTTGGTCTCAGGTGGTCGTGATGACGGGCTACCGCCATCTCCGCCCGACGTCGGAACAGAAGATAGCGGTCTGAGCCATGCTCCAGACTTCTCTCAATACGACCCTGTTATGTTCGCAGTATGCTATGAGCAGCAGCAGGTGATCGAGATATTAAAGGCAGAGTTGGCCAAAATGACCAAATTGCTGTCTGATCTAACTGTGGGCATCCACCTCCGGCAGGATAGATCCACGAACCCAGGGCACTCCCCTATAACCACAGCGGAATGGGAGAATCAATCCCCGAGCACCAACTTTAGTGCTTTCTTGCACTCAAGGAGGAAGGCGAAGGAAGTAGCCGGTCCATCAACTAGCCGGTCGGCAGAACGAGTCCCCACTTTACGGGAGAGGATACAGAAGCCTTATTCCTTCCCGAGGAATAAAACTCTGGAGATCTTTGAATGGGCTTGCCACTACAGCAAAGTCGCTCTCCTGGAGCCCAAGAGGCCGGAGGATGCCAGAAGAAGTGATGACCCTCAATTCTGCCCCTATCATCGAGTGCTAGGCCACCCTATCGAAGACTGTTGTGTCTTTAAGAACATTGCTCAAGGCCTGATCGAAAAGGGTGAACTAAAGATAGGGGAATATAAAGTGAATCCACCACGCCCTCATGAAGCATGAAGTTATGAAAGGGGAGTCCAAATGGTCTCGGTCCATTATCGGACCCCCGAAGATGCATCAGAGGCCGAGCAAAACAAGCCTCAAATTAAGAAACAGCTGCATGAGTGTAGATATCAGCCTCAAAAGGGAAGCTGTGTGACGTCGCTCCCCTAACAATGGGGGTCACCTGCTCGACCAATCAAAAATTCCATGAAGCAAATGTGATTTCCTTCTTCACCCCCACGGGTGAGGGCCTCGTAGAGGCTATCTACGACGATTATCAAGAAGGGCATGAAGAAGCCCTATAGCTCTCTTTGCCAGGGGATGCCCCGAAGACCCATACAATGATGCATGAAGGGCCAAAGGTTGATGTCCCCTACAAACGCTGGGAATTTACTGAAGCAGAGGTCGGCACAACTTCCAACAATGCTCCACGGGGGTGAGAAGCTGAAGAACTCCCTACTTCCCCTAGGAGTGATCCGCCCACGTGCCAACGTCCAAGCTGCCCAGAAATTATATTGCCGATGCCAACGCCGATTCAAGAGCCAGGGAAAGAAGCTGGCGAAGCTCCACCGCTGAGCAGGACAAGACAAGAGGACACCTATGATGTCCTAGAAGTCGAAGAAGACAGTGAAGGCTTCATCGATCTTCAACCAGCTCCTCCAGAAATAGAAGATGGTGGCCAGGCCACCGTCGATGAGCTGATCGAAGTAAACCTCGGCACAGAAGATGAGCCCAGGCCAACCTTCCTCAGTGCCCTTCTTCCCCCGGAAGAAAGAAAGTGATATATATAGCTCCTCCAAGAGTTCCGAGACTGTTTTGCTTGGAACTACAAAGAAATGCCGGGCCTCAGCCCTGAAATTGCTCAACATATATTGGCCATTAACCCCGAGGCTGAACCAGTGAAGCAGTCACCCCGACGGATGAGGCCCGAATTGATAAGCCAGATTTGCAAGAAAGTCGACAAGATCATAGACATCGACTTCGTAGCAAAAAACCAATACACCACATGGCTGGCCAATATTGTGCCCGTCAAGAAGAAGAATGGCCAGATCCGGATATGCGTCGACTTCCGAGAACCAAATAAAGCATGCCTGAAGGATGACTTCCCAGTGCCCATCACTTAAGTCATGATTGATGCCACCATTGGCCACGAAGCTCTATCCTCCATGGACGGGTCATCTGAATATAACCAGATATGGATAGCCGAACATGATAGAATTCATACGGCCTTCCGATCGCCCAAAGGAGTATTCCACTATAAAAGGATGCCTTTCAGCCTCAAGAACACCGATGCCACTTACCAAAGGGCGATGACAAGAATATTTGATGAACTGCTCTATGATAAAGTCGAATGCTATATCGATGATCTGGTCGTCAAGACCAGGAAGAAAGAAGACCACTTGAATGACCTCAGGGTGATATTCCAAAGGCTCTAGCAATGCGAGCAGAAGATGAATCCATTGAAGTGCACCTTTGGCGTTTCCAGTGGGAAATTTTTGGGCTTCATTGTTCGATATCAGGGTATTGAAATAGAACCCTCCAAGATGAAGGCCATTCAGGAGCTGCCGCCACCGAAGAGCTTAACAGAACTGCGGTCTCTGCAGGGCCAATTAGCCTATATCTGCAAGTTCATCTCCAACCTGTCTGGGCGATGTCAGCCATTCCATAAGCTGATCATGAAAGACATGCCGTTCAGCTGGAATCAAGAATGCCAAAAGGCTTTTGACCAGCTGAAGGAGTACTTGAAGACCCCACTAGTGTTGGGGGCACCAGTCAAGGGGCAGCCGTTGATTCTCTACATATCCGCCACCGAATATTTATTGGGGGCAATGCTGGCCCAGAACAATGACGAGGGGAAGGAGCAAGCGCTTTATTACCTCAGTCGAAGTTTGGTCGGGGCAGAAGCAAAATATGTCCTGATCGAGAAAGTTTGCCTTACCTTGGTCTTCGTAGTCAAGAAGATGAGGCATTACATGCTCTTGCATGAAATATAGCTGATATCAAGGGCTGATCCGGTCAAATATCTCTTGTCCCAACTAGCGCTGAAAGGGTGACTGGGAAAATGGGCCGTCATTCTGATGGAATTTGATATCACATATGTGCCGCAAAGGCCATTAAAGGCCAGGCAATAGCAGACTTCTATGCGGCACATCCCATGCCCGAGAATTCCTCTCTAATCATGGAGCTTCCAGAAGATGAAACACTAGAGGTGGACCAAGTCTGTCAAGCCATATGGCAGTTATACTTTGACGGGGCATCCAGAACTGAAACATTCCAATCAGGGCATACTAGGACAAGAGCCGGAGTAGGCATCGTCCTCAAATCCTCGAAAGGAGAAGTGTTGCATACATCATGCTCGATCAACATGCTATGCATGAACAGCGAAGCAGAATATGAAGTCGTGATCATTGGTCTTTAGATTGCTCTCCATATGGAGATTCGAATGCTACAAGTGTTCGGCGACTTAATGCTGATCGTCAAATAGGCACAGGGAGAATTTGATGTCTGGAAGCCCAGATTGATCCCTTATTGCACCAAGGCGAAGAAGCTCATGGGGCGATTCTACTTCATCGAAATAGGCCACGTCGACAGAAGTCAAAATGCTCAGGCAGATGCGCTGGCAAAGCTAGCCCGCTCGCTGGCAGTCCCGCCAGATGAATCCCTCAAGATAACAGTCATAAACAAGCGCCAGGTTCCTAGCATGAGAGAGGAGCCCGGTGAAGAAGAAGAATGTGAGGCTGCAACAGCAGAAGCAATCACCTCCCTTGACTGGAGAGAGCCCCTGATGAAATGGTTTAAACACCAAGAATTGCCCAAGCAAAGGGAAGAGAAGATCAGATTGATCAGAATGAAAGATTCTTATGAAGTCAAAAATGGAACCTTGTTTCGAACTTTGGCAGATGCTAGAAGAAGGGTTCTCCTTCGATGTATATCCATGGAGGAGGCTTGGACGGTCATGAAGGAAGTTCATGCCAGATCAACCGGCGCCCACCAAGTTGGGCCAAAAATGAAGATCGAAATCAAGAAGTTGGGATATTACTGGCCAACTATGTTTGATGACTATTGCAAGTATGCGAAATCATGTCATAAATGCCAACAGCATGCTGCGATCCCAAGAAGACCCCCAATACATTTACACCCGACGGCCCCCAGTTGGCCTTTTGCTCAATGGGGCACTGATGTTGTGGGCCCACTACCCGCGTCTTCATCAGGATGCAAATACATTCTAGCAGCGACAGATTACTTCTCCCACTGGGTAGAGGCTGTGGCTCTAAGAGAAGTGATAGGAGAAATCGTAGTAAGATTTATCCGTCGAAATATCATATTCTGATTCGGCATGCCCGATCGAACTGTCTCCGACAAAGGAAGCCACATCTGGAATCAAAAGGTCTAAAGATTGGCCGATAAATTCAAGATTGATTGGAGGACGACCACTCCGTATAATCCACAAGCAAATGGGTTAGCAGAAGCCTTCAACAAAATGCTATGCACACTTCTTGCCAAGATGGTTAGCTCTAGCAAGAAGGATTGGGAAGACATAATGTATGAAGCATTGTGGGCGTACCATACTATGTACAAGACCCCTACAGGTTGCTCACCATTCTTACTGGTGTATGGCTCGGAAGCAGTCGTCTCGATAGAGCTGGAGATACACTCATTGCGGGTTGCGATCGAGCACGAATTGGTCAAGGATGGCCAAACCAACACAGAAAGAAGACTGCAGGAACTCTCCGATCTGGAAGGACAGTGGCTCAAAGCCTAGCAGAATACACAGATGTATCAGGCCCGTATGGCTCGCACCTTTGACAAACTCATCAAAGAATGTGAATTCAAGAAAGGAGACCTAGTCATGGTCAAGTGAAGAGAAGTCATGGCGGCCAATCCCAACGGCAAACTGAATGAAAATTGGATAAGGCCTTATGTGGTCCAAAAAGTTTATGAAGGCAGTTCTTATGTCGTCGTCAACTATACGGGGGAAGGTCAATTCCCACCCCTTAACGGGAAACACCTGAAGCTATACCATGCGCTGCTTCCTCAGCTCGGTGATCAACTGAAGCCAATACCCCACAATGAACAAGATTGTATCTTGGAACTCTTCACATAGAACACCAGAAACCCAAAACACTTGCGTCGATGTGATCCCAGCATCGATGAACCACCTTAACACGGCGCCTAAGGCCTTCTAGGGTCTCAGCCGAGGGTTTCAACCTAGACCTTTCGTCTAAGTCGGAGAAACCAGAATTTCTTGTGTCGATGCAATCCCAACATCAATGAACCACTTAACTCGGCGCCTAAGGCCTTTCCGGGGTCTCAACCAAGCGATCCGACCTAGACCTTTCGTCCAAGTTGGAGAAACCCGAATTTCTTGTATCGGTGCAATCCCAGCATCGATGAACCACTTAACTCGGCGCCTAAGGCCTTTCCGGGGTCTCAGCCGAGCAATCCAACCTAGACCTTTTGTCTAAGTCAGAGAAACCTGAATTTCTTGGGTCAGTGCAATCCCAACATTGATGAACCACTTAACTCGGCGCCTAAGGCCTTTCTGAGGTCTCAACTGAGCGATCCAACCTAGAACTTTCGTCTAAGTCGGAGAAACCTAAATTTCTTGCATCGGTGTGATCCCAGCATCGATGAACTACCTTAACTCGGTGCCTAAGGCCTCCCAGGGTCTCAGCCGAGGGGGATAGGATTTAAACCTTTCGTTTAAGTCGGCGAAGCCCGAAATCCTTACGTCAGTGCAATCCCAGCATCGATGAATCACTTAACTCGACGCCTAAGGCCTTTCCGGGGTCTCAGCTGAGCTATCCGACCTAGACCTTTCGTCTAAGTCGGAGAAACCAAATTTCTTACGTCAGTGCAATACCAACATCGATGAACCACTTAACTCAGCGCCTAAGGACTTTTCGAGCTCTCAGCTAAGCGATCCAACCTAGACCTTTCATCTAAGTCGGAGAAACCTGAATTTCTTGCATCGGTGTGATCCCAGCATCGATGAACCACCTTAACTCGGAGCCTAAGGCCTCCCTGGGTTCTCAGCCGAGGGGCATACGATTTAAACCTTTCGTTTAAGTTGGTGAAGCCTGAAATCCTTGCATCGGTGCGATCCCAGCATCGATGAACCACCTTAACTCAGCACCTAAGACCTTCCGGGGTCTCAACCGAGCAATTCGACCTGGACCTTTCGTCTAAGTCAGATAAACCCGAAATCCTTACGTCGGTGCAATCCCAGCATCGATGAACACACGTAACTCGGCGCCTATGGCCTTCCGAGGTCTTAATCGAGAAGTACGGCCTAGACCTTCCGTCTAAGCTGGATAAACCCAATCCCATTGCGTTGACGTAAACCCATTGACAACGATACTACTATATATATTTATAATCCAGTCCCACCGTGATCATCAAAAAAAAGAAAAAATATAGAAAAATAGAAAAAAAAGAAAAAAAAGAAAAGAAAAGAAGAAAAGAAAAGAAGGAAGAAACGATCCCTTAATATTTTTAACTCGGCGTCTAAGGCCTTCTGGAGTCTCAGCCGAGCGATTCGACCTAGACCTTTCGCTTAAGTCGACAAAGCCCGAAACCCTTGCGCCGGTGCAATCCCAGCACCGACGAACCACTTAACTCGACACCTAAGGCCTTTCCGGGGTCTCAACCGTGCGATCCGACCTACACCTTTCGTCTAAGTTGGAGTAACCTGAAATTCCTTACGTCGGTGCAATCCCAGCATCGATGAACCACTTAACTCGGTACCTAAGGCCTTCCGAGGTCTCAGCCGAGGGATTCGACCTGAACCTTTCGTCTAAGTCGGAGAAACCTGAAATCCTTGCATCGGTGCAATCCCAGCATCGATGAATGCACGTAACTCGGCGCACATGGCCTCCGAGGTCTTAACCGAGAAGTATGGCCTAGACCTTCTGATCGAACCTAAATGTGCATCGTTTAAACACAATGGTCGTCAATCTAAATTCCGAACCCGCAAAGAAATAAAACCGTAATATCGTGGCAAGTCCGAGTTGAATCCACAGAGAGGTTTAGATTTTAAGGTTGGAAACTTTATATTTTGACAGAGAATTATGGAATTATTTTTTTTTGTTGGGACTTTAAAATTGCATAAAAGTAAATCTACCTAAAGAACTTTAGATGATTTAGATAGAGAAAAAAATAGAGAGAGGAGAAAGGAAAATGCAAGAGATAATGAGAATAACAGTAAACTAATTTTATTGCTCCAAAAATTAAACATTTACAAGATAGCAATAAAATAGAAAATTACAACCCAAATAACTCCAACTACACTAAACATAAAGAAATGAGGTGAAGAGATAGCCGTCGAGAAAGGCCGTCGCCCACGCCCTTGGACCTTGGAGAACCGCCCAACCTTAGCGAAGATGTCGTCGTGAGGCACTAGAGAAATAGAAGAAGAAGAAGAGAGATGTAGAGAGAAAGAAAGAAATGGTGGAAGGGGAAGGAGTAAAAAAAATAAAGGAAAATTGATATATTGTATGGGGTGTGTGAGAAGTGAGAAAGAGAGAGAGAGAGAGAGAGAGAGAGAGAGAGAGATATGAGAACGGGGGAAGAGAGAGGGTGAGAGTGTGTGGTTGTGTTAGTGAGAGAAAGAGAGAGGGACGGCGGGGAGGGGAGGACGTGTTTGCATGCGGTATGTGTGGTGTGGTGTGAGAAGATGGAGATAGTGTGAAGAGGAGGGGGAGACGGTGAGTGCATGAAGGTGAGAGATGGCAGAGAGAGGGTGAAGATGGGGCTACCGCTGTTGTGTGCCGGTGTGTGCGTGAGTGACAGTGTGTGTGAGCGAACGGGATGGGTGGCCATAGTGTAATGCAGAGAAGAGAGGTGATGTATGTGAGATGGTGAGAGGGAGAGGCCGATGCTATGGCGTGAAAGGGGTCCACGCAGCGGTCGCATGTGGTGATGTGGTGTGTGTGTGAGCTGTGAGTGTACAGAAGAGAGAGGGATGGTGCGGCAAGTTCGAAGGTGGCTGTGGTGCGACAGTGGCTACGGTGGTGTAGAGGTGTGAGAAGGAAGGTGAATGTCATGCCCCGAGCACGGAAGATACCCAGAGATGCGTGACGAGTTTATATCATTCATGTCAATCAGAGGATTAGTGTATTCGACACCAAAAATCAGAGATGTGCAAAAGTAAAGATAACCCAATCCTTTATTTCCTTTATAAAAATATGTCTATTACAAACCCTTGCAAATACTAGGCTTAATAAAAGAAAAGTACAACATTGACTCGAGAAAATATAGAAAAGACAGGACTAATTGACGCTTGAGTAGCTCTAACTCTTTCACTCTTGACCTTCCCCTTCAGACTGAGTTCCCTCATCGTCGGACTTACCTGAAAAGTATGGAAACACTGAGTGAGCGAACGCTGAGTAGGAAATTATATCTCAAGAACTAGCAATGGGTTTAAGTAATTACATTTATCACATGTAAATGCACTATGACTATGCATGCTTGCGTAAAACGACAAGATAGAGAGTATAACAAGAGATAATGAAGTGAACTATTCATGAACTTTTAAGAACTTGTATCAAATATATGTCAAGATATTTATCATGTCATGTGGGAATTGGCTACTTCACGCAAGTACTTTGCCCGTGTCGGGCCACACTAGTAAAGTCACGCAAGTCAAGTCACGCACGCGAGAAAGAGAGAGTGTGGAAAGCCAAAGATCAAGAGAAAGAGTACTTCGGTGCAATGCTAGACACCAGTATCATTACAACTCCCATGGGCACTAGTACTTTTGGGTGCTCCTCCCAGGACCAGATCGGGCCCTTATATGCACAGCATTAAAGATAGATCTAGACATCCACGATAGTTTATAGCCAATAAGGAGTTTCAAGAACAAACTTTAATAAGATGATAATATAAGATTTTTATGGAATTCAAGGGCAAGGCCCTTGAGTAAGGACATTCTTTCGATAAAATCCACGCAAAGCATATAAACCATGACATGTCGATAAACTGGGTGGAATTGGTTCCCTAACTTGGGTACCATGACAAGTAAGTGCCCACAAGTAGATGGTCACTCTTTTAATATAGAATTGAGGTCCACAAGAACATCATAATAATGTTTGATATAGAATTGGGGTCCACAAGAACATCACAATAATGGCATGCTTTCCCCGTTTATTAAGATAATTCTCATATCATACACATAGCATAACATGAGGGCCGGTATACCATGTTTCTATAGAGTGACATGGCAAAGTAGTGTGATAGGTTTCCATGGTACAACCCGCTCAATCGGCCTTGAGGGAATCCAAGGCTCGAGGAGTCTTATGGAGGTCTCTATGACTAACTTGCTAGTCCAAAGGAACGGAATGTTCAATGGAGAGCTTGTATGTCACTGAGAATTGAGGGTAATGCAATAAACCACCGTGAAACATGGGACTATATTCACGGAATGGAAATATAGTGCTAGATAATATAATTATATATATATATATATATATATATCAAAACCCTCGGTTAACAGAAAACAATTCAAAATAGTAACACATGAAAATAGCGGCTTAATCTAAGTCATTACTTATCAAATTAACGCCTTCTATAGGGGCGTTTATTTATGATTTGACAACTTTTGCAGCGGTCGTCCATTATACATTTCTATTTTGCAAAATCTCTAAATTCTGGAATTTTAGTAGAAAGCGCCTTTAACAGGGGCGTTACTTTCAAATTCGCGCCCTCGCTCAGAGCATTAGTTCTGTAAGACACGACCTTCATCAGGTCGTAAATTCAAGATGTTCCAGAATTAATAGGAGCATGGGTTATTTCAAGGATAATAAAATTTCAGAAAGAGGAATCACACTGTCAGGAAGAGAAAAATAGCAGGATTCAACAACTATGATCATGCATTAAATTAGAATCATGTTTTGATAGACATAAAAGTTTTAAACGTGGGTAATTTAATAACTAGATGAAATTGACGACTTAATGCAGGACGTCAAAACTGGAATTGGCGACCTGGGCATGGTCGTTTCGTTTAAATTAGCACCCTTGATAGGGTCGCTTCCACAGATAACCCTTTTAAAAACTATATAAAAACTATATTCATGCATGTCATGATGGTATTATTATGGAATTAAACTAGTTTGGGCTACGTTCTTGAGAAAACCTACCTGATGAATGTTCTGGTGAAGGAACGTGAAGAAGAATGATACTCTGTTCTAAACAGAGTTCTTCCGAAGCTTATGGAAACAGCTTCCTTCTTGGAGGAAGAGATCGTCTTGATGAAGAACCTCCCGTCCTTCAATTAGGCAGAAGAGTTTCTACTTACGGCAGACTTCCTGCAGCAAAGACGATGAAGAACATCACTATTCTTCATGATTATGACCGAAGGCAAGGGAAGAAGAACAATACTTGTTCTTCATGCACGGCAGCAGCAGAGCTTTCCTTTGACCAAATAGCTTATTAGGGTTCGACAGGAAGGGTTATTTATAGGGTTTTTACGATCCTAACGGAGTTAGTATCGTATTGGAGGTAATATTTCCCTAATAGAGTTCTTACCCTATTCAATCTTCCACGTAGTTATCTAGAAACTTGCTCTGGATAGTCTCTTGGGTCGAACGAAACTCGAACGGAATTAACGCCTTGCCATAGGGCGTTAGTTTAAATTGACGCCTTTGTTAAAGTCATTTCTTATGTAAAACGCGTCCATGTGGAGGGCGTCACGTTTACTTGCCCTTTTTTATTATTTTGGCCATTTAAGAATTGACGACATCTACTATTGTCGTCCTTTCTGGAATTCGCGCCTTGTATAAGGGCGTTTCTTTTTGAATTAGCGCCTTGAGTCAAGGCGTTATTTACATTTTGGTTTATTATTTACTTCTTTAGGCTCTTATCATTTATTCATTAAATCTTTTAATCTTATTTTGATCAATTGGGGTTTTTATTTCCTTTTATTTTTACCAGGGTTGCTACACCCTCCCCCACTTAAAAGAATTTGGTCCCCAAATTCAATAGTACATATATATATATATATATATGTGGAGAGTGTCGAGTATATATCTTTTTAGAATAAGTCCGAGAATCGTTTCCTCATAGACTCCTCGGTCTCCCATGTGGCTTCGTGTTCTGAACATTTACTCCATTGCACCTTAACCATGGGAATAATTTTGTTCCTTAATGTTCGTACCTCGCGATCGAGGATCTTCATGGGCTTTTGTTCATAAGTAAGGTCCTTTTGAATCACCAGGTCTCCATGATCAATGATATGTGACGGATCGTGCACATACTTCTTTAACATGGATATATGGAATACATTGTGAACATCGGACAATTGAGGAGTTAAAGCGATGCGGTAAGCAACTTCGCCAACTCTTTCTAGTATTTCAAAAGGTCCGATAAACCTTGGTGTAAGTTTGCCCTTAACACCAAATCTCCTTATTCCACGTCCAGGTGATATCTTGAGAAAGACGTGATCTCCGACATGGAATTCGAGATCTCTTCTTCTTGTATCAGCATACGCCTTTTGTCTAGACTGAGCTACTTGCAGTCTTTCTCTGATCAACTGTATCTTCTCGGTGGTATTCCTTACCATATCTGGACCTAATAGTTGTTTCTCTCCAACTTCGTCCCAGCATAAGGGTGATCGGCAACTCCTTCCGTATAAGGCTTCGAAAGGTGCCATTTGTATACTTGCCTGGTAGCTATTATTGTATGCAAATTCAACCAAAGGCAAGTGGTCATGCCAGCTTCCACCAAAATCAATGATGCAAGCCCTGAGCATATCTTCAACCACCTGATTAGTTCTCTCGGTCTGACCATCCGTTTGAGGATGAAAAGCTGTACTAAAGTTAAGTCTCGTTCCCAACGAATGTTGTAGTCCTTTCCAAAAATGCGAAGTAAAATGGGGATCTCTGTCAGACACAATCGAGACAGGAATACCATGTAATCTGACTATCTCCTTGTTGTATAATGCAGCCAGAACATCAACTGACCATCGACTCTTGATTGGCAAGAAGTGCGCTGATTTGGTCAATCGATCAATGATAACCCATATTCCATCATATCCTTCTTTTGATTTAGTTAGACCCATGATGAAATCCATATCAATATCCTCCCATTTCCATTTGGGGATATCCAGAGGATGTAGCTTTCTGGCAGGCTTCTGGTGTTCAGCCTTAACTTGTTGGCAGGTGAGACAGCGAGACACAAAGTCCGTGACTTCTCTCTTCATATTAGGCCACCAGAAGGTCCTTTTTAAATCTTGGTACATCTTAGTAGATCCTGGATGAATTGTGTACCTTGATCTGTGAGCTTCATCTAAGATCTTCTTCTTTAATTCTGGACAATCCGGTATACAAGTTCTATTTTGGAATAACAACCTTCCATCTGAAGCTAGTTGGAACACAGATTGTCCTTCTAGTTTGCCCTTGATTTTCACTAATACCGGGTCACTATCTTGAAGTCCTTGTATTTCGGATAGCAAGTCTGGCTGTATGCTCATATGGGATAAGGTGACACACCTACTGTCCTTGTCCATGCTTATATTAAGTCTAGTGAATTGTTCTAGCAACTTCCACTCCTGAATCATACAATTGGCTAATAATGCTCTCGACTTTCGACTAAGGGCATCAGCTACAGGATTACCCTTTCCAGGATGATATTGTATAGTAAAGTCGAAGTCCTTAAGATATTCTAGCCAACGTCTTTGCCTCATATTCAATTCCTTCTGAGAGAAGAGATACTTAAGACTTTTATGGTCAGAGTATACAAGAAACTGCACTCCATACAGATAGTATCTCCATATCTTCAGTGCAAATACTACCGCAGCCAATTCCAAATCATGAACTGGGTAGTTCTACTCGTGCTTCTTCAATTGGCGAGAAGAGTAGGCTATAACCTTTCCTTGTTGCATTAAAACACATCCGAGGCCAATGCCATATGCATCGGTGTATACCTCGAACTTTTCTCCTTCAATTGGTAGAGCTAAGACTGGGGCAGTAGTCAAGTGATCCTTGAGAGCTTGGAAGCTTCATTCACAATCCTCGCTCCATTCATAGCGTATCTCCTTGTGAGTTAGCCTAGTGAGTGGTACGGCTATCTTGGAGAAATCCTTGATGAATCACCGATAGTAGCCCGCAAGACCCAAGAAACTACGGACCTCGCTAGCATTGGTCGGTCTTTCCCAATTCTTTATAGCTTCAACCTTTGATGGATCTACGGATAAACCGTCTTTTGATATAACATGCCCCAAGAAAGCTACTTCTCCTAACCAAAATTCACATATGCTGAGCTTCGCATATAGCTGATTTGTCCTCAATATCTGTAATGCAATCCTTAAATGTTCCTCATGCTCTCCCTTGGTCTTAGAGTAAATCAATATATCATCAATGAAAACCACCACGAATTGATCTAGAGAAGGTCTGAATATACTATTCATCAACTGCATAAAAGCAGCAGGTGCATTTGTTAGTCCAAAAGGCATAACAACAAACTCATAATGGTCATACCTGCTTCTGAATGCGGTCTTATGAATGTCACCATCCTTGATCCTTAGTTGGTGATAACCTGACCTGAGATCAATCTTTGAAAAATACTTGGATCCAGATATTTGATCAAATAACTCATCG
Organism: Amorphophallus konjac; assembly: GCA_022559845.1. Lineage (NCBI taxonomy): Eukaryota > Viridiplantae > Streptophyta > Magnoliopsida > Alismatales > Araceae > Amorphophallus > Amorphophallus konjac. Next base: position 264,419,663 of record CM040120.1, read on the forward strand.
ATTCTCAGCAGTGGATACTTGTTCTTGATAGTGAGATGATTCAACTGTCGATAGTCGATGCATAACCTCATGGATCCATCTTTCTTCTTTACAAATAGCACAGGTGCTCCCCACGGGGAAGTGCTTGGTCTAATAAATCCCTTCTTGAGAAGTTCCATCAATTGCTCCTTCAGCTCCTTGAGTTCGGCAGGGGACATCCTATATGGTGCCTTAGAAACTGGTCCAGCACCAGGGACCAAATCGATGGTGAAGGCCACTTCTCTTTGTGGGGGTAATCCAGGCAAGTCCTCCGGAAACACGTCCGGAAATTCTTACACGACTGGGATGTCTTCTAGCTTAGTCTCATTAGTCTCCTTAATGGTGACAAATGCAAGGAAAGATACACATCCTTTCCTTATTAGCTTGCTAGCTCGGAGAGCCGAAATAAGAGGTGACTTGTCCCGACTCTTAGGGCTAGAATAGACTAGTTCTGGAAAGTCCTTGAAAGTAACTTTGCTGTTACGGCAATCCACAGTTGCCTGATACCTAGATAACCAATCTGCTCCCAATATGACATCATATTCCTTTAGGTCTAAACATATGAGGTTGATAGAAAGATTTCTTCCTTTTACTAAGACTTCACAGTTTTGATAATGGTGTGTAATATCGGTTTCATTTCCGAGAGGAGTAGATAAAAATATTTTCATCCATTCCGATTCCATAGGCAGTGGGTCAGCAAACTTCTTGGAAATAAAAGAATGTGATGCACCCGTATCAAATAAGACATGTGCAGACTTGGAACAAACTTTCAGTGTCCCTTCTACGAGTCTGCCTTCATCTTGTTCAGTCTCCTTAATTGCGTGGAGACGAGCATTCTTTGTTACCGGGCGCTTTCCGTCACCGGCTTGATCATTGAGTAGGGGACAGTCGGGAATCCGATGATCACGGCTCCCACAACGGAGACACGCTCCAAGTTTCCTCCAACATTCTTCGGCCTTGTGCCCGGCCTTATCACAGTGCTTACATACCACCTTAGCAGGTGTAGTGGTGATGGAGAAAGGTTTGGTCTTCTTGAACTTTTGCTCCTGGGAGGGAATGCCTCCATTACTTGGCCTCTTCTTGAAATTAGGTTTGAAGGTGCCGGAGCTAGTAACATTCTCCTTCTTGTCTTTCACACGGATCCTATCAGATAGTTCCGTGGCATCTTCTAGTAATTGGGCTCGTCAAACCATCTCCGAATAGACTTGTATGTCCATCGGTGCTAGTTGTGTGATATATTGGGGCCTGAGCCCATTAAGGAATCTTCGAGCTTTCATCTTCTCAGTACTAACTAAGTGTTTAGCGTACCGAGACAGCCTAGAGACTGTGCTTCATATTCAGCCACCGACAATGATCGTTGCTTAAGTGCAGCGAATTCAGCAGCCTTCTTCTCTTGAACTCGATCTGAGAAATATTTATTGTTGAAATGTTCAACAAACTCCTCCCAAGTAACTTGTCCTTGATCTACTGTGGCTTCTACCGACTCCCACCAGCATCGGGCGTCTCTTTCCAATTGAAATGTGGCTAACAGGACCTTCTCTTGGTCCGAACATTGCATGACTTTAAAACCACGTTCCGTCTCTCGGATCTAGTGTTCGGCATCATCTGGATCAGTGGATCCCATGAACATAGGAGGGTTCATGTTCTTGAAGATTTGGTGGAGATTTCCTGCTCCACGATGTGCACCTCCTTGTGCCACTTGTTGAAGTGCCTGGGTCATGCCTTGAAGAGTGCGTTGCATGTTGCGCCATTAAGCACGTTCGGCAACCATTGTCCTACAATTACAATACCTATTTTAGTATGTGATTGCGTAAAAAGGCTTTTAATTCTATGTTGACTTTAACCCTTGGTTCTACCCAATCTCATTGGTTAGAGGTTCAGACTTATCCTTGGACTTGGGTTTCCTAGGAATTGAATACCCTAGGCTCTGATACCACAAAAACTATCACGTCCTGAGCGCGGAAGATACCCAGAGATGCGTGACGAGTTTATATCATTCATGTCAATCAGAGGATTAGTGTATTCGACACCAAAAATCAGAGATGCGCAAAAGTAAAGATAACCCAATCCTTTATTTCCTTTATAAAAATATGTCTATTACAAACCCTTGCAAATACTAGGCTTAATAAAAGAAAAGTACAACATTGACTCGAGAAAATATAGAAAAGACAGGACTAATTGACGCTTGAGTAGCTCTAACTCTTTCACTCTTGACCTTCCCCTTCAGACTGAGTTCCCTCATCGTCGGACTTACCTGAAAAGTATGGAAACACTGAGTGAGCGAACGCTCAGTAGGAAATTATATCTCAAGAACTAGCAATGGGTTTAAGTAATTACATTTCTCACATGTAAATGCACTATGGCTATGCATGCTTGCGTAAAACGACAAGATAGAGAGTATAACAAGAGATAATGAAGTGAACTATTCATGAACTTTCAAGAACTTGTATCAAATATATGTCAAGATATTTATCATGTCATGTGGGAATTGGCTACTTCACGCAAGTACTTTGCCCGTGTCGGGCCACGCTAGTAAAGTCACGCAAGTCAAGTCACGCACGCGAGAAAGAGAGAGTGTGGAAAGCCAAAGATCAAGAGAAAGAGTACTTCGGTGCAATGCTAGACACCGGTATCATTACAACTCCCATGGGTACTAGTACTTTTGGGTGCTCCTCCCAGGACCAGATCGGGCCCTTATATGCACAGCATTAAAGATAGATCTAGACATCCACTATAGTTTATAGCCAATAAGGAGTTTCAAGAACAAACTTTAATAAGATGATAAGATAAGATTTTTATGGAATTCAAGGGCAAGGCCCTTGAGTAAGGACATTCTTTCGATAAAATCCACGCAAAGCATATAAACCATGACATGTCGATAAACTGGGTGGAATTGGTTCCCTAACTTGGGTACCATGACAAGTAAGTGCCCACAAGTAGATGGTCACTCTTTTAATATAGAATTGAGGTCCACAAGAACATCATAATAATGTTTGATATAGAATTGGGGTCCACAAGAACATCACAATAATGGCATGCTTTCCCCGTTTATTAAGATAATTCTCATATCATACACATAGCATAACATGAGGGCCGGTATACCATGTTTCTATAGAGTGACATGGCAAAGTAGTGTGATAGGTTTCCATGGTACAACCCGCTCAATCGGCCTTGAGGGAATCCAAGGCTCGAGGAGTCTTATGGAGGTCTCTATGACTAACTTGTCAGTCCAAAGGAACGGAATGTCCAATGGAGAGCTTGTATGTCACTAAGAATTGAGGGTAGTGCGATAAACCACCGTGAAACATGGGACTATATTCACGGAATGGAAATATAGTGCCAGATAATATAATTATATATATATATATCAAAACCCTCGGTTAACATAAAACAATTCAAAATAGTAACACAGGAAAATAGCGACTTAATCTAAGTCATTACTTATCAAATTAACGCCTTCTATAGGGGCGTTTATTTATGATTTGACAACTTTTGCAGCGGTCGTCCATTATACATTTCTATTTTGCAAAATCTCTAAATTCTGGAATTTTAGTAGAAAGCGCCTTTAACAGGGGCGTTACTTTCAAATTCGCGCCCTCGCTCAGGGCGTTAGTTCTGTAAGACACGACCTTCATCAGGTCGTAAATTCAAGATGTTCCAGAATTAATAGGAACAGGGGTAATTTCAAGGATAATAAAATTTCAGAAAGAGGAATCACACTGTCAGGAAGAGAAAATAGCAGGATTCAACAACTATGATCATGCATTAAATTAGAATCATGTTTTGATTGACATAAAAGTTTTAAACGTGGGTAATTTAATAACTAGATGAAACTAATGACTTAATGCAGGACGTCAAAACTGGAATTGGCGACCTAGGCATGGTCGTTTCGTTTAAATTAGCGCCCTTGATAGGGTCGCTTCCACAAATAACCCTTTTAAAAACTATAATAAAACTATATTCATGCATGTCATGATGGTATTATTATGGAATTAAACTAGTTTGGGCTACGTTCTTGAGAAAACCTACCTGATGAATGTTCTGGTGAAGGAACGTGAAGAAGAATGATACTCTGTTCTAAACAGAGTTCTTCCGAAGCTTATGAAAACAGCTTCCTTCTTGGAGGAAGAGATCGTCTTGATGAAGAACCTCTCGTCCTTCAATTAGGCGGAAGAGTTTCTACTTACGGCAGACTTCCTGCAGCAAAGACGATGAAGAACATCACTATTCTTCATGATTATGACCGAAGGCAAGGGAAGAAGAACAATACCTGTTCTTCACGCACGGCAGCAGCAGAGCTTTCCTTCGACCAAATAGCTTATTAGGGTTCGACATGAAGGGTTATTTATAGCGTTTTTACGATCCTAACGGAGTTAGAATCGTATTGGAAGTAATATTTCCCTAATAGAGTTCTTACCCTATTCAATCTTCCACGTAGTTATCCAGAAACTTGCTCTGGATAGTCTCCTGGGTCGAACGAAACTCGAACGGAATTAACGCCTTGCCATAGGGCGTTAGTTTAAATTGACGCCTTTGTTAAAGTCATTTCTTATGTAAAACGCGTCCATGTGGAGGGCGTCACGTTTACTTGCCCTTTTTTATTATTTTGGCCGTTTAAGAATTGACGACATCTGCTGTTGTCGTCCTTTCTGGAATTCGCGCCTTGTATAAGGGCGTTTCTTTTTGAATTAGCGCCTTGAGTCAAGGCGTTATTTACATTTTGGTTTATTATTTACTTCTTTAGGCTCTTATCATTTATTCATTAAATCTTTTCATCTTATTTTGATCAATTGGGGTTTTTATTTCCTTTTATTTTTACCAGGGTTGCTACAGTGAAAGAGGCAAGAGGGAGAGGGTGGATGCTACGTGAGGTGAGTAGTGGAGGGTGAGGCAGATAGAGAGAAGAGGGAGATGAGCTGGGTGAAAATGGGGCTGTGCGAGTGTTGTGTAGTGGAGGGATGAGAAGAAGGGAGAGAGAGGCTAGCAGGAGGGGTGGTCCGGTGGACTGTGTATGTGTGTGAGGGTGCAGGTGAGGGAGGAGATGAAGACGTGTGTGTGGGTGTAGTGTGTACAGGTTGCGGTGTGTGTGTGTATGGGTTAGAAGAGAGGGAGAGAGTATGATAGGGTGGAGACTGTTGCAAAGGAGAGAGAGAGAGGGGGAGGGACGGAGGCACCTGCGGTGCCCCTATTCCAAACAGGGGACCAGTGCGATGCTTTGGGAGGGAGAGAGAGGGAGATTGAGAGGAGAAGGGTGAGGGGTCTAAAGAGAGACAGAAAGGGTGAGCTTGAGGGCGATGGGAAGGAGAGGTTGCCGGAATCGAAAAAAATTGCCCAGGGGGGAGAAATGCGACGTCTTTTATAGAGTCCCTTCCGGGGGCTTGCTGCTGCGCTTGCCTGGTGTTGTCACTTGCTTCTACACTCTTGCATGCCAGCAGACGATGCTGCCATGTGCTTTCCTCCGATCTTCGATTGTGCTTGCCGCTTGCAGAGCTGCTACCGGAGGAGACATGCTCAGCTGTTGCTGAGCCTGTCGCTATTATCGTGCCTTTGCTATCATGTTCACTTTAGGATCGCCGGCCTGCACATGCAGGCTGCTATCTCCACACGCCATCACCGGCTTCGCTGCTCCAGCTACTGTATTCGCCATAGGTTCGTCGGCCTGCGGATGTCTCTCTGGATAGGCCTGCATGCTGCATGGATGGTCTGTTGCTACTGCCGTGTCTTGGAGTTGCCAAGCTATGCCTTTCCAACCTACCATGACTTGCAAGCTGATGCCGTGGGAGACTTGCTGTAGGATCTGCCATGCTAGTGAAAGCAACTATCGCTTGCTTTCGTGAGAGAAGTCGACTGCCACTGTTCACAAAGTTTTAGAATTATACAAAAAATTACAGCAAGGCCCCTCACACAAATATGTTTGCTCAATGAGTACAGCATTTATCTTTTACTAGATTTGGACAAAATTCAGATTGCTCCCAAGTTGTTTATTCCACAAATGAATTTAGAGAAACCAGATTTGGAAAAAATTCAAATGATGTGATATTCTTAAAAAATGCTACAAGTCCCGATAATTCAAGAAGATTTTTCATTTAGTGCAAGACCGAGATTATCGTGAAAAATTGCATAATTATCTTCATTAAAGCCCAAGAGCTATGTGTGTGATGTGAATAACAATGGATAATTAAGTACTTATCACACCCCCAACTTACCCATTGCTAGCCCCTTAGCAATGCAAACAAGTTAAGATTAGGGACCAACAAGAGTTTGAAAGATTTCATGCCTCCAATCAAGATCCTTCTTCACAGAATCAACTACAAATTAGGAATTTAGAATTATTAAAGCATACTAGCCATAGGATTAGAACATGAAGCTCAAAACTTTCTTAGATTACTCCCAAGGTCTCATAGCATTGTGCTCGTGAAATCTAAGTTCACAGTTTGGACAATTGCATCCTCTAGATTGCCATCTTAGCTAGGTGTCTTTCTACTCTACCTCCCCGATCAGAGCTTTGATACTAGCCTTTTTTTTTAATACATGGTGATGCACATCCCTTCACCGTTTGACGCGAACCTCAACTCTTGTCTTAGAAGAAGCAGGCCCGGTTATTAAGATCAGGGGCATTTTCCATGGTTATTATTTTTTTTCTTTTTTTTTTCAACATATGGCGTTGCACATCCCTTCACCGTTTGACGTGAACCTCAACTCTTGCCATAGAAGAAGTAGGCTCGATTACTAAGATCAGAGATATTTTTCATGGTTATTATTATTTTTTCCCCTTCTTTTTTTTCAGATCTACCTTTTCACAAGGGAGGGTAGAGTATCAGACATCATATCAAATGACAGAAGGCTTGTTCTTCCTGTTTCATTAGTGTGAAAGTGAAAAAAAAAATTTATGCTAAGAGACTTTATGAGATTCTAAATTAGTTTCCATGACTAGACACGACAAATTATTCCATCATCCATTTCCACAGTCTTTTCCATTCCAGAGTCTCTTTTATGAAAGCATGAATCATGAAAACTCAATTGGGACTTTTCTCTTTTTTTCCCTTTTTTTAAACAAAAAGAAGCAGCAGCTTTCATGAGATTTTTACAATGATTACCCTTACCCCTCAACTTGAATAGCATCGTCTCTGATGATATGAACAATCTGTCAAAAGAACAATGCACATGAATGCTTGGGAAGGAAAGGTACAACCTGGGGTGCGCAGGCGCGGTTCTTGGACAGGCAACTTTGAAAATGACTTCTTCGAGCTTCCACAAACACAAATGACAATGACTTACTAGATTATTGAAGGGAAAATGGTTGGGTTGCCTCCCAATAAGCACTAAGTTTAACGTCTTCAGCCAGACGACCTTCTTGCATTGATCAAGGGTCACTCAGTGGGATTGATTCCTTTGATGAAAGTTGTGTGTTATCTAAGTAGGGTTTGAGACCCTGACCATTGACAGTGAAAATTTGACCATTTTTAGGATATAGGATTTTGACAGCACCATGATCAAAAACTTTGAGCACAACAAATGGTCCATCCCATCTAGACTTCAATTTTTCCGTTAATAAGCGCAGCCTTGAATCAAAGAGCCAAACTTTTTGATCGGGTTGAAAAGATTTTCTCACAATGTGTTTATCATGGAAAGCTTTGGTCTTGGCTTTGTAAATCTTGACATTTTCATAGGCTTCATTCCTCAACTTCTCCAACTCATTTAATTGTAGGGCCCTATGAGACCCGGCTCTGGCCAAGTCAAAATTGAACTGCTTAATAGCCCAATAGGCCCTATGCTCAAGCTCAACGGGTAGGTGACAAGCTTTTCCAAAGATTAACCTATATGGAGACATGCCAATGGGGGTCTTGTAAGCTGTCCGATAGGCCCAAAGAGCATCATCCAATCGTTCAGGCCAATCCTTCCTATCGAGCCTAACGGATTTTTACAAGATGTTTTTGATTTCTAGGTTAGATATCTCCACTTGGCCACTTGTTTGGAGATGGTAGGGGGTGGCAATCTTGTGAGTGATCCCATATTTCCCGAGAAGAGCTCAGAACTGGATATGCGTGAAATGAGAACTCCTATCACTAATAATTGCCCTCGGACACCCAAATCTTTAAAATATATTCTTTCGGACAAACTTCATGACAACTTTGTGATCATTGGTCTGGGTGGCAATTGCTTTAATCCACTTAGACACATAGTCGACCGCCACTAGAATGTACTCATGTCCGAATGATGGTGGAAAGGGTCCCATAAAATCAATTCCCCAAACATCAAAAACCACGACTACTAGAATGGGGTTGAGTGGCATCATGTCACGTTTGCTCATGTTCCCCATGGCTTGACACCTAAGACACGTTTTGCTAAATTCATAGGTATCTTTAAAGAGAATGTGCCAGAAGAACCCACTTTGCAACACTTTGGCAGCCGTTTTCTTTCCCGCAAAGTGCCCCACCACATGCTAGAGTGTGACAAAATTTTAGGACGCTTTGTTGCTCCTCCTCGGGGACACACCTTCTAATTATTTGATCAGGACCCACATGAAACAATTCGGGGTCCTCCCAAAAATACTGTTTGATTTTGGCAACGAAGTGTTCCTTGTCATGTTTAGACCACCCCTTAAGAATTTGTCCCATAGCTAAATAGTTGACAATATCAGCAAACCATGAGAGTTGACTATGGGTGATGGACCAGAGGTGTTCATCAGAAAATGAATCTTGCAAAGAAGCATTATCAGTGGTGAGAATCCTAGAAAGATGGTCAGCAACTTTATTTTTAGAACCCATTTTCTCTCGAATTTCAAGATTAAATTCTTGGAGTAAGAGGATCCACTTAATGAGTCTAGGTTTGACATCCTTCTTGGAGAACAAATATTTGAGAGCTGAGTGATCGGAATACACAATGACTTTTGCCCCTAAAAGATATGACCGAAATTTTTTAAGGGCAAAGACGATAGCTAACAACTCTTTTTCTGTGGTGGTGTAGTTAAGTTGGGCATCGATGAGGGTGCGATTCACATAATAGATCACCACCGACACTTATCAATCCTTTGGCTAAGAACTGCCCCTATAGCATTGTCGGAGGCATCACACATGATTTCAAAAGGTAGAGACCAATTGGGAGGTTGGAGAATGGGTGCTTTGGTCAAGGCCTCTTTAAGGATATTGAAATCCTCAAGACAGGTAGCATCTAAATGGAATGGAGTGTCTTTGGCCAAGAGAAGAGTTAACGGGCGGGCAATCTAGGAAAAGTTACTTATGAATCGGCGGTAAAAGCCTGCATGACCAAGGAATGAATGAATTTGCCTCACAGAGGTTGGAGGAGGAAGATTAGAAATGAGGTCAATCTTGGCCTTATCCACCTCTATATCCCGCTCGGACACAATATGGCCTAAAAGTATGCCCTCTTGAACTATGAAGTGGCTCTTCTCCCAATTAAGAACAAGATTGGTTTCAATACATCTTGCAAGCACTTTCTTCAAAATTTCCAAGCAATTTTCAAATGATTCCCCAAACATAGAAAAATCATCCAAGAAAATTTTTAAGAATTCTCTTACCATATCAGAAACAATGGCCATCACGCACCTTTGAAAAGTGGCCGGTGCATTACAAAGACCGAAGGGCATCTTCCTAAAGGCAAATGTGCCATATGGGCATGTGAAGGTGGTCTTCTCTTGGTCTTCCGGATAAATGGCCACTTAATTGTACCCAGAGTATCCATCTAAGAAACAAAAATATCTTTGGCCCTCCAATTTTTCCAAAATTTGGTCAATAAAGGGGAGTGGAAAATGGTCCCATTTGGTCATGGCATTGAGTTTCCAATAGTCGATGCATACTCTTCATCCCGTTGTGGGCCTAGTGGGCACATCTTCACCTTTTTCATTCTTGAGCACGGTGAGCCCCGATTTCATAGGAACCACTTGAGTGGGACTCACCCATTGGCTATCCGAGATGGAAAAAATAATTCCAGCATCTAGCCATTTGACAATCTCCTTCTTCACCACCTCCTTCATGTTCGGATTCATCCTCCTTTGTATTTCCCGGCTTGGTTTGGCATCCTCCTCCATGTAAATGTGATGCATACAAATGGATGGACTTATCCCCTTAAGATCGCCCACCGTCCAACCTATGGCACCCTTATAAGTCCTAAGGACCTCTAGCAGAAGGGTTTCTTGGGTAGGAGTAAGATTGGAAGCCAATATAATAGGAAGAGTTTGATCGGGGCCTAAGAATGCATATTTGAGGGAGTCCGGAAGAGGCTTAAGCTCAAGTGTAGGAGGACTTTCAAGTGATGGTAGGGCCGATTCATCTTGCAATGCCAGAAGAGGTTCAAGCTTAGGCCAAAGATGAGGAGAATCTTGTAGAGCATTAGCTTCCCCTATTTGATCAATGTTCAGACCATTCTCAAGAAATTCATCATAGATGTCTATGAAATGACATTCATCATCAAGGTCCAGATATTGGGAGGCTTTGAACACATTGAGAGAGACTTTTTGATCTCCAAATGAGATGTCCATAGTTCCTGTAGCACAATTGATGTTAGCTTTGGCAGTGGCAAGGAATGGACGGCCTAGGATGATTGGAGTATTACTTAGCTCCGAGGAAGAGGCCATGTCAAGAATGAGGAAATCTACAGGGAAGTAGCAATCATGGACCTTAACAATCACATCTTCTATCAAACCTCGGGAGGTCTTGACTGAGCGATCTGCTAGTTAGAGAATGACAGGAGTTCGCTTGGGTTCCCCTATGTCAAATTGCTCATAAACAGAGGTGGGTAAAAGGTTGACACTAGATCCTAAATCGAGGAGGGCACAGTCAAAGGTTACACTGCCTATATCGCATGAGATGAGGGGAGCACCGGGATCCTTCAACTTTCTAGGGAGATTGTTCATCAAGACCGCACTAACATCCTTGGAGAGCCAAATTTTCTTAGGGGCCGACTTGGGCCCTCTTCTTGGAGTGCAAAGCTCTTTGAGGAATTTGGCATAGGCCGGAACATGTTTTATGGCATCTAGGAGAGGAATATTGATGTGAACTTGTGAAAAGAGCTCCATTAACTCCTCATTTTGGGCCGGCCTAGTCTTAGTGGGCTTGGGTTCTAAGGTACTGGTGAAGGGAACCTTGGGTTGATAAGCATTTGGATCTTCATGGGCCTTTCCTTTCCCTTTAGGATATCCCCCCAACTTATCTTGAGTGCATTCCTCCTTGTTCACATCGTCATCATCTTGATGCTCTTTCATGGCATCTTGCAATACCTTTCCATCCTTGAATGGGTCTAACACCTTTTCACTTCTCAATGTTGAAATAGCTTTGACATTCTCAAATTGTGGGCCTTTAGGTTGGGCTTGTGGGACGGGTTGAGGTAGGAGGCCCGATTGTGGAGGAAAACCCGGGGGTTAGTTTCTAGGGTTGGCCACGTATTGACTTGGAAGTTTGCCCACTTCTCTTCTCATTGTAGCTTCCGCCAATTATCATATTTGGCTTTGCAACTTAGAAATGGATTGTTGTTTATTCAAGATGATTTGTTGGAGTTGATTGAATTTATCTTTAAAATTGGATTGAGGCAGAGGTTGGTAAGTGAGTTGGCCTTGATTGGATTGAAAATTTGAATAGACCATAGGAAGGAATCGAGCTTGTGGACCTCTAGCAAATGAATTGTAGGTATTGGGTTGGGCTTGAATTTGACTTTGCATGGGTTGCTTGTGGGCTTGATGGATAGAGGGGTTGGTTACTTGAGGTGGAGCCTGTTGGCCCTTCTAAGAGAAGTTAGGATGATTTCTCCAGCCTGGATTATAAGAATTGAAAAATGGATCGTAGTTGGGCTTGGAGAACCCTTGAGCAGCTTGAACTTTCTCTTGTATGAATGGTGGTAATTGGGCCACCGTTGGACATTTCGTGATATGATGGGATGGGCTTGCACATAGAGTGCATGCCTCTTGTGGAGTGAAAGATTAACCCGAGTATGAATGGGATGATGGTTGGAGAGAGGGATCTTTCAAAGTCAAGAGTTGGTCTAGCTTTTGGGTCAGACTCTCTACCTTATCCAACTTTTGAGTGATGAGGTTTATGTCTAATCTTGCTTCAAAATCACCTCGAGCTTTGACCTCATATAATCTGGCTTGCTTAGAGGGCCCAATGGATCTCTCATAAGATGATAAAGACGCATGATTGATAGAATTCTCACTAAGTATTTTAAACAAATCATAAGCCTCATCCTCACTTTTGCTCATGAATGCCCCTCCACATGATGCATCTACCATTTGTCTAAATTGGTCGGCCAATCCTTCATAGAAAGCTTAGACTATTTTCCATTTGGACAACCCATGGTGAGGACACTTCCTAAGCAATTCCTTGAGTCTCTCCCAAGATTCATGTATTTGCTCCCTCAGAGTTTGAGTAAAACCCGTGATCACCCTTCTCATGGTGTTGGTGCGGCCTATAGGGTAGAACTTCTTCAAAAAAAAATTCTTGCATCTCGACCCAAGTTCTCATTGGCTTCCCTATAGTGCCTAACCAATATTTAGCCTTATCCTTAAAAGAGAAAGGAAATAGGGTCAATCTAAGGGTATCATCCGAGAAATTTTGGATTTTTACCGTGGAACAAATTTCTAAAAATTCATCAATGTGCTTGTAGGGGTCCTTATTAGTGTTTCCATAGAATGAGGGGAGCATTTGAATTGTGCTTGACTTGATCTCATAATGGATGGCTTGATTTTGAGGAATGTGAATGCAACACGGAGGTTGGTATTGGTTGGGGATGAAATAATCCTTCATTTGTTTGGGAGGCTCGGGATTTTCAGCCATTAGATTTTGGTGTTAGGGTCCTTGATTTTCGGCCATGGGTTCTTGTTGGAGATCATTTCTTGGATACAAGACTCTCTTAATTTCTTGAATAGGTCCTAGTAGGTTTGGGTGTTGAGATCGTCTATCTTGCATAAACTAGGACGAAGAGAGAGATGAGATATTTTTGTTTTTTGATGATGATGATAATTTTTGTTTGTTTTTTGTTTGTTTTGCTTTTTTTAATGCAAACATAAACAAGTTAACACACAATTAACCTAAGACACCTATGTGTTCCTAAGACTTAAAAGTTGGGTTTCACAAAGAGACTAAATACAACCTAAGTCCACTTTCTAATTTGTCAATTGGCCAGGTAAGAGGTGTGTAGTGGGAGGCTCTCCTTGCTTTCGCAAGGCCCTAATTAAAAATCACTTGCCCGCTTATGGCGTTTGTCGTTGACCTCTAGCCTTAGACACCAATTTTCAAAAGAAGATTGTAGACTCAAGTCGCACCTAATCACAATGTGAGCCAAGGGCTAATGTCTACTAATTTTTATTTAAGGCTTGAGACATGTAAAGATGTAAGGAAAATGTGATTTGTGGGCTAAGGAAGGGTGATGAAATCCCCACCTTATCTTGCTTATGGGTGTTGCCCTTAGAATATTTTCAAGATGAAATGCTCACCATAATATCAAAAAAAGGGGTTCTATGTAAGTATGCATGAGCATGTGATCAAGGAAAAATTTAGAAAAACTCACCTTGCCCCCCACAATCTCCAAAATGTAATTAACAAGAATTTAAACAATAAAGAAAAAGAGAACTAATTATATACTAAATGATGCATGACCTAGAACATGAAAGTGTGATTTCTAATCTTGGAATGATGACTTTTATTGAGTTCAAGTGATGGATTTTTTTTTGAACCTCTATAACCAACAATATAAAAGAAAACTAAGGAATTGACACAAAATGAAAGGAGTTTATGATACTTACATGAAGCGCCACCCCTCGTTCTTTTTTTTTTTGAATAAATGACTCAATTCAAAAATTAAGGAAAGAAATGAGACTTACCTTTGAATGTTTCTATATTTTTTCCTTTTTTTTTCTTCTCTTTTTTTGATTGTGTATTTCCTGCAAAAATAAGAAAAATACGATAGATTAGTACAAATATATACACGAGAAATAAAATTTTCAACTCAAAAATCATAAACCTCCCCGGCAATGACACCAAAAAATTGATCGAACCTAAATGTGCATTGTTTAAACACAATGGCCGTCAATCTAAATTCTGAACCCGCAAAGAAATAAAACCGTAATATTGTGGCAAGTCCGGGTCGAATCCACAGAAAGGATTAGATTTTAAGGTTGGAAAGTTTGTATTTTGAAAGAGAATTGTGGAATTATTTTTTTTTGTTTGGATTTTAAAATTGCATAAAAGTAAATCTACCTAAAGAACTTTAGAGGATTTAGATAGAGAAAAAAAATAGAGAGAGGAGAAAGGAAAATGTAAGAGATAATGAGAATACCACTAAACTAATTTTATTGCTCCAAAAATTAAACATTTAAAAGACAACAAGAAAATAGAAAATTACAACCCCAAATAACTCCAACTAGACTAAATATAAAGAAATGAGGTGAAGAGATAGCCGTCGAGAAACACCATCGCCCACGCCCTTGGACCTTGGAGAATCAGCCAACCTTTGTGAAGATGTCGCCGTGAGGCACTAGAGAGATAGAAGAAGAAGAGAGAGAACATAGAGAGAGAGAGATGTAGAGAGAAAGAAAGAAATGGTGGAAGGAGAAGGAGTAAAATAAATAAATAAATAAAGGAAAATTGATCTATTGTATGGGGTGTGTGAGAAGTGAAAAAAAGAGAGAGAGAGATGAGAACGAGGGAAGAGAGAGGGTGAGAGTGTGTGGTTGTGTGTTAGTGAGAGAAAGAGAGAGGGATGGAGGGGAGGGTAAGACATGTTTGCATGCGGTGTGTGTGGTGTGGTGTGAGAAGATGGAGACCGTGTGAAGAGGAGGGGGAGACGGTGAGTGCATGAAGGCGAGAGATGGCAGAGAGAGGGCGAAGATGGGGCTGCCGCGGCTGTGTGCCGGTGTGTGCGTGAGTGACAGTGTGTGTGATCGAACGACGGTGGGCGGCCATAGTGCAATGCAGAGAAGAGAGGTGATGTGTGTGAGATGGTGAGAGGGCGAGGCCAATGCTACGGTGTGAAAGGGGTCGACGCAGCGGTCGCATGTGGTGATGCGGTGTGTGTGTGAGCTGTGAGTGTGTAGAAGAGAGAGGGATGGTGCGGCCGGTGCGAAGGTGGCTATGGTGCGACAGTGGCTGCGGTAGTGTAGAGGTGTGAGAAGGAAGGTGAAAGAGGCAAGAGGGAGAGGGTGTATGCTACGTGAGGTGAGTAGGGGAGGGTGAGGCAGACAGAGAGAAGAGGGAGATGAGCTGGGTGAAAAGGGGACCGTGTGAGTGTTAATTAGTGGAGGGATGGAGAAGAAGGGATAGAGAGGCTAGCAGAAGGGGTGGTCCGGTGGACTGTGTATGTGTGTGAGGGTGCAGGTGAGGGAGGAGATGAAGACATGTGTGTGAGTGTAGTGTGTATAGGTTGCGGTGTGTATGTGTATGGGTTAGAAGAGAGGGAGAGAGTATGAGACGGTGGAGACTGTTGCAAAAGAGAGAGAGGGGGGGATGGAGGCACCTGCGGTGCCCCTGTTCCAAACAGGGGACCGGTGCAATGGTTTGAGAGGGAGAGAAAGAGAGAGATTGAGAGGAGAAGTGTGAGGGGTCTGAAGAGAGACATAAGGGGTGAGCTTGGGGGCGATGGGAAGGAGAAGTTGTCGGAATCAAAAAAAAACTGTCGAGGGGGGAGAATTGCGGCGTCTTTTATAGAGTCCCATCCGAGGGCTTGCTGCCGTGCCCGCTTGGAGTTGCCACTTGCTTCTGCACTCCTGCATGCCAGCCGGTGATGCTGCCGTGTGCTTTCCTGCCATCGCCAACTGTGCTTGCCACCTGCAGAGATGCTATCGGAGGAGACATGCTCAGCCGTTGCTGAGCCTGTCGCTGCTATCGTGCCTCTACTGCCATGTTCACTTGAGGCTCGCCGGCCTGCACATGCAGGATGTTGTCTCCACACGCCATCACCGGCTTCATTGCTCTAGCTGCTGTATTCGCCATAGGCTCGCCGGCCTGCGGATGTCTCTCAGGATAGGCATGCATGCTACATGACTGGTCCGTTGCTACTGTCGTGTCTTGGAGTTGCCACGCGACGCCTTCCCAACCTACCATGACTTGTAAGCTGATGCCGTGGGAGACCTGCTGTGGGATCTGCCATGCTAGCGCAAGTAACTGTCGCTTGCTTTCAAGAGAGGAGACGACTGCCACTGTTCATAAAGTTGTAGAATTATACAAAAAATTATAGCAAGGCCCCTCACACAAATATGTTTACTCAATGAGTACACCATTTATCTTTTACCAGATTTAGACAAAATTCAGATTGCTCCCAAGTTGTTTATTCGACAAATGAATTTAGAGAAACCAGATTTGGACAAAATTCAAATGATGCGATATTCTTAAAAAATGCTACAAGTCCCGACAATTCTAGAAGATTTTCCATTTAGTGTAAGATCGAGATTATTGTGAAAAATTGCATAATTATCTTCATCAAAGCCCAAGAGCTATGTGTGTGATGTGAATAACAATGGATAATTAAGTACTTATTACCTTCCATCTAAGTCGTAGAAACTCGACCTCCTTGCATCGATGCGACCCCAGCATTGACGAACCATTTTAACCTAGTGTCTATGGCCTCTCGAGGTCTTAGCCGAAGACCCTGGATTATGTTGAGTACGGACTGAATAGATCTAGAGGGGGGGTGAATAGATCTTTCCCCCTTTTTTCGATTTAATATCTATTGACTAAATGAGTTGCAGGTGATTGACGAATCACAGAACTAATGTTGATATCAATGAAGAAAACAAACACATAGAGAAGCACGCACACACATAAGCAAACCACAAGATAGAATTTTTAAGGTGGTTCAGTCTCTTCCCGAGACTTACATCCACCCCTTGCTTAACTCAAGCAAGGCTTCACTTATGAGAACCTCTGATCTCAATCCAAAACACAAGACACCGCTGTCACACAGCTTGTTCCTGCTGACACACAGCTTGTACCAGCTGACACACAACTTGAATCCGCTGCCTCACAGCTTGACACTTGGTGTAAGGATGAATAGAAATGATGAGAAGGTGGGATGATGCAACAGGACTGAATATAGACTTTTGTAACAAAGTAAAGAATTCAGCCTGGGACTTAATCACATAAATAACAAGAGTAGACTCCCTGTAGAACTTCCAATCGGATGCCTTCAGCTGCTTTGCTGCTGGAGGTCGCACAGCTTCAAGCCCAGTCTTCCTTCTGCATCAATGAGAATGCTTTTAGTCTTCTGCAGATTTCTGGTTGATGGAGAGCCACTTCGTCCTGTGATGTAGGTGTGTTTCTTAGCTTCTGTTCTATGCTCTCTCTGTGTGCTTGCTCCGTGATCAGTTGCCTTCTACTTTTTATGCAGATACTTTTTCAAGCCTGAAGCTCTTCCCGCTCAAATTCCAGATCGAGCGTCAATCTGCTAGAAAGCAGGGAGAAGGTTAAATCCGATCACTACAATAAGTTTGACCGCTTCTAAGTAAGATTCTCTCCTTGATTCCCGTGCGGAATCTCATCATTTGAACTACCCAACAACTTGCAACAACAATCTGCAGGTTTTAAGGAACCAAAACAGAATTCGGTTAGAGTTCGGTTCTGGACGCTATAACACCCGTGGTCGACCATGACACTGTCCCTGGTCGACAACGAGCAGTGTCCTGATGGCGGTTTCATTCTGGCTGACACTCGCGTCCCGTGGTCGACCACAGCCTTGTCGCTGGTCGACAAGGGGCAAATTCCAGATGGCCGTCAGTTCTGTCTGATGATCTGTCTGTTCTGTGGTCGACCAGAAGTGGGGCTTTGGTCGACAGCCAAGGCACATGCAGAAGACGGATGACTTGAAGTGTTTCTGGCTGGGTTCGTTGGTCGACCATAACCACTTCCCTGGTCGACAAGCGGCCTTTGACACTTCTTCTGATTTGTTGATTCCACTTGGATTTCAGTGGACCTGAAATTACTTAACATATCAGAAGTAACTTGAACTATCAGATTTATATTGAGTTAATCAAAAACATTGTTTGTCATCATCAAATAGTCATGAGTCCATTACTTTGAAGGAACAATCAAACCACTTGTATTTGTTATGAAACAAGATAGAACTTGATTAATCAAACATATCCTATTGTCATCATCAAAACCAAGGGATGCACAACATTCTCCCCCTTTTTGATGATGACAACCATGAGTCATTGTGACAAACAACAAATTATAAAATTCATTTGATATTGCATTCAAGGCTATCATAGCACAGATTTCATTCAGACAATTCGTTTGATGTGCCTTTCAAAAACTATAGCATTAATTACATGAGTGACTCAAAAAGGATAAAGACACTAAGGACACGTAGACAAAGTAAACTTGACATCTAGACACACATCTAGACACACAACTAGACACACAATGACACATAAAGTCCTATCTCCCCCTTTGTCAACAGCAAAAAGAAGATCATTTAAACAATCCCTCTGAGGAGGATGAGGAAGTCTCTGGCTTCACGTTCTCTTCCATGCGATCCAGCTTGTCAACAATGTGGGCATAAGAGAGCCTGAGCTTCTGGATCTCGGAGATAGTAGCATTGTGATACTGTTCATTCTGCTTGGTTGTGAACTCTATGCGGTTTCCCATTTCTTCTGACACTTGACCTAAGGTGCCAACGAGTCTGTTGAACCGAGAACTAGCATGGTCAGTGTGTTCCTTTTGCTTGATGAACCTGGCCTCCATCTGTTGTTCCAGCCTTTGGACTTTCTGCTCCAGGTGCCCGGTGGCAGCATTCATATTCTCTTGAAAGGAATGGAATTGGGTGGTGAGAGAGGACAACTGAGATGCTATCTGGAGAAGCACTCCGTGAGACTCAGTGTTGGAGGTGAAGGATGGTGGTGGAGCAGAAGTAGATGGAGTGGAGGTAGGTGGAACTTGGGTAGGTGGAACAGAATGAGATGGAGCTTGGGTAGGTGGAACAGAAGTGGATTGAGCATGAGTGGCAGCAGTGCCTGGATGCCAGGGCACTATAGAAAGGGAAGATGGAGGATGGACAGTAGTGGTGGTAGTAGGGGTAGCTTGAGGCACCACAGGTGGAGGTGTGACAGTAGGGCTAACCTGTATAGGTGTATGTGGTGGAGAAGAGGGTGGCAATGGAGCCTTGGATTTGCCCTTGGATGGTAGAGTGCGCTGAATTTGGTCTCCTACCTTCTTAAACCCCAAAAATGTGGTCACGAAGTGAAAGTTGTAGACGTGCCATTTGGGAATTACAATGCGCGGAGCGTGAGGAAATGGTATTTTTGCTGCTTCCAGAATGGCAGATATGTAGGCAGCAAATGGAAGAGAATTCTGGGGATAATGTAGGATGTTTTGGAAGGTGTTTAGGATGAGCGTTATGAGGCGAATGGGTTGACAAGTGATGAGGCCATGGAGCAAAAATAGATGGAGGCGACTTACTTGATCTCTGGCGCCTCCTCTTGGTTGGATAATGGTGGTAAGAATGTGATGAAGCAATCTATGAAGAGGAGGGAAGGTGTTGGCATTCAAATATTTAGGGAGAACCTCAGGAGCTGGCTGGCCAGTGACGACGGTGTATGCAGCTCGGAAGTCAAAATCCTCAGGATTGAAGACGGCGCCATGTCTGGGAATCTGCAACGCTTTGTGGAGCAGTTTGACGTCGAGGCGGACGACGATGCCTTGAACTACGGTGTAGACCTGACCATCCACTATTTGCAAGTTGTGGTAGAATTCTTGCACAAGCTGAGGCGAATACTGAGTATGTGCCGAGACAAACGCTGTCCACTCTTGGGCTTCAAAAATTGGCAGTAGTTCTGGGAACATCTCCATCAGCTTCTCATCAGAGAAATCAACAATCCTTGGTGGCAGAACGGTCCGTGGCTTGATAACTCCTGAAACTGGATGGACGATGGGTTCTTCTGAAGCTGGTACCTTCCTGCCTGAGTCGGCCGCCTCAGCCGTGGTCGACTTTTGAGGGGCCGATGGCGGACCCTGCGCGGCCCTCGGCTTGGAACGCTTGGACGGCTTCGAGGATTCGGCAGGGGCCTTCTCTCTTGTTCTCTTGGTAGACCGCGGAGCGTGCTTTAGAGACATGGTGGAGGGATGCGAGAGAGAGGCGAGAGAGAACTGGAGAGGAAGAATTCGAAAGAGGTACAAGTCGGCGGATGAGAGAAAATTAGGGACCCAGCCGTGGCAATTTATAGGGTAGGGCAGTAGGGCTGGGTCTTAAAAAAACTAGGATAGTGAACCATCACGATGCAGAAAACGAGCGGTCAGGATTTAATCAGCACAACTCAAATTTTTGGAAGATGTTAAAGTGTACTCCCTTTCTTTAATAGAACACTTATGGAACCTTTCCACCCTTATACAAAGACCACCTTGTGACCAAATAGAGTGGGTATTGTGGTTCAATGAATTTGAAAGTATTGCACCAATAAATTGACTCCCCATATCCAATTTCTTTCACATGGCTCCTTGAACTTATAATATATTTCAAGAGATAATTTGACTAACTATGCTAGCTGAGCAGTGTTTTATACTTTTATTTGCATGCTATGCTTTAGGTCAACCATTTTCTCTGCCTTTGTGATAACTTTTTGAATCATTTGAGAGCTGTGGTCAGGTTTATCACATGCTTTTCTACACGAGGAGACACGCTTTTTACACGTCAGAAACCCCGGCTACTTAGCATGCCTAACCATTCCACTAATGACTGGGACACACCTTTTATCCGTGAGGATATACGTTTATCAGACGCCAATATCCCCAGTTACTCAGTATGCCCCATCAATATTTTTGAAAGCAGCAGAGTTAGATTGGATCTTCATGACACACTTGTCTCCCATCTATTGTTCAGCCAATTTTTTTTGCTTTGAGATGGAGAACAGTAGTTTCTCAGAACTCAATCCATTGCTCTACCAAGAAGGCAGAATTATGGCGTATTCCATGTACATACATGTTATATTTGAGTTTATTTTTACTGTCCAGCACAGACACAGGTAGAGAAACAGTCTCATTACTAAAAATCATAAGTCCTCAAAATCTTGTGACAGAGTCATAGTTATGGTTTGAATTTATTGCAGTAGTACAGTTCAAATTCTCATTACTACACTCAACCACTACTCTTAATGATTACCTTGGTGATTTTATTGAAAGATATGGTTAGGTTTTTCAATGTTTTATCAAGGAATGAGTTTACACTTTTTCTCCCCCTCAATTTGTGAGTCCTTGCTGAAGATAAAAAAAATGTTGGCCATGAAGAGATATAGAGACACAAGGGATGGGAAGTATGGATAAGGATGAATGAGTGAAGAATCTGAGCACAAAAGTTCACTTAGTTCAGAGAATTTCCTAGCAGAGCCAGCAGCCTTTTTAGATCCATTTTCCCTTGTTCAGATCCTCTGTCGACCATAGAGTTGCCTTTGGTCGACCTCTGTGCTGTCACAGAAGCTGCCTGATGAGTAGTCACCTGTGGTCTGCTTTCTGACAATTCTGTTGTCGACCATGGGACCGCCTGTGGTCGACAGCTGCGAAGTCACAGAACCAACTATTTCCTGTCCTGATGCCTTGGTCGACCAGCGCCTTGCCTGTGGTCGACCACAAGAGATAATCCGTAGTAGAACCAGGATTCTACAGAACTTGCTGAAGTAGCAACCGACACTAGACCTCCAAACTCAAAACTTGACCAGTACTAGAGACCTAGTTGACATAACTTAGTACAGAAATGACAGAATCTATACAGTGAACACATGAATATGATTATTTCAAGAATTTTCAGGAGAAATTCTACAAATTCCTAACTCCCTTCTTAGAGTTGAAAATCTGTCATTGTTAAGGGGTTTTGTGAAAATGTCTGCCAGTTGTTTTTCAGTTTCTACAAAATGAAGCATGAAATTTCCTTTGGAGACCTCATCTCTTAGAAAGTGATGACGGATCTCAATGTGTTTTGTCCTAGAGTGTTGAATAGGGTTTTTAGACAAATTAATAGCACTAGTGTTGTCACAGAAAATAGGTGCACATCCAAGATCTACATTGTAGTCTTGGAGTTGATGTTTTATCCACATAACCTGTGTACCACAGCTCCCTACTGCGACATACTCAGCCTCAGCAGTGGAGAGTGCCACAGAATGCTGCTTTTTAGAAGCCCATGATATTAAACATCCACCTAATATTTGACAATAACCACTAGTACTCTTCCTATCAATTTTGCAACCAGCATAATCAGCATCTGAATATGAAATCAAATCTAGTTTGCAGTATGTAGGATACCATAAACCCAATTCTTGGGTGCCGGTAAGGTATCGAAGGATACGCTTGACAGCCCCTAAATGTGATTCTCTAGGGCTAGACTGATATCTAGCACACATGCATACACTAAACTGAATATCTGGCCTTGAAGCAGTTAAATATAGCAGGGACCCGATCATACCTCTGTATTTCTTGGCATCTACCATGTTACCTTTTACATCAGCTTCCAATGTTGCATTTGTACCCATGGGTGACTCGATTGGTTTGCAGCTTTCCATGCCAAACTTCTTCAACATCTCCTTTATGTACTTGGATTGATTTATGAAGTATCCTTCTCTACATTGTACGATCTGCAATCCAAGAAAAAACTGTAAATCATCCATTAAACTCATTTCAAACTCATTGGTCATTAAGTTTGCAAATTCAGTACATAAAGAAGCTTCGGTAGACCCAAACACAATATCATCCACATAGATTTGTACAACTAGTATATGCTTACCTTGGGTCTTGGAAAACAATGTTTGATCAATTTTACCTCTTATGTATCCCTTCTTGGTGAGGAAGGAGCTCAACCTTTCATACCAGGCCCGAGGAGCCTGCTTTAATCCATACAAAGCTTTATGTAATTTGAAAACATGATTAGCAAGTTCATCATTTTCAAATCCAGGGGTTGTTCCACATAGACTTCTTCTTTTATTATTCCATTTAGAAATGCACTTTTTACATCCATTTGTTGTAGTTTGATTCCATGAGATGCTGCAAAGGCTAACAATATCTTGATGGCTTCTAATCTAGCAACTGGAGCATATGATTCTTCAAAATCAACCCCAAATTCCTGGTTGTACCCTTTAGCCACCAGCCGAGCCTTGTTTCTCATTACAACCCCTTCTTCACTTAGCTTGTTTTTATAGACCCACTTGGTTCCAATAACGGGGTGAGATGAAGGTCTAGGGACAAGACTCCACACCTGATTTCTTTCAAATTGATTTAGTTCTTCATGCATAGCATTTATCCATGAGTCATCTTTTAATGCTTCCTCTACTGATTTGGGCTCTATTTGGGACACAAGTGCAAGCTGATCTAGTTCATTGATTTCTTTTAACTGAGATCTAGTCTTCCTAGTATCATGAATTCCACCAATGATGTTTTCTATGGGATGATCTCTAAGAAGTCTTAAGTTCTCAAGATTGTTACCTGAGATGCCTTCTCCTTCGGGTGGAGCATTAGTAATACCTTGATCTCTTTCCTGAGATTGTTCTTCTTCATTTGGTTCTTCGTTGTCTTCTAGAAATTCCCTATCTTCTTCTTCCTTGCTGACCTACTCATTTTTGCCAAGATCATTAATTTCATCAAATATAATATGAGGGGATTCTTCAACAATTTGATCTTTGGTGTTAAAAACTCTATAGGCTCTTGATCGGTCGGAATAGCCCAAGAATATTCCTGGATCACTCTTCGGTTCAAATTTGTCCAAGACCCTTTTATCATTGTTATGAATAAAGCATTTTGACCCGAAAATTCTAAAATGAGCTAGGGATGGTTTCTTACCTTTGAACATTTCATATGGTGTATTTTCACTAGCCGGTCTTACCATTGCTCGGTTTACAATGTAGCATGTTGTGTTGACTGCCTCTGCCCAAAATCTCCTTGGAAGTTTAGCTTCAACCAGCATGGTTCTAGCCATCTCGACAAGAGTGCGATTCCTTCTCTCCACAACTCCATTTTGTTCTGGAGTCCTTGGTGAGGAAAATCTGTGGGTTATGCCCTTGTTTCTGCAGAATAAGTCAAAGTCAGAATTTTCAAACTCCCCCCCATGGTCAGATATGATTGTACACACTTTTGACTTGCCATCCTGCTTCATTCTTTTGTAGAATTCCTGAAACTCAGAAAAAGCATCACTTTTATGAGATAGAAATATTACCCATGTGAATCTAGAGAAATCATCAACTAGTACATAACCGTATCTCTTACCACTAAGACTAGCAGTTCTTGTTGGGCCAAAAAGGTCCATGTGCACAAGTTCTAGTGGTCTAGAAGATTGACTTTCAGTTCTACCTTTGAATGATTTTCTTGTTTGCTTACCTTGGGTACATGATTCACATACTTTGACATTTTGAGCAAACGAAATTTCAGGCATACCAAGAACCATTTTATTCTTCACAAGTTTATGCAACACCCTATAGCTAACATGCCCTAGCCTTCGGTGCCACAGCCAGGTCAGGTCCTCTTTCTTGGCGGTTAGGCACAGGTTGGAGTGGGCTGGATCATCCAAGTCTATTATGTAGACATTGTTTACTCTCTGGCCCGTAAACTTGACTGTATCTGAATTTGGTTCAATAATCTTGCAGATCTTGGAGTCAAATATTACTTTATGGCCTTTGTCGCAAAGCTGACTGATGCTCAGCAAGTTATATTCCAGTCCATCTACCAGCAGTACATTTTCAATACTGTTTGAGGAGTTCTTACCTATTTTACCTGTCCCGATGATCTTACCTTTGTTATTTCCTCCAAAGGTCACATAACCTCCATCTTTTGAGCTTAGTTGGGAGAACTTGGTCTTGTCTCCCGTCATGTGTCTTGAGCAACCACTATCTAAGTACCACTTATTGTGCATGGCTGCCAGACATTCCTGCATCATGAATTACACAGAAATTTTTGGACCCCAATGGTACCCGGGTCCAAGATAACTTGTAAAATTGTGAAATTGCTGTAACAATCCTTTGGGAACCCAGATTTTCTTAGAGCAGTTTAATTTTTCGTCTCTGAACTTGTTCAGATTGGGTGGCTTTTGTTCTAATGTTTCTTTAATCTGAATCCACCTTTTTGATTTCCAATTTTCATTTTGTTTCACCTGAGAAAATCTGTGGTTTCTGTTTGCGTGTCTGGTCATGGTCGACATCTGGTGTGTCTGTGGTCGACCATTGCTTTTCCAGAAGCCAGCGCTTGTTCTGGCAGTTCCTCTGGTCGACATTTGGTATGTCTGTGGTCGACCACTGCTTCTCCAGACGCCAGCGCCTGTTCTGGCAGATCCTCTGGTCGACATAGGAGGGGTCGGTTGTCGACCAGCCTGTCTCCAGACACCATGTTTTCCAGATTTATGTCCTTTAACTTGATTTAGTACTTGGTTTGTTTGGTTATTTCTGTGAATTTGAGTTTCTTGTCTATTATTTTTAAGCTTATGTTGATTGACTGTTTTCTCTTTAATGTTTCTCTCTTCCTTGGTGACATTATTCCTTTTGGAGGAGCATTCAGCTACATCCTCTTGTTTGTCTTGATATAGATTGATTAGGGGCCCTTTTCCTTTTGAGTCAGCAATCCCAGTTACGGTTTTTATTTGGAATTCCTTTTTAGCCGTAGGATTGTATCCTAACCCTTCTTTTTGAAAGTTTACTTTTATTCCCAAGACAGCATTTAAGTTTTCTTGACCTTTAGTCATTTTTTCCAAGGTTTCCTGTTTGTTTTTCAGTTCACTCTGGATTCTTTCTATTTCTTCCAGAAGTTGACAGTTTTCCTCCTTGAGTGAGTTGTTTCTTTCTTGAGTTACCTTAGTTTGCTGTTCACTTTCTTGAGTCTTTAATTTTACCTCATCAATTGTGTTTTTCAGTGACTCATTTTCTTCTAACAGCCATTTGACATTTTCTTCATCTGTCTCGTATTGTTTCAGCTTATTTTTCAAGGTGGTGATTTCTAATTCTAGTTCAGTTCTGTTGGCAAATGAGTTGCTGTCATTATTGACCTGATTAAGCTTTTTCTTCAAACTCTTATTTTCCTTTCTAATTCTTTCATATGCATCAAGTAAGTCTGAGTAGACTTCTTCCCAATCTGAGCTAGAAAAATCTTGAAACGGAGGGATTACCTCAAGATCATCGCTATCTCCTTTGGCCATCAAACAGATGTTTCCTTCTTCTTCCTCGGAAGTTGTTTCCTCCTTACTGCTTTCCTCCTCCTCGCTCCATGTGCTTATCATTGCTTTTAGTTGCTTGCCTTTCCACTTGAAGCTTGATTTCTTAGGAGTCTCTGGACATTCAGCCTTTATGTGTCCTAGTTTCCTGCAGTTGTAGCAGACAAGTTTGTTAGATGAAGTTTTATTTTTATCAAACTTAAACTGAGATGACTTTCTTACCATGCCCTTAGGATTCCTGAATCCCTTACCTTCCTTCCGCAGAAACCTTTTGAATTTTCTTGTTAACATGGCTAGCTCACCAGTTTCCTCACCTGTGCTAGATGAGTTATCAGTGTCAGATAGTTCAGAGGTGCCTATTTTAGTTTTTAGGGCGAGCTGGTTCTTTTTCTTGCCCTCATCTTCTTTTCTTTTCAGATTGACCTCATAGGCCATTAGGGATCCCACTAGTTCATCCACAGTCATAGTGGTGAGGTTCTTTGAGTCCTCAATTACTGTGGCCTTGGTATGCCACATAGGAGTGAGGGATCTTAGGATCTTCCTCACTAATTCCTGTTCCTTGTAGGTTTTCCCTAGACTCTTTAAACTATTCGTTAATTGCACTAGTCTAGAATACATTTCAGAAATATTTTCGTCAGTTTTCATTCTAAACATTTCATATTCTGAAACTAGCATATTTGCTTTTGACTCGCTTACCTCTGAAGTACCTTCATAGATTACTACTAGTCGATCCCACATTTCCTTGGCCGTTGCACATTGTGAAACTCGTGAGAACTCCGTGGGGTGTAGTGCGCATTGCATTACGTTCATGGCTCCCCAGTTGATGGTTGATTTTCTGACCTGTTCTCTGGTCCAGGTATCCTCATCTTCGGGCAGCTCGTAGGGTCCTCGGCTTACTACTCTCCACATCTCATGATCTTGTGCTCTCAAGAACACCTGCATACGATTTTTCCAGTATGAGAAATCATTCCCATCGAAATATGGTGGTCTAGTTACTGAGTGTCCCTCAGCCATTAGACTTCTAGAGTTCAGTCCGGCAGGCCTCTCCTGGTTGTTAGACCACATTTTTGGAGAGTCTGGCTCTGATACCACGTGTTGAGTACGGACTGAATAGATCTAGAGGGGGGGTGAATAGATCTTTCCCCCTTTTTTCGATTTAATATCTATTGACTAAATGAGTTGCAGGTGATTGACGAATTACAGAACTAATGTTGATATCAATGAAGAAAACAAACACATAGAGAAGCACGCACACACATAAGCAAACCACAAGATAGAATTTTTAAGGTGGTTCAGTCTCTTCCCGAGACTTACATCCACCCCTTGCTTAACTCAAGCAAGGCTTCACTTATGAGAACCTCTGATCTCAATCCAAAACACAAGACACCGCTGTCACACAGCTTGTTCCTGCTGACACACAGCTTGTACCAGCTGACACACAACTTGAATCCCCTGCCTCACAGCTTGACACTTGGTGTAAGGATGAATAGAAATGATGAGAAGGTGGGATGATGCAACAGGACTGAATATAGACTTTTGTAACAAAGTAAAGAATTCAGCCTGGGACTTAATCACATAAATAACAAGAGTAGACTCCCTGTAGAACTTCCAATCGGATGCCTTCAGCTGCTTTGCTGCTGGAGGTCGCACAGCTTCAAGCCCAGTCTTCCTTCTGCATCAATGAGAATGCTTTTAGTCTTCTGCAGATTTCTGGTTGATGGAGAGCCACTTCGTCCTGTGATGTAGGTGTGTTTCTTAGCTTCTGTTCTATGCTCTCTCTGTGTGCTTGCCTCCGCGATCAGTTGCCTTCTACTTTTTATGCAGATACTTTTTCAAGCCTGAAGCTCTTCCCGCTCAAATTCCAGATCGAGCGTCAATCTGCTAGAAAGCAGGGAGAAGGTTAAATCCGATCACTACAATAAGTTTGACCGCTTCTAAGCAAGATTCTCTCCTTGATTCCCGTGCGGAATCTCATCATTTGAACTACCCAACAACCTGCAACAACAATCTGCAGGTTTTAAGGAACCAAAACAGAATTCGGTTAGAGTTCGGTTCTGGACGCTATAACACCCGTGGTCGACCATGACACTGTCCCTGGTCGACAACGAGCAGTGTCCTGATGGCGGTTTCATTCTGGCTGACACTCGCGTCCCGTGGTCGACCACAGCCTTGTCGTTGGTCGACAAGGGGCTAATTCCAGATGGCCGTCAGTTTTGTCTGATGATCTGTCTGTTCTGTGGTCGACCAGAAGTGGGGCTTTGGTCGACAGCCAAGGCACATGCAGAAGACGGATGACTTGAAGTGTTTCTGGCTGGGTTCGTTGGTCGACCATAACCACTTCCCTGGTCGACAAGCGGCCTTTGACACTTCTTCTGATTTGTTGATTCCACTTGGATTTCAGTGGACCTGAAATTACTTAACATATCAGAAGTAACTTGAACTATCAGATTTATATTGAGTTAATCAAAAACATTGTTTGTCATCATCAAATAGTCATGAGTCCATTACTTTGAAGGAACAATCAAACCACTTGTATTTGTTATGAAACAAGATAGAACTTGATTAATCAAACATATCCTATTGTCATCATCAAAACCAAGGGATGCACAACAGATTAGACCTTTCCTCTAAGCCAGAGAAACTGAAATCTTTGTGCCAGCATGAACCCTGTGTTGGCAATGCCGCTCAGGTTAGCACTTGTCTCTCAGACAAGACCAATCCATCCGTCCCACCATGACGAAAAACACAAACCAGGGGCTTAGACCTTCTATCTATGACCAGATAAACCAAATTCCCTTGCGTTGATATAGACCCAATATTGATGAATATCATCTTGATGGGCACCAAATCCTCTATCAGGACCAATCGATATAGTTCGCGGCCGAGAACATCATCACGAAGCTGAAGATCCTCTCTGGGAAGAAGCTGCACCCGCAGGCCCTGCTCGCTCATCCCTTGTTCGCGGCACCCGTGGGTAGCGGGCATTTGTTGGCGATTAAAAAAAGGAAAGCGAAGAAGGAAGAAGGAAAGAGCGACCAATGCAGAGGGCACTAATTCCTTAATCAACGGCCAACATAGCAGACACCAATTCTGTGACGTTGACTCAACAGCCAACATGTCGACTCCATGCAATGGACGCTCGTCTGAACGGACACTGTGTCTTTAATGGGCGCCCCTTTGAAGATGCCCCAGTTCTTGGCTGGAACTACCAAAAGAAATGGTGACTTCCCAGAAGGCATAGATTTAAGAGTGAAAAATAGCTCCTAGGGGTGATAAATGGCTGATAAGGCTGAAAAATAGCACCATAGAGGTGATAAAAGAAGTCGTGACAACTATCTGGATGCTAATTCATCAATGAGCGCCCTTTTAGGTGGTTGCCAATTCCTGGCGACATTCTAAATTGGTGAAATTATTTAAACCAAAGAATGGGCGGCCGTCTACTCGGACACCAATTCAAGAATCCGCGGTCTACCCCGTGGGCGTCATTTTCATGTGTTCGGGTACTGTAGCATTTACGATCCCTTGTTTTCACGCGAAGCCAGCGGGGCTCCCATGCTACTGAACTCTTTCTCACCTGCGTGGTTTCTGCTGGGGGTGCCACCAGGGTGGCCTCCATGCCCCAGCCCTCTCCCTTATCATGCCGTAGCAGCGGCGAAAGCGACATCGACGCGGCAGAAAGCGACACGGCAGCAGCGGTAGCCGCGACAGTTGAATAAAAAAAAGAAAAAGAAAGCACAAGTTGGAGGGCCTTTCTCCTCTGAATAGGGTCCTTAAACCCTATAAAAGGGCCCCTATGGTGAAGCCAGAGATCTTCTTGGAAGCCTGGAGAGCAGAAGCCTTCTTCTGAGAGATATTCGTGCCTGGCCGTTCAAGGCTGAAGCTCCTGAAGCCCACGTTCTTACAGAACAAGAAGAGGAGGAGAGAGTGAGAGAGGAGGGCAAGGTGAGGGAGTGAAGCTCCCCCCCCCCCCCATTCTTTTCTTCTGATGTGTTTTCTTTCTCTTTTCTTTCCAATATTCATGTATCCCCCTATGTAGTTCTTCTGTTCGAGCGGAAAAAAAAATGCAGGGCCTTCACCCTGATATCCTCTTTGTTTGCATTGGTTCTTAGACTTCCAGATAGCATGCATGCATATATGTAAGATATATTTGCTCTTCTTCTTCTGCCTCCCCCTCCGGGTAGATAGGTTGATTTTCTTCCCAAATCCTACATGGTATCCGTGTGACGATGCGGCTTTTATCCCGGTGGCCACCGGCCCGGGGCTTATCCGAACCATGGATATGGCTCTAAGGTTGCCAACCACCATCGATGTGCCAAGTTTTCCCTATTCTCACCCTTTGGAATGATCCTCCATCTTTCCCTTATCAAAACCCCACTTTAGAACTTGGACCGATCCAATGGCCATGGTTCTAAAGGGGTGAGGAACATGGGATTTAATCCCAAATCGATAAGTTTTCTTGCACATTCTGGTTCGAGTTCCTAATTGCTCATTCAGTTTCCTAATCACTCATGGGCCCCCGGGGGCTCGTTACATCTTAACGTGGACCCCGGTTGGCTTCCCTTTGACGAGTGGATATTAAAGGCCATACACGATGATAGCTCTAAGTCCACATCTCAGCGACGAGTTTGTGGCGACCCATGGGTCGGCGGGGTCCTTTGTAGGATAGCCCTCGGGATCTTTGCGCCCAAAATAGGTGATGGGTGTTGCCGCTTCTGTGTGCACCTCGGGATGTTGCCGGTTCCGCACACATCCTTCAGTTTCGAGGCCATCTCGGAGCTTCTCCGTTTGGCGTGCACCCTATTTACACCCTGCGACGCTCCCAGTCTAGGGGAGGTGCTATCAAATTTTCGCCACGAAGATGATGACACAATGACAAATTGGACTAAACTTAACTTTATGAACCAAACCATGGAATGCAAAGAAATTAAACTAATACAGAACATGCATGAAAATGAACACCTCATCACATGCTTGCATGGCGCCTTGGGTATATCAAATGGTGTGTGGAAGAAGCTTGGATTATGCGTGGGTGGAAACCCTCACCATGCGCGAGTCTTAAACTATGCCACGTACCAGGGTCGCCCTCCACGAAATACAACTAAAAAGAAAACCTTGCATGAACAACTTAATCTCATCGATTCACGTGCATAAACGAACAAGAAGAAGCGATAACCCTTGTTAAGAATCAAGAAAACCACAAAATTGAGCTTCTATTTGCTCTTTCTATGAGAGGTAGGTCGAGCTACCCTAAGGGTAGGTCGACACACCCTTCACAGATAGAACAAACACGATTCTTGTTAAGCTTGAGGAAATGGCGACAACACTAGTCACCGCCAACTTAATTAATCAACGCCCACGCAGATGGGCGCCAATTAATTAACGGCCATGTAAACATACGCTAATCCCTCTGATAAAAAAAAGGGAAGAAAAGGAAGTAAAAAAATGAAATGATAATGAAGGAATCTACGCCCGAGACAAGGGCGCTAATTGAATTAAACGCCTGTTTACACAGGCACTAATCCCCTGAACTAATAAAAGAATATGCGCCCGTATCCGGGACGCTAATTAATTAAGGGCCTGTTCAACATCCTCCAATTCCTTAAAATGGGTTAAAATAAACAAAAAAAACTTGATAATCTGCGCCCGCAAGGCGGACGCCAATTCTTTAATGGGCGGCCACCTCACGGTCACTAATTCTTAAACAATATGTATATATATTCAAAAAAAAACCAGAATCTGCGCCCACCGAGTGGATGCCAATTCTCAAAAATCCCAGAAAATGATAAAGAAGGTGCGTAAAATGAATGGCAGTGGTAAGGCATCGATCTAATGCCAAAAAAATAAGAAAGAGAAGAGAAATAACACTATAATAAAAGAAGTGCCACGAAAATGATACGATAAAGGCAATTAACTTGAGATGAACGGCGATTTGTCCGGGAACTCTTCCCCTTTAGCCCCACATGTGGGGAAATATCAAAGTTTCCCTCGCAAGATAACCCCGGCCATCCTCTCATGGTCATGGCTTAACTTGGCATATGGCCGATATCCTACGATGTTTCGACCGTTTGATCGGGATCTAACCGTAATTCCTCATTTCTCGAGATATCAAATTTGCCGTATCTTGGCATACACTTGTCCCGGTATCTCACATATACTTGGGATGTTTCTCGATCCGGACCCTCGTCCGAACATGAAATGGTCGACAGGTGACCGATATGATTTTGAATATCGTCTTGCACCCTATTGCAGGGGGTTTCAATCATTTGAACCCAACTTGCATTCTTTAATGAAAATTGATCTTTAGGCCATTTGTCCCCTTTTCTTGGCAATTAATCAGAGATTTTCCTCTCTCCGAGGGGATGTAATTAACGTCCTGACCTTTATGGCACGATGGGTCTTCAGTCCCAACCCGATACCCACAATCGCCTGGTTAGTCAGACGGAGCGCACCCTGGGCTTCAGACCGCTCTAGTCTCGAAGCCCGAACACATTGTCACACATGTGACTGGCACACCCTCGCACTTAATAGAATGATAAACTGATAAACCAATAAAAGATAATACGATAAAACCACCCCTGAAATTCAGTGCGTCCAACAATATGCAGGCGACCATTCGTGTCAAGAAGCTTTGGTCTGTGATTACTTCTTCCACCTTGTGGTCCAAATTCTTCAAAGACAAGCATTTGTATCACTACCACTATTCTGAAGCCAATTTCCCTCTCATCAAAGCTCCGGACAAGGCGTTATGGATCAAGGCCGCCTCCATTGTTTCTGAGAACCATCGCTTACTACCTTCGCCGCTAAATTCTTTGGCCTCCTTCTGGTTTGACATTTGGGCAGGTTGTAGGCCTCTTAGGTATTTTATTCCTGCCCAACCCTGGCAAGCGGTTACTAACAAGCAGATCTCTATCAGTCAGGTTCTGGTTGATTCTCAGTCAAGCCATATGGCTTTGGCGCTGCAGTTCTGCCCTGCTAGTTTATTTCAGCACATTCTTACTTCTTCGTATACGACGGATAGTTGGATATGGTGTCTTACTCCGTTAGGCAGGTTTACTGCCCGTTCAGCCAGGGATATTGTACATGGTGCTTTTGTTTTAGTTGTATGGCCAGCTATCTGGGTTGCTCATATTCCGGCCAAATGGTCTGTTCTCTTATGGAAAATTTTACAAGGCGGCCTCCCTACGGATGACATCGTTATGCGCTGTAGTATTCCTCTCTGCTCGAAATGCTCTTGTTGTGCGGCAGCTTGCCAGGAATCTGCTCTCCATCTCTTTTTTGGCAACAATATCGCTGGCATTGTCTGGGCCTTCTTCGCAGATTTGTTTAGCATTGATGTTTAGCCGCAAATGTCCTGTTCTCAAATCATCTCGCATTCTTTAGAGCAGATCCATACGTCCTCCCTAGCGGGGTGTATTGCTCGATTAACATTTTTTGCATGCATATGGGAGATTTGGTGCACCCGGAAGAGATGCAGGTTTGATGGGCTCCCTATGTCCACCCAGCTTATTGTCCAGAAATGCCTCTTTCGTTTGTGAGACATTGTCCCCAATATTCCTTCCAAGGGGTGATGGCTATCAAGCTCTTCTAGCTATTTGCTGCAGTCCTAGGGCGTTGGCTTGCCATTGTTTGCTATCCAATCTCCTAGGGTGGTACGTTGGCTCTGCCCACCCCTTCACATGCTGAAGCTCAATGTGGATGGCGCCTTCAAGCGGAATTCTAGTTTAGCCGGAGGTGGTGGTGTCTTCTGAGATCCTCAAGGAAATATTCTCTTGGGCTTTGTTGCACCCTACACTGGTGATGCGGGACGAGACCACGGACACGACAAGCTCGCGATCGTCCCTTAACGAGGGAAGCGTCGGACGTGCGCGGTTGAGAAACTGGCAAGAGCTAGGGTGGTCGGCTCTCTCTTTCGTGCCCGGATCGGGTCACGGGACGGTAATGCTCTCTCTCGCAGCAGCGGTGATATAAATAGAAAATGAGCTAATTACCCTATCATGCTCTCTAGCAGCGGCATAAACAAGCATATATGAAATTAAGCAAAATGCCAAGTAAGGGAGCGAATGCGATACCTCCACGCGCCCGGCGTGGGGACGACGGACCCGGCCGAAAACTCGTACTCCCGGGAAACTTAACACACAATAATTACAGCAATGGGAACATGCCCACTCCATGCAGGGAGGTAAAGGGCTATACAAATGGGCCTGGGAGGACCGAATTCGGGTTGACGGGTAGCTTCGGATGTTGATTCGGCTACACGCGTGTTCACGACCGTGGGGCCCACGTGCTGTCCGAAGGGGCCGTGTGGGACCCGGTGGTACCGCTGTAGTGGAGACACTTGGAGAAACGCTCCCCAGGCTGGCGGCACGCTGGTTCGCCGGCCGGAGGCCGGGCGGCTCCGTTCGGCACCGGTCGGAAAAACCGATCGGAAATCTGCCGGTTCTGTATTTCAGCGAGCGCTCCGGCGAGAACGGACGCTGCGATCAGCACCGGTGTCGGAATGCGACGAGATCAGAGCCGTTGGAAATCTGCTTCGAAGTACTACAATCTAGTGTCTTCAGAAAAATTCACCAGATTTATACTTTGTGTTGGCGAATTTTATATACTGCTGTTGTACAGTAACCGAAGACTCAGATCTGCAGAGAACTTTCTTGTTGATTGCCTTTGACCGTGAAGTAGATGTCCGAATTGGAAGATGTGTTCTTCAGCAAGCTTGTAGGAAATCGAACAAGGAAACCAGAAATATTTTTGGATCTAGATTTGAAGGTGGTGGTGATTTGTTATGATTTTGGAAGTGGAGGGTGGTCGGATCTGGGATCTGACTAAAAACACTGTATCATAGGAAGAACACGAATTGCTAAAAATAGATAGAAGCCTGATAAAACATTAAGAAAATTTTGGAGGTAGGGGGTGATGGACAGAACTCCCAGTAAAATTGGGAGGGTTTGGATAAATAAAAAAGATGGTCGGAGGGGGAGAACTCAGAGGTTCTGTCACTGTAGATAGAAACCTGGCAGATCTGGGATGACAGATTGGACGAAAATGTAAAAATACTAAACAAGGGAATTATGGCGTGAAAATTTAGGTGGATCTTGGGATGCAAGGGCTGAAAACACCATAAAAAATTCAGATCAATCCAAGCTCGTGGCTGGGACAGACAATTCGTGGAAGCTGCTGTGGTCAGATGAAGACAGAACTGTAGAGGCGGCTCGATGGCGGCACGAACGGCGGCAGCGGCGGCACAGACGATCACCGGAGGTTGAGAGGAGATGATAGAAGGTAGAATCACTCTAGAACTTGAGGTTGGAGGAGAGGAACAAGAGGGAGAGGGGCTTGGGGCGCAATATGCTCCTTGGATTTCACAAAATTTCTGATTTTTCATTGATTTTCTCATGAAAATACAAGCTTATATATGGTTTACATCAAATGCAATGTGGACCCTTGGATCTAGGGAAGGGGATTGAAGGGCTAGGATTGCATGCCACAAACACAACAAAAAGAATATAATATGCAAGGGGGGGTGCGCCCTATTGACCAAGGGGTAGAAGTTGAATGGGTGGTTGAATGGTAGGTGGCCTACCTTGGACAAAATGGGCCACTTGTCTACCCATGTGGCATATGACTAGTCCAACCTTCTAGATGTCCACCTAGGATAGTTGACCAGCCCCACAAGATGACATGGACCAATGGGTAAGGGCTGAGGGCCCCCTTGCTGGTCCTACTGACAAATTACATAGAAACCCACATAATGTACGGGAGTGACGCATTGGGCGATAAAGCCGTACAATTGCGCGTATACTTTCCCGTGGATATAAAAATAAACTAAAGGATATAAATGCAATATGAAAAGGTACTGGCTCGGTGTCGATTCCCATCAACTCTCCCCGGGTGGGAGGAACTCGACCCCGTCGAGTAGGGGTCGAGATGCTCGAATACTCCGGCGGATCCGTCACCGTGCCAAGTAAGGCGGGTACGCTCCACTCCAAATGATCGTCACCTGCTCATTCCATATATACTCGATATGCGCAAACTGCTATGGCCTGAAGGTGGACACTCCGGGTGGGGCACTATCAAAAGAAAGGGAAGCGGCTCAAAGACTCACTAGGAATCACCGCTGAGTCCCTATAGGTGACTGATCCGGGTATAGATGTAGAATCAACCCCATACTCATCAAGTGAGTCCACTCGCCACTTACTCATAAGAGACCGACAACGAGCTTACACAAGACGCATGCAGACAAACAATCGACACACAAACCATGCAAACAAATCACACAAAATAAACCACACAAGAAAAACACACCGACTCATATATGACCCTAGACATACCTAATGTTAGTCCGACCCGTACATGGGTGACGGCGGACCAGGACACCCGAATATGTGCCATGCATGCATGTGGTGCAACTGGGAATGGATGGCATGAGGAACACCTATACGTCGGGTGTGGTTATGCGTGGATGGTCTTTTTAATGTGGGCGACTCGGGTGGTTTAGAAGGGCCGGGTGTAGGCGGGTCGGGGTTGGTGGATGTAGATGGCCCATCCCGAGGGGAAGGGGCATAAAAGTGGGCTTCCTTGAAGAAGGGGAGTACGGGTGGTGACTCGGGAAGCCTAATAGTGAAGGGGTCAAAAGGGTCAAAGAAGGTATGACCCCTTGTGGTGGGTTCCCACAAGTCACGGTCCCACATGTAGAAGTTTTGAAGGTGTGGGTCGTCACCTTCTTGAATTGTAACGGGTGGGACGGGGATCGTAGGTAAGATGTATGATTCCTCCCTCGGACAAAAGGGTATGAATTCGGGCTCGTCCGGTAAGGGGAGGAGTAAGAGGACCTCCGTGGTGACACAACCCACGGTGCACTCGGAGATAATGGACCCTAAGGCCGGATGGGTGAAGCTAAGACTAACGGGTTGGTCAAAGCCTCGGGCCAGTAGGTGCGTCAACTTCCATTGTGAATCTAATCCCATGACAAGATCGTCTAACGTGTCAACATGGTGACTAGACCGAAATGGGGTATGGAATGAGTTGACTGGCACTAAAGGTAAGGTGGGGTCCATGAAGGGGAAGGGATGTGGGACCAAGCCATCCTTGAGCCAACTAAGAAGCGGCTCGGCTATGAAAAGCATACCCGTCAGAAACACGGGTGGCTCGGGCTTGGGTGGTTCCAAATGAGAAGGTTCCGAAGCAAATTCGGAAAGAAAGGGTGGTGAGCATGGGTCCGTAGGCGGAGTGGCCTGATACGAGCGGACGGGTGGTGACACAGAGATGATCGGCCGAAGGATGTCGGGAAAGATGAACTTGCCGGGTAGGTGAGGTGGATATAAGGTGCAGGTCCTCGTATCCCGGTAAAAGATCACTCTCCTCTCTTCCAACCAAGGTCGCCCTAGCATAATGTATGGGCCTGTGGGCGTACCAAGGTTGCAACATGCACCATCACAGTAAAGAGTGGAGCCAATCATCCTTTCAAACTCGACAAAAGCAAAATCCCCATCGCGGATAATCTTACCCACCTTGGAGAGGGAATCCACGATATCAAGAGACACCCAATTATCTAAATCATTATGAGTGAAATGGAGTCTCGTCGTGGACCCATTGGGTAGAGTAGCTTTAGTAACGAGATGAGTGAAAGCTAATGGTTGGGCCATGAAGGCATTGGATTGGGCCACAAAGGATGTCCCTTTGGACGCATGATCTTGGGGAACGGCCATGGGTAGCGAACATGGACATGCATACACATGGAGACAAGACACTAGACCGACTAATGCAAAGGTTGGGATGCATGCATATTAAGGACAAGACACCAAGACTCGGTACGAGGCGAAGTTAATCGATCCGAAGATCACTTGTGCAAGTGTGCGGCCTTCCCGATAGGCGTAGCCTAACGTTCGGACATCACCTTTTGATATACCGAGTAAAGGGATGTAAATGTGACCCAAAAGACACTTTTTTTTTGTTTTAAAACAATGATGGCTCTAAACACGACTTAGACGTAAATGACTAATGAATGACACTCTCTTTTTTTTTTGTTTTGGACACCCTAGACTCAAACTCGCTCTGATACTAAATTGATGCGGGACGAGATCACGGACACGACAAGCTCGCGATCGTCCCTTAACGAGGGAAGCGTCGGACGTGCGCAGTTGAGAAACTGGCAAGAGCTAGGGTGGTCGGCTCTCTCTTTCGTGCCCGGATCGGGTCACGGGACGGTAACGCTCTCTCTCGCAGCGGCGGTGATATAAATAGAAAGCGAGCTAATTACCCTATCATGCTCTCTAGCAGCGGCATAAACAAGCATATATGAAATTAAGCAAAATGCCAAGTAAGGGAGCGAATGCGATACCTCCACGTGCCCGGCGTGGGGACGACGGACCCGGCCAAAAACTCGTACTCCCGGAAAACATAACACACAATAATTATAGTAATGGGAACATGCCCACTCCACGCAGGGAGGTAAAGAGCTATACAAATGGGCATGGGAGGATCGAATTCGGGTTGACGGGCAGCTTCGGATGTTGATTCGGCTACACGCGTGTTCACGACCGTGGGGCCCACGTGCTGTCCGGAGGGGCCGTGTGGGACCCGGTGGTACCTCTGTAGTGGAGACACTTGGAGAAGCGCTCCCCGGGCTGGCGGCATGCTGGTTCGCCGGCCGGAGGCCGGGCGGCTCCGTTCGGCACCGGTCGGAAAAACCGATCGGAAATCTGCCGGTTCTGTATTTCAGCGAGCGCTCCGGCGAGAACGGACGCTGCGATCAGCACCGGTGTCGGAATGCGACAAGATCAGAGCCGTTGGAAAGCTGCTTCGAAGTACTACAATCTAGTGTCTTCAGAAAAATTCACCAGATTTATACTTTGTGTTGGCGAATTTTGTATACTGCTGTTGTACAGTAACCGAAGACTCAGATCTGCAGAGAACTTTCTTGTTGATTGCCTTTGACCGTGAAGTAGATGTCCG
This sequence comes from Amorphophallus konjac, assembly GCA_022559845.1. Taxonomy (NCBI): domain Eukaryota; kingdom Viridiplantae; phylum Streptophyta; class Magnoliopsida; order Alismatales; family Araceae; genus Amorphophallus; species Amorphophallus konjac. The sequence continues at coordinate 264,458,738 of CM040120.1, forward strand.
AATTGGAAGATGTGTTCTTCAGCAAGCTTGTAGGAAATCGAACAAGGAAACCAGAAATATTTTTGGATCTAGATTTGAAGGTGGTGGTGATTTGTTATGATTTTGGAAGTGGAGGGTGGTCGGATCTGGGATCTGACTAAAAACACTGTATCATAGGAAGAACACGAATTGCTAAAAATAGATAGAAGCCTGATAAAACATTAAGAAAATTTTGGAGGTAGGGGGTGATGGACAGAACTCCCAGTAAAATTGGGAGGGTTTGGATAAATAAAAAAGATGGTCGGAGGGGGAGAACTCAGAGGTTCTGTCACTGTAGATAGAAACCTGGCAGATCTGGGATGACAGATTGGACGAAAATGTAAAAATACTAAACAAGGGAATTATGGCGTGACAATTTAGGTGGATCTTGGGATGCAAGGGCTGAAAACACCATAAAAAATTCAGATCAATCCAAGCTCGTGGCTGGGACAGACAATTCGTGGAAGCTGCTGTGCTCAGATGAAGATAGAACTGCAGAGGCGGCTCGATGGCGGCACGAACGGCGGCGGCGGCGGCACAGACGATCACCGGAGGTTGAGAGGAGATGATAGAAGGTAGAATCACTCTAGAACTTGAGGTTGGAGGATAGGAACCAGAGGGAGAGGGGCTGGGGGCGCAATATGCTCCTTGGATTTCACAAAATTTCTGATTTTTCATTGATTTTCTCATGAAAATACAAGCTTATATATGGTTTACATCAAATGCAATGTGGACCCTTGGATCTAGGGAAGGGGATTGAAGGGCTAGGATTGCATGCCACAAACACAACAAAAAGAATATAATATGCAAGGGGGGGTGCGCCCTATTGACCAAGGGGTAGAAGTTGAATGGGTGGTTGAATGGTAGGTGGCCTACCTTGGACAAAATGGGCCACTTGTCTACCCATGTGGCATATGACTAGTCCAACCTTCTAGATGTCCACCTAGGATGGTTGACCAGCCCCACAAGATGACATGGACCAATGGGAAAGGGCTGAGGGCCCCCTTGTTGGCCCTACTGACAAATTACATAGAAACCCACACAATCTACGGGAGTGACGCATTGGGCGATAAAGCCGTACAATTGCGCGTATACTTTCCCGTGGATATAAAAATAAACTAAAGGATATAAATGCAATATGAAAAGGTACTGGCTCGGTGTCGATTCCCATGAACTGGTGTCTTGTCCAGTATTTATGCCGAGGACTTAGCTCTGTGGGATGGTCTTCGTCTTTACGCAACCTATTGGATATATGTTGTTTTGATGATGTTTGAGTATGATTCACTATAATGTCATTTCAATGATTCAACTATGCTCTAACTTGCATGATAATGCTTTTGATGCTCCCAAGCTATACTTCAATGGGATTGCAGTAAGGAACTTTGCAAGTGTTTTCTCAAAGGAACAAGAGCCAACCAAGGTTAAAAGAAACTCAAGATGTAAAGGCACAAAAATTGAGACAACTAGCTGCACAGAAATCATTGCAGGGGATGAAAAGTTAAATTCTATTGGGTGCACAGAAATCAAGGCAAGTGATGTAAAAAGAAAGAAATTAAAAAGAGAAAGCCAAGTGTAGCTCACACTCTTGCTCAAACCAATGAAAATTGAAGGCAATTGAGTAAGGGTGACAAATAGGTCTTAAGGATGACAAATAGACCTATAGAGGTGTCAAATAGCTTGGACGGGAGACAAAGGGATAGATATGTAAGTTCAAGAAGGCTGCATCGATCTCATAAAAGAACTGCTCCAACCTCACAGCAGAATTGCTCTGACCTCACTGTGAAGCTTCCTCGACGCCTTGGCTCACAAAGGAAGAAAATCTCTAACGGGTCTTAGGATGCGTCGACCCCATCGTCTGCTGCGTCGATGCACAACATGCCTTCATCAATCGCTTCACTAAGGTGTCGACCCCAGGAGTCGACTCTTCATTTTCCAGGCTCTGTCTGGGAGCAACTCAGCCAGCTGTGACGACCCTGCCGTCTCAGGGCCTCAACGCAGTGGGCTTCCAGAAGCCGATTCAAATGCGTCATCCACAGATGCGTCGACCCTATGCTCTCCGGGCGTCGGCACAATGGCCTTCCAAAAGCCGTTGTAAACGACTTTCATAGAGGATGTCTCGACGCACCTATGAAGCTGCATCGACCCATGGAGATCCAGCTCACCAGCAACTCAAAGAAACTGTGAAGCTGCATCAACGCGATGGCCTACTACATCGACGCACCAGAAGACTTTCAGTCTTTATCCGTCAGACCTGCATAGTTTTCGAAGCTCATCCAGAGAATAAAAAACTCAGGCGTAAACCTCCAAATACACACCTTTTAAGGTCTAGAGGAAGGTTCCTTGATCAGAGGTTCTGCCACTTAATTATAACAGCTCAGAACATCCTTTTGCATAAGACTTGGTCGGCCACCAAATCTGTGAAAGTCCCTTCTGTCCTAAGAAAGGACTAGACAGGTGGTCAGCCCTCTAGAATAGATTGGACAAAGCCATGTCTCTCTGCCACAGCTCTCACATAAGGTCCACTCTCTCCTGCCACCGTCCTATCCTAGGGATGGTCTGGAAAGACCTGCAAGCTCAAGACAATATCCTACATAATATTTTCTACAAAGCCAAGAAAACATTTTTGGAGGGAAATTTGACCTTCCATCTGCTCCCTTATGCCCGGTGGACTTACTCAAGCCCTGCTAAAAGAAGGTCGGAAATCTAGAAGAACATTTCAAATTTGAAATCGGTCTTATTGCAAATCTTCTTGGAGGGAAATCCTTCTACCTGGCCCCTATTTATAGACTTGAAGCTTCTATTGGAGAAGCTGCTGCCTTAAAGAGAAAAGCCTACGCCTCTTTGGGCCTTCAATAGAAACTTGAGAAGAAAGAAAAGAAAGGAGTGTGGAAGAGCAGTCCAACCCTGGTTCGAGTCAAACCAGTTGTGAGAAAGGAAGAAGAAGAAGTTGAAAGGAGTGCAGCCCCTCCTTGTAGCCGGTCTGAGTTTGATAGAGCTTCAAGACTTTGATCTGAAGCCATCATTGCCTTTTCCACGTATTAGCTTTTCTGGTTTTACTTCTGTATTTGCAATCTTTGAACAGTGGGTGTCCGGTGCTCTTGTGAGAAACCGGAAGTGTGGGTGCTACACTTCCAGCTTGTTCTTTTCTTTTGTGTGTGCGCGTGTGTGTGTGTGGTGCATCTCATTCCCGTGTGTGTGTGTGGTGTATCTCATTCCCGTGTGTGTGTGGTGGATCTCGTCCCCGTGTGTGTGTGTGTGTGTGTGTGTGTGTGTGTGTGTGTGTATGTGTGGAGGATCTCGTCCCCATGTGTGTGTGTGTGTGTGGAGGATTTCATCCTCGTGTGTAGGTTGAGGACTTCATCCTCATGGGAGAAAGCCTCACCGGATTTGGTGAGGGGTGGACGTAGGTTGCGGGTTTGCAACCGAACCACCTTAAAAATTCCTTGTACAATGGGGTGTGCCTTGGGTGATTGATCCATTTCTTCTTTCCCCCATTCACAAGACGAGCATCATAAAGGTTTTGTACTTAGACTATTTTATCTGCACTGACTTATGCATTTGTAGTTGTTTCTCCAACACTCACTCTACCATCATCTTCACTCATATAGCCATCATGTTCATTCATCCTGCTGGATTTTGGTGAGACCCATGTAGTCTAGTGCAGCAAGATCTCCCTTATCTCTGAACCTGCTCTGAAGGTGCGTTGATGTCACATCCCGAGCGCGGAAGATACTCGGATGCGTGACGCGTCTATATAGATCGTGTCATTAGAGCGATAAGAATTTTAACATACAAAATTTCGGAGTGCGCAAATGACTAAAAATCTAATAGTTTCCAATAGTCCAAGTGATGTTTATTTGATTAATCAAAGGAAATAAAGATAGTCCATGACAAATTTCCAAATTTAGAAAGCCAAACATTAGGCTACACGACTTAACACAAAGTTTATACCACTAACTGACATAACTGGGAATACAAGGTAGACTCAAATAAATTCAAAGACTCGACTAGCTAATGATAAATGGATGGCGTTCTAGCACTCTTCACTCGGCCTCAAACCCATTCTTGTCGCTATCCGAATCACCTGAAAATGTTAGGAAGCAACTGAATGAGCAAATCGCTCAGTAGGAATTACATCTCAAATACGAGCAATTTTTACGTGATTTACAATTTGCATGTATTATCAGTATGGCTATGCATGATGTACGTATAATAAAAAATCAGGTATACAGGTAAATCAAGGCATGATGAACAATAAGAGATCAAGAACTGTATAAATAGAGTATATCCAGATTTCAAGTATTCGACAAGCAGTATTTCAAGAATTTACAGATGTAAATGCCACTTCTGGCAAGCAGGGATTCGTGTACAAGTATGAACGCAAGTATGAGAATGAACTCATGTACAAGTATATCAAGTAAAAATTCAATTCAAGCAAGTATTGTCAAGTACGTATCAGTAGAATTGGCTATTATCAAGTAAGTATTTTGCCCTTCCTCGGGCCACAAGTCAAGTATTGCCCGTTCCGGGCCATGCAAGTCAAGTAAGTAAGGAGAGAGAGTAGGGGTGGAGTGTCTCAAGTCAAGCAAGTACTCCGGTGCAATGCTAAACATCGTGATCAATAAACTCCCATGGGCACAAGTATTTTCGGGTGCTCCTCCCAGGACCAGACCGGGCCCTATATGCACAGCATTTCATGTATCACCTTTGACACCCACTCTCATTTATAGCCAATATGGAATTTCAAGAATTTAGAAACGTAGTATTTCAGACGAGATTAACTGGTCATTTGGTTATGTAGGATTCTAGAGGTGGCCCCTACAGGCTCAAGAGGTGGCTCTCGTCGTGTAGCACTTTGCGCCGTACGGCCTCAAGAGGTGGCTCCCACAACATAGCACTTTGCCCTGCATGGCACTTAGCTCCTACACTCTCAAATGATAGTTTAAGAGATTCAAGGTTTGACCATGTAGGGTATACACAAGTATAATTTTTTTTTCATGGAACGGAATTTCAAGAACTCATCATACGCAGGAGTATGGATTAAGGTTGTGTTTGCATAATTTTCGAGACAGATCAAGATCAGAAGTTGTAATTACTGAGTTGGCATCTGAGGGTTTGCTAATCCTTCAAATTTTCAATTTTTTAAAATATATATATATATATATATATATATGTATATATATATATATATATATATATATATATCAAATTGGCGCCCCTTTACCTAGTCTTCAATTAATTGAAGACTTTAGGGCCGTCTTCAATTCAGTAATTGAAGAGTTGACGGCCATCTTCAATTCTAAAATTGAAGACTTAAGGGCCGTCTTCAATTCTAAAATTGAAGACTTACGGGCCGTCTTCAATTCAGTGATTTTCACCTGGCAGATACGTTTTGTGACTCAAAGCACTGTTCATTTTCAAAAAGTTTCTCGAACATCGAAAGTAAGGATATGAATGCTTAGTATAATTCCTCGGGAGTCCAAAAACATGTTCAGATATAATTACTGAGTTTTGGTTTCACAGATTTAAATTTTCTAATGTTATAACTTTAATTCCTTAAGAAACGGAATTGGCGCCCCTGTGAGTAGTCTTCAATTAATTGAAGACTTGAGGCCGTCTTCAATTCAGTAATTGAAGACTTGAGGGCCGTCTTCAATTAATAAATTGAAAACTCTGTGGACAGTCTTCATTTAACAAATTGAAGACTCTGTGGGCAGTCTTCATTTAATTGAAGACTTCCAGGGTGTCTTCAATTTAAGTACATGTTCAACTCAAATTGACGACACACCAATTGAGTTGTTTTCCAAGTGAGTTGTGCTTCGCATCAGAACGGTAAGTTCTGTGACACAAGTTACTGTTCATTTCTCCAAAGTTTCTCCGAATTAGAATCCGAAGACATGGGCAGATGGAGAAAAATCTCAGGGTCACAGAAGTATATTCTGTCAAAATTTTCAGTGTTCAGTTTATTAGTTATAGATTTTTGAATGCGTTGATTTACTGATTTCTGAAAATTCCAGAAAACAGAATTGACGACATGGTGCATGTCTTCAATTAATTGACCCCTCACGGGTAGTCTTCAATTCTGAAATTGGCGCCCTGGTCAGGGGCGCCAATTACAGTGAGGTGTCCACTATTCATCAGTGTGAAAAAGCTCCGAATCAAGAAGTAATGGCACGAATATGTTGAGAAAAATGTCAGGATTCCAGAAACATGTTCATGCAAAAATTTCGTGCTTTAGTTCGATAGTTATGGATTTTTGAATGTGTTGAATAATTAATCACTAAAAATTTCAAAAATCGAATTGACAACATTGGGGGTGTCTTCATTTAAATGGCGACTGTGTGAACATCCTTCAATTTTGAAAATGGCGCCCTGGTCAGGGGCGCCAATTACCAGAGGGCTGGGATCCTCCGTGTCTTTAAACCATGAACATATTAGGTTAACAGAGAGTATGTATTAAGATTTAAAACATGGTTATTAATACTGTAAAACTAGTGTGATAAAATATGTTCAAAAACTCATAAAAATCATGTTAACAAACTAAGTTTAAACTCTTAAAGATCATGGTGATATGTAACAGGCTATAAAAATAACATAATATATACATGATTATTGCTTGATTACGGTAAAGCCAGATGATATATGTAGCATGGTTGACTAGTTAATCGAACTCTAACATGCATCAGTTAACCTATTTAGCTACTAGTTATGCAAGGATTTGAGAACACCTACCTCTGTGAAGTGACAGGAGTTGACAGGAGAGGAAGAAGCAACCCTTCCCTTCCTTTGCAACTCTTCAGAGCTTGTTCCCGTATCTAGTCTTCGAACTAACCAAATATGGGGAAAATAGAGTGTATTTTATAACCTTAGGGTCGACAGGATGGAGGACAAGATCTAGAATTATAGGGTATTTAGTGAGTTTACAGCCTATACAGGCTGGAGGGATAGAATGATCGTGATAGTTGTCGGAAAAGAAATGACACCCAAGAGAGGGTCGTGTATTTCATAAGTTAAGATTTCCATATTAAACTTCAAAGATTTTTATCTTTAAAACTTGATGGAATTTGTTTGTGAAATTTCAGGGGTGAGACCCTTACATTTTTCTCTATTTTTACATATAATTTTTTTTAAAAAAATCTTTTTAAATAAAAAGTGGCACTAGTCATGTCAATATTCACGTTTAGGAAATAACGACTTAATCTTTGTCGTTATTTTGAACGGAGATTTTTGTATTCACTCTACACTAATCAAAATTATCTATATACCATTTCTCACTTTCTAAATTATATTTATCCTTTAACACTTCATCTATATACCATTATTTCTTCAAAATAATGATATAATGTAAAAGTTGAAATATGAAATTTTCTAAATTATGAAAATATGAATTGGCATCTTGTAAAAGTGATATACCCTTATTTCTTCAAAATAATGATATAATGTAAAAGTTGAAATATGAAATTTTCTAAATTATGAAAATATGAATTGGCATCTTGTAAAAGTGATGTTTATCCTTTAAAACACTATCTATATAACATATTTCCTATTTCTTTGGAATAGTGTAATATTAATTTCCTAAGTGATTAAAAATATTAATTGGCATTTCCTAAAATATAATTTGGCATCTTCTAAAGCATCTATTGGTAATTAAAGATTTTAAATGGTTAATCGAATAGAATTAGAATATGAGTTTAATAATTAAATATATATATATATATATATATATATATATATTTGTATATTTCTATTTCAAAATTCTAGGGTGTTACACCCTCCCCTACTTAAAAAAATTTGGTCCCCAAATTCAACTGTAGAAGGATATTGTGGAAAGTATAAAATACTTACAGTTTAGAATAATTCTGGGTATCTTCTTTTCATAGATTCTTCGGTCTCCCGAGTTGCTTCTTGTTCCGCGCATCGATTCTATTGGATTTTCACCATAGGGATCGTCTTGCTCCTTAGAACTCGGACTTCACGGTCGAGGATCCGCATCGGCCTTTGCTCATAAGTAAGTTCTCTTTGAATCACCAAATTAGTATGGTCAATGACATGAGAAGGGTCGTGCACATATTTCTTCAGCATAGATATATGAAATACATTGTGCACTTCCGAGAGTTGAGGAGGTAAAGCAATACGGTAGGCCACCTCGCCCACTCTTTCCAATACTTCGAATGGACCGATAAACCTCGGTGTAAGCTTCCCCTTAACACCGACTCTTCTAATACCTCTGCCAGCAGATACCTTGAGAAATACATGGTCACCAACTTGGAACTCCAAATCTCTCCTTCTATTATCAGCATAAGATTTTTGCCTGCACTGAGCTACCTTGAGTCTCTCTCTGATAAGGTGTATCTTCTCAGTCGAATCTCTAACCATATCTGGGCCTAGAATTTGTCTTTCACCGACTTCTTCCCAGCATATTGGACAACGAAAACTCCTGCCAGAAAGCGCCTCGAAAGGTGCCATTTGAATACTAGCTTGATAGCTGTTATTATAGGCAAATTCGGCTAGGGATAAGTGGTCGTGCCAACTTCCGCCGAAATCTATAATATATGCCCTTAACATATCTTCAACAACCCAATTTGTCCTTTCAATCTGACCATCTGTCTGGGGATGGAAAGCAGTGCTGAAATTAAGTTTCATCCCCAGAGAGTGTTATAGACCCTTCAAAAAATGAGAGGTGAAGCGTGGGTCTCGATTAGATACGATCGAGACGGGAACCCCATGCAATCTAACCATCTCCTTAATATACAGGGCAGCAAGTACGTCAACTGACCATCGGCTTTTGATGGGTAAGAAATGGGCCGATTTAGTTAGCCGGTCGATAATTACCCAAATTCCATCATATCCGCCCCTAGACATGGGCAAACCCATGATAAAGTCCATGCCAATGTCTTCCCACTTCCACTTGGGAATATCCAGCGGATGCTTTCCGGCAGGTTTTTGATGTTCCGCCTTCACTTGTTGGCATGTGAGACAACGAGACACAAAGTCTGCTACCTCCCTTTTCATGTTAGGCCACCAGAAAGTTCTTTTCAAGTCTTGGTACATCTTAGTGGCTCCAGGGTGGATCGTGTACCTCGATCAATGAGCTTCTTCAAGAATCTTCTTCTTCAATTCGGGACAGTCGGGCACACATGTTCGTTCATGAAATAGTAATCTGCCATCCGGTACCAGTTTGAAATCCAGTCTCTCGTCCAGGTTGCTCTTTATCTCCAGTAGTGAGGGATCTTCTTTCGATAGCTTCTTGATTTTAGGTTGCAAATCTGGATGTAGGCACATATAAGATAGAATAATACACATGTTCTTCTCATCTGTGCTGATATCAAGCTCAGAGAATTTCTCCAGTAGCTTCCATTCTTGTATCATACAGTTGGCTAATATTATTCTCGGCTTTCGACTAAGGGCATCAGCTACGGAATTACCCTTACCAGGATGGTACTGTATAGTGAAGTCGAAATCCTTGAGATACTCGAGCCAACGCCGTTGCCGCATGTTCAGCTCCTTTTGGGAGAATAAGTACTTGAGGCTTTTATGATCGGAGTACACAGTGAATTATTCTCTGTGGAGATAGTGCCTCAAGATCTTCAAAGCGAATACTACCGCAGCCAGTTCTAAGTCGTGAACCGGGTAGTTCTCTTCATGTTTCTTCAATTATCGGGAAGAATATGCAATGACTCTTCCATTCTGCATCAATACACATCCGAGGCCAATGCCCGAGGCATCGGTATATATCTCGTATTTTTCTCCTTCAATTGGTAATGATAAGACTAGAGCAGTGGTCAAGAGATCCTTCAAAGCTTGGAAACTCTTTTCACAGTCTTCATTCCACTCATGAGGCACTCCCTTGCGGGTTAACCTAGTCAGAGGAATGACAATCTTGGAGAAGTCCTTGATAAAACGTCGATAGTAACCAGCTAGACCCAAGAAGCTTTGAATTTCCATTGCATTTGTGGGTAGTTCCCAGTTCTTCACGACTTTGACCTTTGATGGGTCAACAGCAATTCCATTTTTCAAAATAATATTGCCTAAGAAGGATACTTCCTCGAGCCAGAATTCACACTTGTTGAATTTGGCATATAACTTATTTTCCCTTAATATCTGTAGTGCCTTCTTGAGATGTTCTTCATGATCATCTTCGGTCTTGGAATAGATCAGAATATCATCAATAAAGACCACAATGAATTGGTCTAAATAGGGCCTAAATATGCTGTTCATTAACTACATAAAGGTTGCGGGGGCATTTGTTACTCCGAAAGGCATAATAGTAAATTCGTAATGCCCATACCTGCTTCGGAATGCAGTTGTATGAATGTCTTCTTCTTTGATCTTCAATTGGTGGTAACCAGAACGAAGATCAATCTTGGAGAAATATGAAGCTCCTGATAACTGATCGAATAGCTCGTTAATCCTCGGCAGCGGGTATTTGTTCTTGATTGTAAGGTTATTTAGCTACCGATAATCGATGCATAGTCTCATCGATCCATCCTTCTTTTTGACGAACAGCACGGGTGCTCCCTAAGGGGAAGTACTCGGCCTGATGAAACCCTTTTTCAATAACTCCATTAGTTGTTCCTTTAGTTCCTTTAGCTCAGCAGGGGACATTCTGTATGGTGCCCTAGAGACAGGACCAGCACCAGGGACAAGGTCGATTGTGAACGACACTTCCCTTTCAGGGGGTAAGCCGGTTAAATCTTCTGGAAAAACATCAGGAAAATCCCGAATTACACAGATGTCTTCAAGTTTAACCTTCTCGACTTCCGTGGCAGTCACGAATGCTATGAAAGCCATGCATCCCTTATTCATAAGTTTACTAGCTCGGAGTGCTGATATAAGAAGTGATTTACTCCGAGGGCTATTGTAAACTAGCTCTGGGAAATCCATGAAAGTTACCTTGCCATGCCGGCAATCTACAGTTGCTTGGTATGTGGATAGCCAGTCGGCACCTAGTATGACGTCATAACCCTTCATATCTAGGCATATCAAGTCAGTAGGTAAATTGCTTCCCTTAATCATCACTTTACAATTTGGATAGTGATAAGTGATATCAGACTCATTCCCAAGAGGTGTAGATATGACCAAATCTAACAGTTCATGTATCTTAGAAAATGAAGCAGCAAATTGCTTGGAAACGAATGAATGAGTTGCTCCGGTATCAAATAAAACTTGAGCAGTTTTAGAACAAATAGTGAGAGTACCTTCCACAATTCCGCCTTCCGTGGGTTCCGTCTCTCGGAGAGCTTGCATATAGCCTTGTTTCTTCACCGGACGCTTCTCGTCTTTGGTGTCTTGTTCCTTCATCAGTGGACAGTCTGGGATTCGATGCTCTCGTCTCCCGCATCGAAGACAAGCTCGTAACTTCCTCCAGCATTCCTCGGTCTTATGACCAGCTTTATCACAATACTTGCAAATCTCCTTTGAGGGTGTGGCGGTGGAGAATGGCCTGCCATTCTTCTGGAATTTCTTTACCTTGGAGGGTTCCCCGCCCATGAAGAACCGCTTCTTGTTGAATGATTGTTTGTGATATGCGCAGCATAGAGTGATATAGAAGGGGGGGATGAATAGATCACTCCCGATTTTAAAACTTTAGTGGAAAATCAGTTCTACAGTTTCACAACCCTTCAGATGCAGCGAAAGAGTATAGCTAAAGCAATCAATAACCGGGACAGAATAAGTGTGCGATTGAAAGGTCTGTTCACAGAGAAGCAATTTGACGAGCAGAGGAAATGCAACACAACAATAGCAAGCAAACCACAGAAGAGACAAGAAATTTTAAGGTGGTTCGATTGTAGTCCACAATCTACATCCACCCCTCACTCCAAACCAGAGTGAGTATTCCACTAGCCACGGCTAGAAATAGCAGACTCAGTCTGCGAACAAAATGCTGCCACACAGCTTGACCAACCAAGGGAAACAAATCCCTCAACCCAAACTCTGCTACCCACAGAGCTTGACACCTGGACCTGCTACCTGCAAGACCAGAACAGGAGATGGATCTCCCTTCCTCCAACCCGGAGGGAACCTGCTAGTGACAACCCATCACTGGAAAAACCAGAGATCACAGATCTCTCTTCCTCTGCAGCCCATAGGGAAACCGAAGTAACTCTCCCTTCCTCCAAACACTGGAGGGTAACAATTCGAAATCAGAAATATGAAGAAAGAAACAGAAAACAAGACAATCGGTGAAGACAATCATTTCTGAAAACCAAAACAATGTAGCTTCCGAAGAAGCAAATTAAACACTACTCTCTCACTCAGACTTTTCTCACAGAACAATACTCTCAAATCTTTTCTCTCTATCTTCTCTCTGGAACGTGGAGGCTCTCTCTTTTCTTCTTCTGCTCAGGGATTCTTCTGCTCAGCTTTTTCCCCCAGTTCACTCCTCCTGTTCGCAGAAGCCTTCCTTTTATATGGCATCCGACCTGAATTCCAGGGCTTCACACGAGTGGGGCTCGTTCCCTCCTTTTCCAGAGCAACCTCGGATCACGTGCCAAACATCATCCTCGGATCACGTGTCCAATCATCAACCTGACTCATCTGCAGGCAGAGACAAAGAAATGTAATTAGTTAGTTCAGGCTCTTAACACATCGTGTATAGACTTTAGAAGCAGCAAATAAGCAAGTGTGTACAATGTGAGAGTGTGTAGACTTGAAGCCCTTCAAGCGACCTCAGTGTACATACTTGTAGAATGATGCATTAACATAACAGAGTGGAATGTGTAGACTTCTGTGTAAAGCATGAAGCAATCGAATGTGTAGACTTTAGAAATGCATAGAGACGCTACAGCGTGACAGCGTCGACACAGTAGTTTACCCTGATGTGAAGTTAGATCTGGGTCAGTTCAGTGGGTCGACGCAGTGACCCCATGCGTCAACGCATCCAGCCTTATCTTCAAAGCCATCTGAGGCATTTCAAGGCCATCTGAACTACTAACGAGATGTATAGACATGCGAAACTGATGTAAAGACTTGCAGGGGAAAGGCTGTACAGACTTGAGCACAGCAAAGCAATTGAATGTATAGACTTCACGATGTGAAGACTTGCCAAAGACAACTGGACGATGTACAGACTTGAGCGAAGCAAATTCTGTACAGACTTGAAGGTTCACAATGTATAGACTTTGGCAAAGCACCAATGTACAGACTTGGAAATGGTTGTATGGACTTTGGAAGATGATGCATGAGACGAAGGAGAATGTATAGACTTCACTTCGTGCAAGCTACAGCCCAATGTATAGACTTGCCACCAACGCAATGTATATACTTGCTTTCAAGGAATGCACTGCTGTACAGACTTCATAAAGGATGTATAGACTTAGAAGCATGCAGACTTGTGCAAACTCTGTACAGACTCTGCGATGTATAGACTTGAATGAGACGTTGAGTGAGACGATGGATGTACAGTCTTGGGCTGTACAGACTTTGAGCGATGAATTTACTTAGCGAGCGCCAGGCCGATGTATAGACTCTACCAATATGCAGACTTTGCCTATATGCAGTGTGTGTGCTAGACAGTGTAGACGAAGTATCAGACGCTGAGACAATGTATGGACTTTAGACATGATGCAATGTATAGACTCTGAAAGACGTTGAATGAGCCAGTGGATGTTCAGACTTTGCCAATGTGCAAACTTTCCCTACAGGAATGTATAGACTTGCTGAGCGCTATGTCTGTGATGTACAGACTTAGCGGTGCCTGCATTCTATGCAATGTATAAACTTCGAGGACTGCATGTTGTGCGATGTATAGACTCTGAAGTCTTGCGTGCTGTGCATTGTACAGACTTTGAAGAGCCTGCAGCTATGCAATGTGCAGACTTTGAAGTGTGACCAAACAGGATGTGTAGACTTGATGCAAACGACTCTGTACAGACATGGCCAATGTACAGACTACAATGCAGAGACTTTGAACGAGTATGCTGGCAGTGTATAGAGTTGATCAAGTAATGCATGTCTATATGAAAACCACATGAACTGTACTGTCCTAAGTGATGAAGCATGAATTAATCTAGAGATAGAAACAGATTGATTTATAGTGTGAGACATCATCAAAACTGTAGGGATGCAACAATCTCCCCCTTTTTGATGATGGCAACACTATGAATCAAGCAATATCAAGGCCTCATAAGAAATTAGCAGCAGCTTTAACACTCAAGGCAAATGCATGCACAGCCAAATTAAACACTACTGCTGAAACACTTCTTTCTCCAAAACCACTCCCCTACAACTCACTCTCAGCAAATTCCATGACATGAATTCTCCCTCACAGCACAACAAAACTCCCCCAAAGCACATGACAATTCATGACTTACAGATATTGCAAAACCTCTCTCCCCCTTTGACATCAGCAAAAGGAAATGTAGAATATATGAAAGTGCTGGAGACATGAAGAAGAAATACAGTAACTTCTTAGTGCAGAAAGGCACGAGCAAGTCTTAAGAGAATAAGTGAGGTGCTAAACTCAAGTGAAGATTCTTGAACTCTAGTAAACAATAGAGAAATAGAATGATAGACAAGTTTATCAACATACATAGTGTATGATTTAGAGCAAGAGTTAACAAGTATGGCATGATTTAGCTGAACAGGTAACTATCCCAAAAGACAACAAGAGATAAAGTCAGAGAAGGTGTTCTCAAGATATTGAGGACAAGCAATCCATTAGTGCATAACAACAAGGGAGTTTTGAGATGATTTTTAAGAAGACCAATGAGTAAGTTGGTAATTCACTCTTTTGACATTAGGGAGACACCTTGATTAGAGGCCTGAATCCTCAGTTACTCAGTGTGAGTACCTCATTACCTCCTCCCTTTTTTAAAAAAAAAGGAACAGAGTTAGTAAATGTGACTTTTGACATGAGGAAACACCTTCATTAGAGGCCAGAGTCCCCAGTTACTCACCATCAAGTCACCATTGCTTTGTGAAGTCAGAATATTAATGTCATGTTTTTTTTTGATAAGCGTTTGACACCTCATGACATAGGAGAAAACTTCATTTCATTGATGAAGCTCCCAGTTTCTCAGTGAACAAATCAAGACATTTGTTAATTCAGATTATCCCTTGTGTAGAGAAGATGGAATGATTGAAAACAATACCAGAGGGACTATTTCTTGAAGTGAATCTTGAAGTCTAGATTTCAAGTTGTTTTGGTCAGATATCAAGACATACAGGTTTTGGCCCGAACTAAAATCACTCACAATGTAGGAAGATAAACTTTAACAATTAATTCAGATCTCTGATAGACTACCAGAGGGAAGATTCTTGCTGGACTTTAGTATCACAGACTTATAGACTTAAGAGATGAGTGAGATTCTACTGTCTAAGAGAACCACACTAGATCAGTCATGAAAACCAGCAATGACACACATCTGGTCAATCTTTTTGAATCTGTCAAAGAACTCTCCCTTTCATAGCTCAACCAGCTCCCCTCAAACATAGCATTACAAAAAGCTAACCATCAGACATACAGAACTCCCCCTCACACAAAGAACAGACTACACATTTAAGACAATTTATATAAGCCTAATTCTCATCTCAGTGTAGTGAATTTTTCATTATCCAGGGGTTTAGTGAAGATGTCTGCAATCTGATTATCAGTGCCTACATGAATCAATTCAAAATTGTTCTTAGAAACCTCATCTCTTATGAAATGATGCCTTATCTTTATGTGTTTGGTGCGTGAATGCAAAACAGGATTCTTGGCAAGATTGATGGCACTGGTATTATCACAATAGATAGGTGTGCACCCCAGGTCTACTTGGTAGTCCTAAAGCTGGTGTTTAATCCAAATGACTTGTGTACCACAACTCTCTGCATCCACATATTCAGCTTCTGCAGTGGAGAGGGTCACAGAATGTTGTTTCTTGGAACCCCAAGACACTAAACACCCACCCAAAAATTCACAGTGACCACTAGTGCTTTTCATGTCTAGTTTACATCCTACATAATCAGCATCTGTGTATGCAACTAAGTTAAGTGTGTGTGATGCAGGAAACCATAAACCAAGAGAATGAGTAGCTGACAAATATCTGGAAATTCTTTTCACTACAGCTAAGTGTAATTCAGTGGGTCTAGACTGATACCTTGCACACATTCCTACACTGAACTGTATATCAGGTCTAGAAGCTGTCAAGTAAAGAAGAGATCCAATCATATCTCGATAGAGCTTGGCATTTACTTCTGTACCTGTCTCATCTGCATCCAGTGAGGTATTGGTACCCATGGGTGTTGTAATGTGCTTCAGGTTTTTCATACCAAACCTCTTGAATAGTTCCATTGTGTATTTGGTCTGGTTGATGAAGCATCCATCCTCTGACTGTTGTACCTGCAAGCCAAGAAAATACTTTAGTTCACCGACCAAACTCATCTCAAATTCAGCAGACATCATTTTAGAGAATTCATCACATAGTTCATACTTAGTTGATCCAAACACAATGTCATCTACATATACCTGAACTATGATGAGATCTTTATTTTTACCCTTGGTAAATAAGGTTTGATCAACTTTACCTCTTTTGTATCCCTTGCTGATCAGAAATTCAGTCAATCTTTCATACCATGCTCGAGGAGCCTACTTTAGACCATACAGGGCTTTGTTTAACCTGAAAACTTGGTTAGGTTGAGGAGAGAATTGAAATCCAGGGGGTTGTTCAACAAAAACCTCTTCCTTAATGACTCCATTTAAAAAGGCACTTTTAACATCAATTTGTTGGAGTTTTATATTCTTTGAACATGCAAAAGCAAGCAACATTCTTATTGCTTCCATCCTAGCAACAGGTGCATAGGATTCATCAAAATCCACACCAAATTCCTGACAGTAGCCCTTGGCTACTAGTCTGGCCTTATTCCTAGATATTATTCCATCTTCATTCATTTTATTTTTGAACACCCACTTAGTTCCTATGATATTAACATTATCTGGTCTTGGAACAAGCTCCCAGACATTATTTCTTTCGAACTGGCCTAATTCCTCACACATAGCATTGACCCAAGCTTGATCAGCCAAGGCCTCTTCTATAGATTTGGGTTCAATTTGTGAGACTAAAGCAATTAGGTCTTCATTATTCACATTCCTAAAATGAGACCTAGTCCGAAGAGGATCTTCAGGATTGCCTATGACATTATCTATCGGATGATCTTTAAGAAATCTGACATTTATTGAAGACTCACCTGTTTCTCTTGGCTCTTCCTGGTTGGGAGGATTTGATGTTCCACTCGGCTGAGTCTTTTCTTCTTCTTGGTCTTCTAGGAATTCCCCATCATGCTTGGAATCCCTGTCAAAATTTTCAATGTTAGAAACACTTTTCTTATCACTAAAAAGGATGTGTGGAGACTCTTCAACTTTCTGGTCTATTATGTTAAAGACCCTATATGCCCTTGACACTTCAGAGTATCCTAAAAATATTCCAAGGGAGCTTTTAGCTTCAAACTTAACTAAATCTTTCTTGTCATTGTTATGAATAAAGCATTTAGCTCCAAAAATTCTGAAATGAAACAAGTTTGGTTTCTTACCTTTTAGTAGCTCATAGGGTGTTTTCTTGTGAATAGGTCTTACCATGGCCCTGTTGATTATGTAAGTTGCTGTATTAGCCGCCTCTGCCCAAAACCTCCTTGGTAATTGACTTTCAATCAGCATGGTTTGGGCCATCTCCACAATAGTTCTATTTCTTCTCTCCACAATTCCATTCTGTTCAGGTGTCCTGGGAGAAGAAAACATGTGTGTTAGTCCCTCTCTTTCACAAAGATCAGAAAACATGGAGTTTTCAAACTCACCTCCATGGTCAGATTGAATAGAGCAAATTTTGTGTTTTCCTTCTTGTTTGACCTTATTGAAAAACTGATTAAACTTTTGAAAAGCATCGCTTTTATTAGCTAAGAAAAACATCCATGAATATCTAGAATGGTCATCAATAATCACATAGCCAAACCTATTCCCATTAAGACTCTGAGTTCTAGTAGGACCAAAGAGGTCCATATGGGGAAGTTCCATTGGTGTAGTGGATAATGGCTCAGATATTAGCTTGAAGGAATTCCTGGTCTGTTTGCCTAGAGCATAGGCATCACATGATTTTGAAATAGAATTGAATTTAATTCTAGGCATGCCTCTAACTAAATCATGCTTGACCAATTTATTTAAGGTAAAGAAGCTAGCATGACCTAGACGTCTATGCCATTCAAATGCATCATTTTCAGAATTAGCAGATAAATAAAGATTTGATTCAGATTCTGCATCTAAGTCTACCATGTAGACATTATTAATCATGTTGGCTACAAATTTAACCACATCAGAATTTATTTCAAAGATTTTGCATGAATTATCATCAAACACAACCCTGTGACCCTTGTCACATAACTGACTAATGCTGATCAGGTTGTGTTGAAGACCTTCCACAAGTAGAACTTTTTCAATGGAGTTTGTGGAAGACTTACCTACTGTGCCAACTCCAATTATCTTACCTCTGTTCTTTCCTCCAAACTTGACCAGACCCCCTACCTTCATCTCTATCTTGCTGAACTTGGATCGGTCTCCTGTCATGTGCCTGGAGCAGCCACTGTCGAGGTACCACTTGTTGTCTTCAGCTGCCAGTCCGACCTACACAGATAACATCAAGCAAAGTGATTTGGAACCCAAGATGAGTTGGGTCCAAAGACATTGTTCAAATCTGTGATCAAATGTTTAGGAATCCAGATTTGCTTCAACATGGTTTTCTCTGGCACCTTTACTTCTGGTTTATTGAAATTATAGCCGGGGTTATGTCCAACTGGTCTGGAGAAGTAAGTTCTATTCCATTCATTAGGCTTCCCATTCCTAGGATATCTCCTGTAAGCTTGTTGATTAACAGATTTTTGAAGATGATAGTTATTTCTCCAGTAAGTCCTATTTGGACCCATCTGATTGTAGTAATTACAACTTTTCTTCTGATCCACTTGCTTGGTCCATCTACCATTTATGTTCTGATGAGTGGGCTTAGTGAAGTTCTTCACAAAATTCATTCCCATTTTAAATGGTTGACCAGCACTGTTTTTAGAACTTTCCTTCTGACATTGAGCTCCTTGACTGCTATTTGAGCTGGATGGTGTGTCTAGCTTCTCTTTTCCCTTCTCTGGGCAGAAGGTAATGGTTTTGAATTGTAAGGGTCTCTTGTTAGTTGGGTCATAGCCTAGACCCTCCTTATTGAAGTTAACCCTAGTCCCTAGTATAGCATCCAGACTAGTTTTTCCTTGGACAAATTTTTCCAAAACTTTCTGTTTGTCTTCCAGCTCTTTTTGAAGAGACTCAGAGTTTTTTAGAAGTTCAGCATTGACTTTCTTAACAGTTTCATATTTTTCTGAGTTCACTCTACTTTCATTCAGGCTTTCTTCAATTTTGATTTTGAGTTCATTGAGCTGGTTTTGACTGTCCTGGTTTTCTCCCTTGAGCTTTTCATTTTATTTTCTTAGGGAAGTTACTTCTTCCAATTCTTCTTTTAGTTTCTGATTTTCTACACAGATTTGGGTTTGTTCTTCAACAGTGGTATTGAATTTTCTTTTCAGAACCCTATGCTCTTTACTAAGTGAATTGAACTTATCTAATAATTCAGCATAGGCATCTTCCCAGTCATCAATAGAAAAATTTTCAAAAACATTTGTTATCTCCTCTTCACTGTTTGCCATTAGGCAAATTCCTTCTTCATACTCCTCTGAGGAAGTGCTTTCCGGATCTTCTTCCTCATCGTTCCACGTGCAAACCATTACTTGTGGATTCTTCTTTTTCTGCACCTTTGAGCACTTCTTCTGAAAGTAGGGACCCTTCTTCTGGAGATCTGAGCATTCCCCTTTCATGTGTCCCTGTTTGTTACAATGAAAATAAGTCAGTCTCTTATTATTTCTGTCCTTATGATTGCTAGATTCAACATTCTTACTAAAGGAGTATGGCTTCCTCTTCCTAAAGGTCTTCCCCCTTTTCCTTAAAAATTTACTGAACTGTCGAGTAAGCATTGCCTGCTCCTTCTGGTCGAGATCGGAAAAACCATTGGACTCACCGCTACTGCTGCTGCTGCTGCTGCTACTACTGCTACTCTTATTGCGGGATGCCTTGAGAGCCACATTCTTACCCTTCCTGTCACTTCCTTCACCACCTCCTTTGAAATTCATATCATAGGTCATGAGGGATCCTATGAGTTCATTAACTGTCAAAGTCGTCAGATCCTTTGACTCCTCTATCACGATGGCCTTAGTGTGCCATGCTAGGGATAGAGATCTAAGAATCTTCCTGACTATATCTGCCTCAGCTAGCTCTTTCCCTAGCCCCTTAAGAGCATTCGTGATCAAGGTCAACCTGGCATGCACTTCAGTAATATTCTCCTCTGCATTCATCGTAAACAATTCATACTTAGAGGTGTAGAGATTTACCTTCGAGGCTTTCACTTGAGCTGTACCTTCGTAGATTAGTTGCAGCTCATCCCACATTCGCTTGGCAGTCTTGTAGGCAGATATGCAGGCGTATTCATCTGGGTGAACAGCACACTAGATGATGTTCAGCGCCGTCCAGTTGAGTGAGGATAGCTTGACATGCTCATCTATCCACGCGTCCTCGTTCGGTGGCAGATCATACGGCCTAGTAGTGATTACCCTCCACAGCTTGTGGCTCTGTGCCCTGATGAACACCTCCAGTCTATTTTTTGAAAAGAGATAGTTATTACCATCAAAGTATGGAGGGCGACTAAGGGATTGACCTTCAGGCATGAAACTTCAAGGACCATTAGCATTTCCATGACCGTTTGCCCACATGATGCAAACTTGCTCTGAGACCAATTGATATGCGTAGCGTAGAGTGATATAGAAGGGGGGGATGAATAGATCACTCCCGATTTTAAAACTTCAGCGGAAAATCAGTTCTACAGTTTCACAGCCCTTCAGATGCAGCGAAAGAGTATAGCTAAAGCAATCAATAACCGGGACAGAATAAGTGTGCGATTGAAAGGTCTGTTCACAGAGAAGCAATTTGACGAGCAGAGGAAATGCAACACAACAATAGCAAGCAAACCACAGAAGAGACAAGAAATTTTAAGGTGGTTCGATTGTAGTCCACAATCTACATCCACCCCTCACTCCAAACCAGAGTGAGGATTCCACTAGCCACGGCTAGAAATAGCATACTCAGTCTGCGAACAAAATGCTGCCACACAGCTTGACCAACCAAGGGAAACAAATCCCTCAACCCAAACTCTGCTACCCACAGAGCTTGACACCTGGACCTGCTACCTGCAAGACCAGAACTGGAGATGGATCTCCCTTCCTCCAACCTGGAGGGAACCTGCTAGTGACAACCCGTCATTGGAAAAACCAGAGATCACAGATCTCTCTTCCTCTGCAGCCCATAGGGAAATCGGAGTAACTCTCCCTTCCTCCAAACACTGGAGGGTAACAATTCAAAATCAGAAATATGAAGAAAGAAATAGAAAACAAGACAATCGGTGAAGACAATCGTTTCTGAAAACCAAAACAATGTAGCTTCCGAAGAAGCAAATTAAACACTACTCTCTCACTTAGACTTTTCTCTCAGAACAATACTCTCAAATCTTTTCTCTCTATCTTCTCTCTGGAACGTGGAGGCTCTCTCTTTTCTGCTTCTGCTCAGGGATTCTTCTGCTCAGCTTTTTCCTCCAGTTCACTCCTCCTGTTCGCAGAAGCCCTCCTTTTATATGGCATCCGACCTGAATTTCAGGGCTTCACACGAGTGGGGCTCGTTCCCTCCTTTTCCAGAGCAACCTCGGATCACGTGCCAAGCATCATCCTCGGATCACGTGTCCAATCATCAACCTGACTCATCTGCATGTAGAGACAAAGAAATGTAATTAGTTAGTTCAGGCTCTTAACACAGCGTGTATAGACTTTAGAAGCAGCAAATAAGCAAGTGTGTATAATGTGAGAGTGTGTAGACTTGAAGCCCTTCAAGCGACCTCAGTGTACATACTTGTAGAATGATGCATTAACATAACAGAGTCGAATGTGTAGACTTCTGTGTAAAGCATGAAGCAATCGAATGTGTAGACTTTAGAAATGCATAGAGACGCTACAGCGTGACAGCGTCGACGCAGTAGTTTACCCTGATGTGAAGTTAGATCTGGGTCAGTTCAGTGGGTCGACGCAGTGACCCCATGCGTCAACGCATCCAGCCTTATCTTCAAAGCCATCTGAGGCATTTCAAGGCCATCTGAACTACTAACGAGATGTATAGACATGCGGAACTGATGTAAAGACTTGCAGGGGAAAGGCTGTACATACTTGAGCACAGTAAAGCAATTGAATGTATAGACTTCACGATGTGAAGACTTGCCAAAGACAACTGGACGATGTACAGACTTGAGCGAAGCAAAGTATGTATAGACTTGAAGGTTCACAATGTATAGACTTTGGCAAAGCACCAATGTACAGACTTGGAAATGGCTGTATGGACTTTGGAAGATGATGCATGAGACGAAGGAGAATGTATAGACTTCACATCGTGCAAGCTACAGCCCAATGTATAGACTTGCCACCAACGCAATGTATAGACTTGCTTTCAAGGAATGCACTGCTGTACAGACTTCATAAACTATGTATAGACTTAGAAGCATGCAGACTTGTGCAAACTCTGTACAGACTCTGCGATGTATAGACTTGAATGAGACGTTGAGTGAGACGATGGATGTACAGTCTTGGGCTGTACAGACTTTGAGCGATGAATTGACTTAGCAAGCGCCAGGCCGATGTATAGACTCTACCAATATGCAGACTTTGCCTATATGCAGTGTATGTGCTAGATAGTATAGACGAAGTATGAGACGCTGAGACAATGTATGGACTTTAGGCATGATGAAATGTATAGACTCTGAAAGACGCTGAATGAGCCAGTGGATGTTCAGACTTTTCCAATGTGCAAACTTTCCCTACAGGAATGTATAGACTTGGTGAGCGCTATGTCTGCGATGTACAGACTTAGCGGCGCCTGCATTATATGCAATGTATAGACTTCGAGGACTGCATGCTGTGCGATGTATAGACTCTGAAGTCTTGCGTGTTGTGCATTGTATAGACTTTGAAGAGCCTGTAGCTGTGCAATGTGCAGACTTTGAAGTGCGACCAAACAGGATGTGTAGACTTGATGCAAATGACTCTGTACAGACATGGCCAATGTACATACTACAATGCAGAGACTTTGAACGAGTATGCTGGCAGTGTATAGAGTTGATCAAGTAATGCATGTCTATATGACAACCACATGAAATGTACTGTCCTAAGTGATGAAGCATGAATTAATCTAGAGATAGAAACAGATTGATTTATAGTGTGAGACATCATCAAAACCGTAGGGATGGAACAGTTTGAATTTTCTCGGGCTTGTAACGGGTTCCTTCTTGTCTCTTCCTCGGATTCTCTCGGACAATTCGGTGGCATCTTCTAGCAATTGGGCACGCCGAACTATCTCCGAATAAGCTTGGATGTCCATCGGTGCAAGTTGTGTAATATAGTGGGGCCGAAGCCCATTTAGGAACCTTCTCGCCTTCATCTTTTCTGTACACACCAAGTGGGGTGCATACCTAGATAATCTGGAAAACTGGGCCTCATACTCGGCCACTTTCAAGCCCCGTTGTTTTAGGACGGTGAATTCTGTGGCCTTCTTCTCCTGGATATGGTCGGAGAAGTACTTGTTGTTGAAATGCTCCATGAATTCATCCCATGTGACATGGTATTCTGGCAGTGTTTCTTCTATGGATTCCCACCAGCATCGAGCGTCCCGCTCTAGTTGGAATATGGCCAGTAAAACCTTCTCCTCGTCCGCGCATTGCATTACACGGAAGATTCGTTCCATCTCCTTTAGCCAATTCTCGGCATCCTCGGGGTCAGATGAACCCGTGAACCTCGATGGGTTCATGTTACGGAAACATCGATGGAGATCTCCCGCTCCACGGTTTGCTCCGCCTTGGGCCACTTGTTGTAGTGCCTGTGTGAGGCCTTGCACGGTGCGCTGCATCTCGCACCATTGTGCTCTTTCCGCAGCCATTATCTTACAAAAGAGTTAAATATGATAAAGATCGGGTTTACTTGTAAGGTCAAAAGTCATTATAGAACTTAACCCATGGCTCTATCCATCTCACCGGGCAAGGTATATCTATCCTTGGACTCTGGTTTTACCTATCCTTGGACTCAAGTTTTTTACTAAGATTTTAATTTCTAATCGTTTATTTCTTCAAGTTCCCTAGGTTTGAAAACCTAGGCTTTGATACCACGAAGACTGTCACGTCCTGAGCACGGAAGATACTCGGATGCGTGACGCGTCTATATAGATCGTGTCAGTAGAGCGATAAGAATTTTAACATACAAAATTTCGGAGTGCGCAAATGACTAAAAATCTAATAAATTCAAATAGTCCAAGTGATGTTTATTTGATTAATCAAAGGAAATAAAGATAGTCCATGACAAATTTCCAAATTTAGAAAGCCAAACATTAGGCTACACGACTTAACACAAAGTTTATACCACTAACTGACATAACTGGGAATACAAGGTAGACTCAAATAAATTCAAAGACTCGACTAGCTAATGATAAATGGATGGCGTTCTAGCACTCTTCACTCGACCTCAAACCCATTCTTGTCGCTATCCGAATCACTTGAAAATGTTAGGAAGCAACTGGATGAGCGAATCGCTCAGAAGGAATTACATCTCAAATACGAGCAATCTTTACGTGATTTACAATTTGCATGTATTATCAGTATGGCTATGCATGATGTACGTATAATAAAAAATCAGGTATACATGTAAATCTAGGCATGATGAATAATAAGAGATCAAGAACTGTATAAAGAGAGTATATCCAGATTTTAAGTATTCGACAAGCAATATTTCAAGAATTTACAGATGTAAATGCCACTTCGGGCAAGTAGGGATTCGTGTACAAGTATGAACGCAAGTATGAGAAAGAACTAATGTACAAGTATATCAAGTAAAAATTCAATTCAAGCAAGTATTGTCAAGTACGTATCAGTAGAATTGGCTATTATCAAGCAAGTATTTTACCCTTCCTCAGGGCACAAGTCAAGTATTGCTCGCTCCAGGCCACGCAAGTC
Source organism: Amorphophallus konjac (assembly GCA_022559845.1). Taxonomy (NCBI): domain Eukaryota; kingdom Viridiplantae; phylum Streptophyta; class Magnoliopsida; order Alismatales; family Araceae; genus Amorphophallus; species Amorphophallus konjac. Next base: position 264,483,844 of record CM040120.1, read on the forward strand.
AAGTAAGTAAGAAGAGAGAGTAGGGGTGGAGTGTCTCAAGTCAAGCAAGTACTCCGGTGCAATGCTAAACACCGTGGTCAATAAACTCCCATGGGCACAAGTACTTTCGGGTGCTCCTCCTAGGACCAGATCGGGCCCTATATGCACAGCATTTCATGTATCACCTTTGACATCCACTCTCATTTATAGCCAATATGGAATTTCAAGAATTTAGAAACGTAGTATTTCAGACGAGATTAACTAGTCATTTGGTTATGGAGGATTCTAGAGGTGGCCCCTATAGGCTCCAAAGGTGGCTCCCGTCGTGTAGCACTTTGCGCCGTACGGCCTCAAGAGGTGGCTTCCACAACGTATCACTTTGCCCTGCATAGCACTTAGCTCCTACACTCCCAAATGATAGTTTAAGAGATTCAAGGTTTGACCATGTAGGGTATACACAAGTAGACTTTTTTTTTCATGGAACGGAATTTCAAGAACTCATCATACGCAGGAGTATAAATTAGGGTTGTGTTTGCATAATTTTCGAGACAGATCAAGATCAGAAGTTGTAATTATTGAGTTGGCATCTGAGGGTTTGCTAATCCTTCAAATTTTCACTTTTTTAAAAATTTATATATATATATATATATATTAAATTGGCACCCATTTACCCAGTCTTCAATTAATTGAAGACTTGAGGGCCGTCTTCAATTCAGTAATTGAAGACTTGAGGGTCGTCTTCAATTCTGAAATTGAAGACTTAAGGGGGACGTCTTCAATTCTGAAATTGAAGACTTAAGGGCCGTCTTCAATTCAGTAATTGAAGACTTGAGGGCCGTCTTCAATTCTGAAATTGAAGAGTTTAGGGCCGTCTTCAATTCTAAAATTGAAGACTTAAGGGCCGTCTTCAATTCAGTGATTTTCACCTGGCAGATACATTTTGTGACTCAAAGCACTGTTCATTTCGAAAAAGTTTCTCAAAATTTGAAAGTAATGATATGAATACTTAGTATAATTCCTCGGGAGTCCAGAAACATGTTTAGATATAATTACTGAGTTTTGGTTTCACAGATATGAATTTTCTAATGTTATAACTTTAATTCCTCAAGAAATGGAATTGACGCCCCTATGAGCAGTCTTCAATTAATTGAAGACTTGAGGGCCATCTCCAATTCAGTAATTGAAGACTTGAGGGCAGTGTTCATTTAACAAATTGAAGACTCTGTGGGCAGTCTTCATTTAATTGAAGACTTCCATGGTGTCTTCAATTTAAGTACATGTTCAACTCAAATTGACGACACACCAATTGAGTTGTTTTCCAAGTGAGTTATGGTTCGCATCAGAACGGTAAGTTATATGACACAAGTTACTGTTCATTTCTCCTAAATTTCTCTGAATTAGAATCCGAAGACATGGTCAGATGGAGAAAATTCTCAGGGTCACAGAAGTATATTCTGTCAAAATTTTCAAGGTCTAGTTTATTAGTTATAGATTTTTGAATGCGTTGATTTATTGATTTCTGAATATTCTAGAAAATGGAATTGACGACATGGTGCATGTCTTCAATTAATTGATGCCCTCGTGGGTATTCTTCAATTCTGAAATTGGCGCCCTGGTCAGGGGCGCCAATTACAGTGAGGTGTCCACTATTCATCAGTGTGAAAAAGCTCTGAATCAGGAAGTAATGGCACGAATATGTTGAGAAAAATGTCAAGATTCCAGAAACATGTTCATGCAAAAATTTCGTGCTTTAGTTCGATAGTTATGAATTTTTGAATGTGTTGAATTATTAATCACTGAAAATTTCAGAAATCAAATTGCTGACATTGGGGGTGTCTTCATTTAAATGATGACTGTGTGAACAATCTTCAATTTTGAAAATGGCACCCTGGTCAGGGGCGCCAATTACCAGAGGGCTGGGAGCCTCTGTGTCTTTAAACCATGAACATATTATGTTAACAGAGACTATATATTAAGATTTAAAACATGGTTATTAATACTGTAAAACTAGTGTGATAAAATATGTTCAAAAACTCATAAAAATCATGCTAACAAACTAAGTTTAAACTTTTAAAGATCATGGTGACATGTAACAGGCTATCAAAATAACATGATATATACATGATTATTGCTTGATTACGGTAAAGACAGATGATATATATAGCATGGTTGACCAGTTAATCGAACTCTAACATGCATCAGTTAACCTATTTAGCTACTAGTTAGGCAAGGATTTGAGAACACCTACCTCTGTGAAGTGACAGGAGTTGACAGGAGAGTAAGAAGCAGCCCTTCCCTTCCTCTGCAACTCTTCAGAACTTGTTCCCGTATCTAGCCTTCGAACTAACCAAATAGGCGGAAAATAGAGTGTATTTTATAACCTTAGGGTCGACAGGATGGGGGACATGATCCAGAATTATAGGGTATTTAGTGAGTTTACAGCCTACACAGGATAGAGTGATAGAATAATCGTGATAGTTGTCGGAAAAGAAATGACGCCCAAGAGAGGGTCGTGTATTTCATAAGTTAAGATTTCCATATTAAACTTCAAAGATGTTTTTCTTTAAAACTTGATGGAATTTGTTTGTGAAATTTCAGGGGTGAGACCCATACATTTTTCTCTATTTTTACCTATAAATGTTTTTAAAAAATTCTTTTTAAATAAAAAATAGAACTATTCATGTCACTATTCACGTTTAGGAAATAACGACTTAACCTATGTCGTTATTTTGAACGGAGATTTTTATATTCACTCTACACTAACTAAAATTGTATATATACCTTTTTTCACTTTCTAAATTATGTTTATCCTTTAACACTTCATCTATATACCGTTATTTCTTCAAAATAATGATATAATGTAAAAGTTGAAATATGAAATTTTCTAAATTATGAAAATATGAATTGGCATCTTGTAAAAGTGATGTTTATCCTTTAAAACGCTATCTATATAACCTATTTCATATTTCTTTGGAATGGTGTAATCTTAATTTCCTATGTGATTGAAAATATAAATTGGCATTTCCTAAAATATAATTTGGCATCTTCTAAAGCATCTATTGGTAATTAAAGGTTTTAAATGGTTAATCCAATAGAATTAGAATATGAGTTCAATAATTAAATATATATATATATATATATGTATATATATATAAATTTTTTTGTATATTTCTATTTTAAAATTCTCGGGTGTTACAGTTGACCTCACCATATGGTAGTGTCGACCTCAACAGCCTGTGCACTGTGTTTAGCCGTTTCCATTTGAGCTATTCCTATTAGATCCACTATGCATTGTGTCTAAGTATCTCATTTGCTTTATAGGAGTGGTTGATGTTTTTATGAAACAAGAGCTTTAATTAGGTCAAAGTTTTTGGCAGGATCTATTCAACCCCCCCTTCTAGATCCAGTTGCACCCCAAGGACCTCACAATTGGTATCAGAGTGGGCTCTGATATTATCTGATCTAACAATCTACAGAGAAAAGATCCCGGTGGACTTATCATTGTTTAATTCCCTGAACCATGTTTGTGGATTGCTTGTCGATGTTTGATGGCTCCAACTTTACTACCTGGTTAGGTAGGATGTGCAAGTTTGTGATTACTGCTGATCCAAACCTATGGACCTTAATTTCTCATGGGTCACATAAATTGCCTAAGGAGAAGTCCAAATGGACTGAAGATCATAAATTCAAATATAGAGATAATATCAAGCCTCTAGAAATGATGAAAGTTGTCGTGAATTTTACTGTCCTTCCTTCCTTATCTTCATGCAGCTCTGCCAAAGAAATCTTGGATGATCTAACTGCCATCTATCAAAAGGAGAATTGCAAATGTACGATGGCCAAAGGAAGTGATCAAACGAGCGATGGAGAATATGAAGAGATAAGCTCTATCTTTGAGAACTTCTCTATGGAAGATTGGCAAAATGATTATGCTGAATTGCTTGACATGTATGAAAAATCAAGAAAATAGAATAAATCCTTAAAAAAGAAGTCAATTAATTCAGCCCACACTGATTCTGACAATGAAGGCTTGAAAGCCTTCAAATATGAGAATGAAGATCTTAGAAATCAAATTGAACAAGCTGAAAATAAACTTAAAAATCTTGAGGAGGAAAACAATTTGAAATCTGAAAAACTTGAAGCCGTTGAGGTAGTAAACACAGAACTTAAAAAAAATCTTGATAAATCTGAAACTCAAAATAGAAATCTAAGAAAACAAGTTGAAGACACATGCATGTTCTGATAACTCTATTTGTAATGAGTGTTCATTTGTGAAAGAACTAAATGATGGTCTCCTCTCGGACCTTGAATGGCAGAAAGGCTTAATTGCCTCATTGAGAGAAGAAAATAAAGATCTACTAGAAAAGAAAAATAGAAGTGGAACAACCAGAAGAAGAACTGCTTGAGAACTTGAAAGATGAAAGTGAAAAACTAAAGCAATTAAATACAGCCATGTCTGAGAAACTGCTTACTTTTGAAAAGGGAAAATATTTGTCTATTGATGAATCTGAAAAATTGAAAAAGCTGGAAAGTGAGATGGAAAGTTTCAAAAGTGTCAATAAAATGTTAAATGAGAGGGATGTCTCTCATGAACAAGAAATAGCCAGCTATGAACTTCACATCTCAAACCTTGACTCTAAATTTCTGAATTAAACAACTCTCTAGCTAAATTTGTAAGTGTGAAGGATAACTTAGATAAACTTCTTAGAAGTAAGGTGATCTTCCAAAGAGTGGGACTGGGTTACAACCCAGTGAACAAAAAGAGTTTTGAAAATAAACTCTACACATCCTTTGTGTATAGTTCTGAATCAACCAGTAGTTAAAATCCACCTTTGTTTCAGTTCACTGCCCAGTAGGGTCAGAAGCAACCTGCTACTCAGAAAAATCAAAACCAAACTGAAAAACTAAAAAAGAGTAATAACTTGTAGAACAAGCCCAAGACTTTTTCTGCTACCACTGTGCATGCTGTACACAAATCTCCTGGACATTCACATGCACACACCAAGAGAATTTCCTATCATTATTGTGGTAAAAGTGGGCATATAATGCATGAATGCCGTGCTTTGAAGAATGATGAATTGAGAGCAGGTGAGAACAGAAGAAGCAATGGAAATAGCAATGCCAAAGGACGGGTCAACTCTGGAAGAAAGCATGTTCAGCACACACCCGTTCAGAACCAAGAGATGGCCTGATGCGTCGACGCACCCCTCAGGACAGGTCGACACACCCTAAGACTGCCAGAAGAAAAATTCCTCCTTGCTACTTCCACTATGGAAAGTTTGGCCACACAGTCAAGGACTGTTGGCATATAAAAGGAAGAACTCACTCTCATGCTAATAAGGGTAACCTACATGCTCAATCCCGAAAGCTCAATGCCCATGCACACAAGAGAAATGGGAACTATCATGTGTGCTACTCTTATTGCGATGAATATGAGCACATCTTTAATAATTGTCATTGGATGAGAAGTGATGAACTAACTGCAGAAGGGAAAAGAAATTTACATGCTAGACATGTTGTTGACCATCAAGGACCTAAGAAAACTTGGGTACCTAAAAATTTCAAATGAGAACTTTTGGTGCAGGGTGCCTTGGAGCTGAACAAAAGATCCGCTGAAAATGGAAGCTCAAGGCACAGGTTTGTAAATAAGTCTTTCCTTGAAGTCGTGTCTAGATCTGCATGATAGTTACTCTTCTAGTTTTTGCATCTAGGTATTCTTCTTGCCTTCTGTAAACCATGCAGTTTGAAAACCTCTCCTCTAAACATCTGAAATTCTCCCATGACCAAAATTGAAAATCTTGCTATTGAAAATGACTGAATTTCTGATATATCAAAAGGTTTATGCTGGAATGATGGGTTAAGCCTATCAGGAAGATAGGACTTTGCGTGAAGTGATCTTCTGATCTAAGTTCTCCGCCTCATATCAAAAATCAGAAACCTCTGTGCTTGACTCATGAAAAGTCATGCTGAAATTATTGATGATGAAATCATGAGTTACTGTTAATAACTTGCATGTTTGAGGTTTAGCTTGTTGCTACTCCTAACTTGGTGGCCATATGATTTGCTTGTCTATCATTGTTGACCATTGGTTTTAATGATGTCTGTCATGGCTGCATTTAATTCAACTCCTCATTCATGTGGACACATATAACATGTTGTTTGAGTGTCCTAACGTCCATGCGCTTGGTACTAAGGGGGGGTCTAAGAATGTGCATCTCGGTTTAGAATGCTTGGCTAATGTCTTGTATCTACATGTGTTGTGGACATCTAGCATCATCTTGTGTTCTCATACACCATATCACATTAAGGGACCTCATACCCTCTTGTTAATTCTCGTGAAGGCATTCTGCGACCCATGCACAAGATTAGGGGGAGTCAACTTAAAAACGTCTAGTCCGCATCCTTGCACATTTTGTTGACAATTGTACTGACTGCATCTTCTTAGGGGGAGCTTGTTTAGTTTGATAAAACTGTTGACACTTGCCTTTGCATACTTCCATGTGTGCTTCATGCAGTTTAAGTTTTTAAGGAGGAGTCTAATCGTTAAACAAAATCTTGTCTGAGTCTGTTCCCTGGATGTTAATAATCTCAGTTGTCACTTGTGTGAAATGGAGATGTGCATGATTCTTGTTTTGATTCTGAGAAAAATCTTTTAAAATCTCTTTTACTGTTGATCAGGTCGACCTTAGATCAACTCAGGTCGACACCATGGCTGATCCTTGTTGCAAATTGCTCTTTGTTTGAGCTTAGTGCCTCGACACCATAAGGTGCCTACGTCGACACTCCTATACACCTGCTGGCCCTCTTCACTTATCTTAGTCTGAGCTCACTGCACATCCTTAGGGGGAGAACTCACTGTCCTTTCTCACTCTCCTCCCAACTGGATTCCCTATTTAAACTAACTCTTTGCATCATGTTGTTGTGATTCTTCCTTGGAGCTGAAATATTGAAATCTGAATCTCCTTGATATTCTTGAAAATCTATTATCTGCATCATCATGCTTGGCTGCCTGTTTCCAAAATTCTTTGAATGCCTTGAACTCCTTGGAGGATTTTCTATCTGTCATTGAGTTCATTTATCAGAGTAAATCTTCAAGAAGAATCTTCTCTTATAGAGTTCTATGATTGCCCAGGATATAATACTGTTGGTTTAAGGTTAATGGGTTCATAAGTTTTGTACTAAACCTTCATGAAAGTGGTTGTATTCATCTTAATGGACCTAAACCAATTTTTCATGTAATATCCTGCTATGCCTTCTTAATTCTGAAAGTTTATTTTAGTACAAAAGCATCTTTGGGTGAGAAACTTCATTTTAGTATTGTTCTTAATCATCATGAAAATCTCAACAATTCCATAAGGGGTATTCAAAAAAATATAAAATGAACTTCAGTCATACTGAGTAACTGGGGATATTGGCGTCTGATAAACGTGTATCCTCACGTAAAAAGGTGTGCACTAAAGATTCATTGGCCTAAGGCAGAGCAATGGCAAATGGATTCACTAAGAAACCAAGTCCTTTCATCAATGAAGTGAAGCGGATAGTGTCATGAAGTGCCTTGCTACCTCTGTTCAAAATGAAGCATAATGGTGAGTGACACTAAGTAACTGGGGATGCTGACGTCTAATCAACGTGCATCCTCACGTCAAAAGGTGCATGCTCCACCTGAATGCTCTTGAAAAATTGAAAAACAACATCAATAGGCATCAAAAGAGAAATTCGAGTTGGCAGCGCCCCAAGGATTAAATTAGAAACTTCACAAGGTGCTTAATCTCATTACTAGCTGTAGTTTTTTCCAAAAGTCTAATGGAAGGTGAATGAGTAGGATGAGAGGAGGCTAACGTGGTACCTTATATGTTACATTGGTTTGCTTCTATTAATTTTGAATGCAGAAATTTTTCTCAACTTACCATGAAAAACACAAAAGTCATTAGAATTCAACCAATCTCATGAAAAGGGCCTCGTCATTGATATTTTGTAATTAGAGATTCTGACAAATCTACAACTCTATTTTTGAACAATGCCTCAGACTGAAATTTCCCGCTCGATCTCTCGTGGCATCACATTTCAATAGAACGAACCATCTCTGGAAATTCCTGCAACTGCCTTGTTGACAAATGAGTGTTTTTCATTCTATTTCTGTGGCTCTATTGTGCGCTTGCGCATTAACCATTGGTATCACTTGCTCTCTAAACACTTCACATCAGTCACCAACAAGTGGTATCAACTCCGTGTCTACACGCCCTTCTCTCTTCATAATCCCAGCTTTACTTGCATTTAAAAAGGACCCAACACTCAATTTAGGGACCTAACTCTCATGGCTGCAACTCGATTTGTTCATTGGCTTCACTGCTACATTTGATCATCCTCTATTCTTTCATTGGGTTGACTGTGCATGTCTTGATCATTTCATTGGCTTGACAAGCTTATTTTGGTATCTACTTCAAAAGGGGGAGATGTCTCTGTAATTTCATGTCATCCTCTTTGCTGATGGCAAAGGGGGAGAAGTTTTGATGACTCATCGAACGTTTCATGATTCTACTATTAAGGCGACTCATATTGTCACATAGTTGTCATCATCAAAAAGGGGGAGAATATTGAATATATGTTATTTTGATGATGTCTGAGTATGATTCACTATAATATCATTTCAATGATTCAACTATGCTCTAACATGCATGATAAGGCTTTTGATGCTCCCAACTATGCTTCAATGGGATTGCAGTAAGGAACTTTTCAAGTGTTTTTTCAAAGGAACAAGAGCCAACAGAGGTTAAAAGAAACTCAAGATGTAAAGACATAGAAATCGAGACAACTGGCTGCACAGAAATTGTCACGCCCCGAACCTATAGCAGCGGAACGTGTCGTTCGGAACGCGGCAGTGATACAGTCGTGAATACTCAGAGCATACATAAGACAAAAAAATTACAAACTGTACAATGTGGGCCGATTTAACCTTTATTGATGATCAAATATTCAAATTACATACCTTGACTCAACTGTCATAAGTGAAGAAAGGTCTCACTATTACACTCTAATAAAAAGAAATGACTCAAATAACAGGACGAGACTCAAAGAAAGATAACAGACACCGACACGATTCTCCATAATGCTCATCACTCTTGCCCTTCCCTTTCTGATGGACTATCTTCAATGTCGTTACCTGAAAAATGTTAAAGATAGGCTGGTGAGCGAAACGCTCAGTAGGGATTATATCTCTTCATCAAGCAGGATAAAAGTAATTAGCCAATTTTACATGTTCATGAGATGCAGTGCATGAAATGCAATAACTAAAGAATCGTGATAGTCGATCTAATAGAGATGATGAATAACAAGCCAAGGGTAATTTACGAGCTCAAGTGGATTTAGGAAATACATTCCCAATTTACAAAACCAAAGTCGAGCTAACAGAACATAACAAAGGACAGATGCTCAGATGAACATAACTTCAGAATTGGCTAGAATATAACAGAGTTCAATAATAATAAGCAGATTAATCAGTCTAGCGGAATAACTAAATTTAATAACAAATAACAGAATATCAGAATTTCCAGAATAACAGATTCAACAGATAACAGAACAGAACAGATATACAGACGTTGGTGCAATGTCACACCCAGAATTTTACCATGGTTACAGAATTGGACTTCTGTCCTACCTGACATTGTTGGTCGCGGACCCAGAGCCCTTAATTATTTCAGAATCAGAGTTGGCCAATACAGAGTCAAAGGGTTATGTTCTTTCAAATAAAAGGATTCTCCAGAAGGAGACGGAATGTCATGATAAGGGAATCGATCATGAATATGCATGGCGTATCTAGTTCGCGACAAACCGGAATAAACTGGGGGAAGAACAAGTACAGATTTTGTACATGACAAGGTTAACGGACTTGTCCATTAATACATAACCATCCATCAATCATAGAGAATCTCATGATAATCGTGTGATAAATCATGAGGGCCGGTTTTCATGTTTCTCCGAGTGACATGATAATAATCAAGGTTTTCATGAGTTTTTAGGGTACAACCAGCTCGGCTGCCTTGAGGGAATCCAAGGCTAGCGGAGACTAACGGAGGTCTCTATGACAAACTCGCCAGTCCAAAGGAACGGAATGTCCAATGGAGGGCTTATAAGTCACGGAGAGTTAAGGGGTAATGCGATAAATCATCATGAAACATGGGGCTATACTCACGGAATGGAATATAGTGCCGATATATATATATATATATATATATATATATATATATATATATATATATATATATATATATATATAAAACCCTCAGTTAACAGTATAAAATAGTTACACAGGAAATTAGCGACTTAAGCAAAGTCATTACTTAATAAATTAACGCCCTTAACTGGGTCGTTTATTTTCAATTTGACGACTTCAGGAACAGTCGTCCATTATAATTTATATTTTTCTGAAATTTTCTTAATTCTATATTTTTGACGAAACGCGCCTTAGCCAGGGGCGTTATTTCACAAAGAAACGACGTGCCCTGTGTCGTTAATTATCCTCTTTCAGAATTTTAATAACTTCTAGTAATCTCCGGGAAATAACGACTTATCCTAAGCCATTAATTTAAAATAGCGCCCTTGTGTGGGGCGTCACTTTCGTAAAAGACGACCTACTGGAGGTCGTTACTTCATTCTTTTCCAGGATTTAACATGAACAGGATAATAAATTTTTAGGAAACAAAGTACATGGTCAGGACAAGAAAAATATCAGGATTCGAGATATATGATCATTCATTATATCAGATTCATGGTTTCATAGATATTAAATTTTTTAAACATGGGTATTTATTAATTATGTGGAATTGACGACTCTTCTGTCAGTCGTCACAACTTGAATTAGCGCCCTCGAGAGGGTCGCCTCTTTCTAAAATTTCACAGAAAACCTCAAAACTCAATGAAGCTATGTGCATGCATGAACCGAATAATGAACAGAAGGATCTTTGATTTTATAACTGCTTTAGCTTGATGTGAGAAAACCTACCTGATGAATGATCTGGGTGAAGATACGTGAAGGTTGTGATGAGAAAACGATGCTCTGTTCTAAACAGAGCCTTATGAGATTGATAAAAACAGCAACCTACGAATCCAAGTAGCAGCAGCATCAACCGCCAAGCAACAGCAGACCGCAGATGGTGCAGTGAGGATGATATTCGATGAGAAGAAGTTTCTCCTAGACTCCGGTCGTAGAGAAAATATAGCTTTCTCTGTAACGGAGGAAGATGTACGTTGATGAAGAACCCACGTTCTTCAGCTAGACAGAAACACCTTCACGAGGCAGGCAACCTACAGGGAAAGAAGATGAAGAACATTAATATTCTTCATATCCATAACCGAAGGTAGAGGAAGAAGAACAACCTATTCTTCACGTACAGCAGCAGCAGAACGGCTCGCCAAAAATAGCGAACAGGTTCGATTAGAAAGGTATTTATAGGATTTTTGGAATCCTAATAGAGTTAGAATTCGATTGGAGGATATATTTCCTTGATAGAGTCCTTCTATATTCAATCAACACGTACCCATCCTAAAACTTACCCTGGATAGTCTCCTGGATCGAATGGAACATAAATGCAATTAACGCCTTAGTTTAGGGCGTTAATTCTAATTGATGTCTTGACCTGTGCCGTTTCTTTTGTAATTCGCGCCCACGAAGAGGGCGTTTCTTTCTCTTTCCTTTTATTTGTTTTGGGTCGTTTTGAAATTTGGCGCCCTTTGGTATAGGCGTCACTTTTTGAATTAACGTCTCATGTGAAGGCGTTACTTATTTAAATCACACCTTCATCTGGGGCTTATTTATACTTCTATTAATATTTGACGACTTAAACAAAGTCGTTTGTTTGAACCGATTACGTTTTTAACGTTAATTTAAAGAGTAACAATCTTTAAGGATTTTTATCTTTTTTATTTGATGGGATATCGACATGAAATTTTATGGGTATACATTTTCCATTTTTCTCTATTTTTCTATATAATTAGTTTTATCAAATTCTTTTAATATAAAAAGTGGCACTATTCACTATTACTATTCATTTAATAAAATAACGACTTGTGTTAAGTCGTTGGTTTTCAAAGAAGCGCCCATGAGTCAAGGCGTTAATTCCATTTTGCACCTTTTAATACCACCTACAAAAGACCGAAATTGTTTATATACTCATTCCTTTAATCTTTAATGGATTAGATCTTGTTAATACACCCCATTCCTTCAACTAAAAATATAATGTAATAAATAATAAATTTTCTAAATTATTAATATAAATCTAAATTAACATTTTCTCCAAGTTTTATTTATTATTAATGGAATACGATATGACTTTAAATGCCTACTTAAAATTTCTCTATATTCATAATCCCTTAAAATTTAAGGGTAGGGTCTATAAGATCTTCTTATAAGGCCCATTTGGAAATCTCGGGGTTGTATACAAGGTTTGGCCCTGATTATCTATTGGTTTTAAATTTATTTAGACTTTCTAGTCCTTAAATTTACCAGGGTTGCTACATCCTCCCCCACTTAAAAGAATTTGGTCCCCAAATTCACTTTCCTATGCACATCATATGTTCATCTAATCCATATTCCTCAATTCAACAATCATGACTAGCAAATTGAACTAAGGGACTAAAGCTCGAGTTAAAGGGAAATACCTCCATCCATTCCTTGACCAGCAGGTGTGACTCTTATTGCTTGAAGTCGCCCTTGACGGCGTTCCTTATTACCGTCCTTTTCCTGCTGAGGTTGGTCTTTTGGAAGAGGGCAATTAGATAGCCTATGTTCTTTGCTCCCACATCGAAAACAAGCTCCATTCTTCCAGCGGCACTTCTCGGATGGATGGCCTTCATTGCCACAGTGTTTGCACTTTCCCTCCTTGATCTTCTTGCCATTTGGAACATTGTCATCCTCATTAACCCTCTTGTTATTGTTACCCGTTCTCTTCTTCTCTATTCTCATTTTAACCCTGTCGGATAACTCCATGGCATCTTCCAATAACTGCGCTCTTTTCACCATCTCCGCATAAGTTTGTATATCTAATGGTGCCAATTGGGGGATGTACTGGATCCTTAAACCATTCATAAACCTTTTTGCTTTCATCTTCTCTGTTGATATTAAGTGAGGTGCATATCTAGACAGCCGCGAGAATTGAGCCTCGTACTCGGCCACAGTCATGCTTCTCTGTTTGAGTGAAGCGAACTCTCCTGCCTTTTTCTCCCGAGTTCTCTCCGAGAAATACTTCTCGTTAAAATGTTCTAAGAATTCCTCCCATGTAACCTCGTCATCTGGCAAGGTGGCTTCTACCGACTCCCACCATGCCCTTGCATCCTTCTCAAGTTGAAAGGTTGCCAATAATACCTTATCCCGGTCCGAACACTCCATGACCCGAAAGATCCTCTCCATCTCTTTAGTCCAATCTTCAGTTAAATCGGGATCAGGAGTTCCACTAAACCTAGGGGGATTTCTACTCCGGAATTCCCGATGTAATTCTCCAGCCTTTCGGTTGGCTCCACCATCGGATACCCGTTGAAGAGCCTGAGTTAAACCTTGTACTGTTCTTTGCATGTCCCGCCATTGGGCACGCTCGGCAGCCATTGCTATCTAACTAGTTCTACAAGACAAGAAGAAACCCATGTAAGATCATCAGGAAATATAAGCTATCCTTATTAACTTACTAGTTTTAATATTTTTATTTCCATTTCTTTAATTCTTAACCCATGGTTCTACCCCATGTCACTGGGTACTTCTAAGATGACTGTCAAGGGAACTCGATCTAGGACTTAAACTTAATGACCTAGGACTTAGAAAGCCTAGGCTCTAATACCACAAACTGTCACGCCCTGAACCGATGGCAGCGGAACGTGTCGTTCGGAACGCGGCAGTGATACAGTCGTGAATACTCAGAGCATACATAAGACAAAAAAATTACAAACTGTACAATGTGGGCCAATTTAACCTTTATTGATGATCAAATATTCAAATTACATACCTTGACTCAACTGTCATAAGTGAAGAAAGGTCTCACTATTACACTCTAATAAAGAGAAATGACTCAAATAATAGGACGAGACTCAAAGAAAGATAACAGACACCGACACGATTCTCTATAATGCTCATCACTCTTGCCCTTCCCTTTCTGATGGACTATCTTCAATGTCGTTACCTGAAAAATGTTAAAGATAGACTGGTGAGCGAAACGCTCAGTAGGGATTATATCTCTTCATCAAGCAGGATAAAAGTAATTAGCCAATTTTACATGTTCATGAGATGCAGTGCATGAAATGCAATAACTAAAGAATCGTGATAGTCGATCTAATAGAGATGATGAATAACAAGCCAAGGGTAATTTACGAGCTCAAGTGGATTTAGGAAATACATTCCCAATTTACAAAACCAAAGTCGAGCTAACAGAACATAACAAAGGACAGATGCTCAGATGAACATAACTTCATAATTGGCCAAAATATAACAGAGTTCAATAATAATAAGCAGATTAATCAGTCTAGCGGAATAACTAAATTTAATAACAAATAACAGAATATCAGAATTTCCAGAATAACAGATTCAACAGATAACAGAACAGAACAGATATACAGACGTTGGTGCAATGTCACACCCAGAATTTTACCATGGTTACAGAATTGGACTTCCGTCCTACCTGACATTGTTGGTCGCGGACCCAGAGCCCTTAATTATTTCAGAATCAGAGTTGGCCAATACAGAGTCAAAGGGTTATGTTCTTTCAAATAAAAGGATTCTCCAGAAGGAGACGGAATGTCATGATAAGGGAATCGATCATGAATATGCATGACGTATCTAGCTCGCGACAAACCGGAATAAACTGGGTGAAGAACAAGTACATATTTTGTACATGACAAGGTTAACAGACTTGTCCATTAATAGATAACCATCCATCAATCATAGAGAATCTCATGATAATCATGTGATAAATCATGAGGGCCGGTTTCCATGTTTCTCCGAGTGACATGACAATAATCAAGGTTTTCATGGGTTTTTAGGGTACAACCAGCTCGGCTGCCTTGAGGGAATCCAAGGCTAGCGGAGACTAACGGAGGTCTCTATGACAAACTCGCCAATCCAATGGAACGGAATGTCCAATGGAGGGCTTATAAGTCACGGAGAGTTAAGGGGTAATGCGATAAATCATCGTGAAACATGGGGCTATACTCACGGAATGGAATATAGTGCCGATATATATATATATATATATATATATATATATATATATATATATATATATATATATATAAAACCCTCGGTTAACAGTAAACAGTATAAAATAGTTACACAGGAAATTAGCGACTTAAGCAAAGTCATTACTTAATAAATTAACGCCCTTAACTGGGTCATTTATTTTCAATTTGACGACTTCAGGAACAGTCGTCCACTATAATTTATATTTTTCTAAAATTTTCTTAATTCTATATTTTTGATGAAACGCGCCATAGCCAGGGGCGTTATTTCACAAAGAAACGACGTGCCCTGTGTCGTTAATTATCCTCTTTCAGAATTTTAATAACTTCTAGTAATCTCCGGGAAATAACGACTTATCCTAAGCCATTAATTTAAAATAGCACCCTTGTGTGGGGCGTCACTTTCGTAAAAGACGACCTA
This sequence comes from Amorphophallus konjac, assembly GCA_022559845.1. Classification (NCBI taxonomy): domain Eukaryota; kingdom Viridiplantae; phylum Streptophyta; class Magnoliopsida; order Alismatales; family Araceae; genus Amorphophallus; species Amorphophallus konjac. The sequence goes on from CM040120.1 coordinate 264,499,457, forward strand.
CTGGAGGTCGTTACTTCATTCTTTTCCAGGATTTAACATGAACAGGATAATAAATTTTTAGGAAACAAAGTACATGGTCAGGACAAGAAAAATATCAGGATTCGAGATATATGATCATTCATTATATCAGATTCATGGTTTCATGAATATTAAAATTTTAAACATGGGTATTTATTAATTATGTGGAATTGATGACTCTTCTGTCAGTCGTCAGAACTTGAATTAGCAGCCTCGAGAGGGTCGCCTCATTCTAAAATTTCACAGAAAACCTCAAAACTCAGTGAAGCTATGTGCATGCATGAATCGAATAATTAACAGAAGGGTCTTTGATTTTGTAACTGCTTTAGCTTGATGTGAGAAAACCTACCTGATGAATGATCTGGGTGAAGATACGTGAAGGTTGTGACGAGAAAATGATGCTCTGTTCTAAACAGAGCCTTATGAGATTGATAAAAACAGCAACCTACGAATCCAAGTAGCAGCAGCATCAACCGCCAAGCAACAGCAGACCCCAGATGGTGCAGTGAGGATGATATTCGATGAGAAGAAGTTTCTCCTAGACTCCGGTCGTAGAGAAAATCATAACTTTCTCTGTAACGGAGGAAGATGTACGTTGATGAAGAACCCACGTTCTTCAGCTAGACAGAAACACCTTCACGAGGCAGGCAACCTACAGGGAAAGAAGATGAAGAACATTAATATTCTTCATATCCATAATCGAAGGTAGAGAAAGAAGAACAACATGTTCTTCACGTACAGCAGCAACAGAACGGTTCGCCAAAAATAGCGAACAGGTTCGATTAGAAAGGTATTTATTGGATTTTTGGAATCCCAATAGAGTTAGAATTCGATTGGAGGATATATTTCCTTGATAGAGTCCTTCTATATTCAATCAACACGTACCCATCCTAAAACTTACCCTGGATAGTCTCCTGGATCGAATGGAACATAAATGCAATTAACGCCTTAGTTTAGGGCGTTAATTCTAATTGACGTCTTGACATGTGCCGTTTCTTTTGTAATTCGCGCCCATGAAGAGGGCGTTTCTTTCCCTTTCCTTTTATTTGTTTTGGGTCGTTTTGAAATTTGGCGCCCTTTGGTATAGGCGTCACTTTTTGAATTAACGTCTCATGTGAAGGCGTTACTTATTTAAATCACGCCTTCATCTGGGGCGTGTTTATACTTCTATTAATATTTGACGACTTAAACAAAGTCGTTTGTTTGAACCGATTACGTTTTTAACGTTAATTTAAAGAGTAACAATCTTTAAGGATTTTTATCTTTTTTATTTGATGGGATATCGACATGAAATTTTATGGGTATACATTTTCCATTTTTCTCTATTTTTTTATATAATTAGTTTTATCAAATTCTTTTAATATAAAAAGTGGCACTATTCACTAGTACTGTTCATTTAATAAAATAACGACTTGTGTTAAGTCGTTGGTTTTCAAAGAAGCGCCCATGAGTCAAGGCGTTAATTCCATTTTGCACCTTTTAATACCACCTACAAAAGACCGAAATTGTTTATATACTCATTCATTTAATCTTTAATGGATTAGATCTTGTTAATACACCCCATTCCTTCAACTAAAAATATAATGTAATAAATAATAAATTTTCTAAATTATTAATATAAATCTAAATTAACATTTTCTCCAAGTTTTATTTATTATTAATGGAATACGATATGACTTTAAATGCCTACTTAAAATTTCTCTATATTCATAATCCCTTAAAATTTAAGGGTAGGGTCTATAAGATCTTCTTGTAAGGCTCATTTGGAAATCTCGAGGTTGTATACAAGGTTTGGCCCTGATTATCTATTGGTTTTAAATTTATTTAGACTTTCTAGTCCTTAAATTTACCAGGGTTGCTACAGAAATAATGGCAGGGGATGAAAAGCTAAATTCTATTAGGTGTATAGAAATCAAGGCAAGTGATGTAAAAAGAAAGAAATTAAAAAGAGAAAGCCAAGTGGAGCTCACCCTCTTGCTCAAACCAATGAAAAATGAAGGCAATTGAGTAAGGGTGACAAATAGGTCTTAAGGATGACAAATAGACCTATAGAGGTGTCAAATAGCTTGGACAGGAGACAAAGGGATAGATATGCAAGTTCAAGAAGGCTGCATCGACCTCATAAAAGAACTGCTCCGACCTCACAGGAAATTGCTCTGACCTCAGTGTGAAGCTTCCTCGACGCCTTGGCTCACAAAGGAAGAAAATCTCTAACGGGTCTTAGGATGCGTCGACCCCATCGTCTGCTGCATCGATGCACAACATGCCTTCATCAATCACTTCACTAAGGTGTCGACCCCAGGAGTCGACTCTTCATTTTCCAGGCTCTGTCTGGGAGCAGCTCAGCCAGGTGTGACGACCCTGCACTCTCAGGGCCTCAACGCAGTGGGCTTCCAGAGGCCGATTCAATTGCGTCATCCACAGATGCGTCGACCCTATGCTCTCCGGGCGTCGGCGCAATGGCCTTCCAAAAGCCGTTCTAAACAACTTTCATAGAGGATGTCTCGACGCACCTATGAAGCTGCATCGACCCATGGAGATCCATCTCACCAGCAACTCAAAGAAACTGTGAAGCTGCATCGACGCGATGGCCTACTACATCGACGCACCAGAAGACTTTCAGTCTTTATCCGTCAGACCTGCACAGTTTTCGAAGCTCATCCAGAGAATAAAAAACTCAAGCGTAAACCTCCAAATACACACCTTTTAAGGTCTAGAGGAAGGTTCCTTGATCAGAGGTTCTGCCACTTATTTATAACAGCTCAGAACATCCTTTTGGAGAAGACTTGGTCAGCCACCAAATCTATGAAAGTCCCTTCTGCTAGAGTTCTATCTCTTCTGTCCTAAGAAAGGACTAGACAGGTGGTCAGCCCTCTAGTAAATACTAGACAAAGCCATGTCTCTCTACCACAACTCTCACATAAGGTCCACTCTCTCTTGCCACCGTCCTATCGTAGGACTGGTCTGGAAAGACCTGCAAGCTCAAGATAATATCCTACAGAATATTTTCTACTAAGCCAAGAAAAGATTTTTGGAGGGAAAGTTGACTTTCCATCTACTCCCTTATGCCCGATGGACTTACTCAAGCCCTGCTAAAAGAAGGTCAGAATTCTAGAAGAACATTTCAAATTTGAAATCGGTCTTATTGAAAATCTTCTTGGAGGGAAATCCTTCTACTTGGCCCCTATTTATAGACTTGAAGCTTCTATTGGAGAAGCAGCTGCCTTAAAGAGAAAAGCCCACGCCTCTCTGTGCCTTCAATAGAAACTTGAGAAGAAAGTAAAGAAAGGAGTGTGGAAGAGTAGTCCAACCCTGGTTCGAGTCAAACCAGTTGTGAGAAAGGAAGAAGAAGAAGCTGAAAGGAGTGCAGCCCCTCCTTGTAGCCGGTCTGAGTTTGATAGAGTTTCAAGACTTCGATCTGAAGCCATCGGTGCCTTTTTCCCGGATTAGCTTTTCTAGTTTTACTTCTGTATTTGCAATCTTTGAACAGTGGGTGTCCGGTGCTCTTGTGAGAAATCGGAAGTGTGGGTGCTGCACTTGCAACTTGTTCTTTTCTTTTGTGTGTGTACGTGTGTGTGTGTGGTGTATCTCATTCCCGTGTGTGTGTGTGTGTGTGTGTGGTGTATCTCATTCCCGTGTGTGTGTGTGTGTGTGTGTGTGGTGTATCTCATTCCCGTGTCTGTGTGTGTGGGGGATCTCATCCCCATGTGTGTGTGTGTGTGTGTGTGTGTGTGTGTGTGTGTGTGTGTGTGTGTGTGTGTGTGTGTGTGTGTGTGTGTGTGTGTGTGTGTGTGTGTGTGTGTGTGTGTGGAGGATCTCGTCCCCGTGTGTGTGGAGGATTTCATCCTCGTGTGTGGGTTGAGGACTTCGTCCTCGTGTGGAGAAAACCTCACTAGATTTGGTGAGGGGAGGACGTAGATTGCGGGATTGCAACCGAACCACCTTAAAAATTTCTTGTGCAATGGGGTGTGCCTTGTATGATTAATCCATTTCTTCTTTCCCCCATTCACAGGATGAGCAGCCTAAAGGTTTTGTACTTAGACTATTTTATCTGCACTATTTTATCTGCACTGACTTATGCAATTGTAGTAGTTTCTCCAACACTCACTCTACCATCGTCTTCACTCATACAGCCAGCCTGTTCATTCATCCTGTTGGAATTTGGTGAGACCCCTGCAGTCCAGTGCAGCAAGATCTCCCTTATCTCTGAACCTGCTCTGAAGGTGCATCGACCTCACCATATGGTAGTGTCGACCTCAACAGCCTGTGCACTGTGTTTAGCTGTTTCCATTTGAGCTATTCCTATTAGATATGCTGTGCATTGTGTCTAAGTGTCTCATTTGCTCTATAGGAGTGGTTTATGTTTTTATGAAACAAGAGCTTTAATTAGGTCAAAGTTTTTGGCAGGATCTATTCAACCCTTCTAGATCCAGTTGCACCCCAAGGACCTAACACAACCCCCAACTTCAGGGGGATCATGGTTGAGTCCGACTCTAGTGTGCTGATTGGTGTCCTGAAGCATATGTTTCCATGCCCCTGGCGCCTGCTCTATATCATGCATGATATCCATTGTCTTATGTCTTCTCTTTCTAGTTCTTTGTCGCATTGCTTTAGGGAGGCGAACCAGTCGGGTGATGTTTTGGCTACTTCGGCTGTGTCCTTCCCCAGATGACCAGTTGGGACTCTTGGACTGATATTCCTACTACTGTAAAAGGGTCCCTCCTATTGGGTAAGGTTGGGTGCCCTGCCCTTCGGCCCTAACCTTTGTACTATTGGCTCTCTTTATCAATAAAATACTTCAGGGTGGTGTGTTGTAGTGGAGCGTTTTCCGCTCTCCTACAAGCACGCTCTGGCCTATTTATTAAAAAAAAAAACAATATCAATGGCAATAATAAAATAACAACAGTAACAACATAACAACAATGACCGGAACCAGAAGGCGGTAAATGGAGGAGACACAAAACCTCAACGCTACCCCGATTCTCACGGTCGGACAATCTGTCCTCGCAGACGGAACCACTGATAAGGCCATGTGGCCACACATGGAACCTCCACCCTCAGGAGAACCTCTTAACACATGTAACCCTCGATCTCAAGCTAGAACCAGAAAAAGAACCACGCCCTTCACACAGGGCAACACCAACCCATCTGTCAGAAGGACCACGACAACGTTGTCATTACCTAAACCTTCACCGGCATAGGGTCTGCCACTTGAGTATATACAACATGGCCAGATGCATCCACTAACATCTTATACTGCGCCGAGTCCTCATATGCGTGCATACTACTCACACCCAGGTCTCGGGAGGAGTAGAAGAGACACTCACACACACCAGACCCTCGGACTTGCTAGGATCCGTACCTCTACACCCAACGGCACTGCCGACTCTAGCTACTTGACACGGGGTATGCGCCACTGCACCTGTCAGCAACGTACACTTGTCCTAACCAAGGTACATGTGCTCAAACGATCTCGCCTCTACAATAGCATTGTACACACAAGGTGCTCTCGCCCGGTCCAGTCATAACAAGCCCTCCAGGCAATGAAACAGTAGGGTTCAAACCTCCACGCTCGCACAGGAAACCCGAGGATATGCGTACTCACATGCCTGAACCACAAGGAACCTCGGAATAGCACTGCCAGCTAAGGGTAAACCATCTAAGGTGGATGACGAGAACTCAAGAACCTTGGCCCACAACTCCTACGAGGATATCTAGCCGCGATCACAACACTCACGCGGGAATACCCTCTGCGGTCACAGAACTGTCGCAGGGGCAGTCGACACGGGTAGCCCAATCATAGGAATGACTACCCACCCCACCGATGGAAAGAGGACTCAGAGATCTATAACATATATATTTTTTAGATCCATCCAGTGGACGGATTGAAAATAAAAATGACTGTATGACTGTATTTTTTCTGACCCGGACTGACTGACACACAGGGCAGCAAGCAATCTGCCTGAAACACACCTTTGACCGAAGGGAAAATGATTTGTTTTGACTCAAAGAAAACTATGGTGGAAGGGGGTATACGAGAGAAACACTGGGTAATTTTTTGCGATTTTCTAAAAAATTTTAAGTGGGTGAAGAAATTACTATAAGACGACTCTGTACTGTAGATCTGCAGAATGACAGATTGACAGGGGTGGTATAGAAATTACAGAAAAAATATCAAACGAGATCAGAATGGGGCATAAGATATATGGATGGAAATCTAACAAAGAGAGGACCAAGCTCTAAAAATTGCAGCTCGATCAAACAACAACATAAAAATATAGATCCACGGAGGTGGGGTTCTGTCCTGATGGAGACAGAACTCCGGTGGCGGCGGCGGCGGCGCGACGGCGGTGCGACGGCGGCAGCGGCAACTTCAGAAAGGGAACTTAGAGGATGAGTGGGGGAGGTTGAAAGGGTCTCCTACCCTAGATTTCTGGAGGAAGGGGAAGAACATCAAGGAGATAGGGGGAGAGGGGCGCACCCTCCAAGAGCTCTCTGGGGCAAAATGCCAATTTTTCCTTCGTTAATCTAACTAAATCACAAAATACAAGCTATATATATGAAATGGCAAATGACTTAAATTGCCCTCAGACCTAGGGTTTAGATAATATTAAATGTTTCAAAAAAAATAAAAAAAATCCTAATTATATCTAATGGGGGGGCGCCCCCTTGACCAAGGGGGGGGTTGGTAAGGTAGGTGACCTACCTTTGAATTTTTAACCCCTTTATCTCCCATGTGGTCAATTAGCATTCAAACCTTCTAGATGGCCACCTAGGATGGTTGACCAGCCCCACATAGCTTAGGTGGACCAATGGGAAAGGGCTGGGGGCCCCCTTGCTGGACCTACTAGCAAATTACATAGAAACCCACACAATCCTAGGGAATGACACATTGGCTTACAAAGCCTTACAATTGCACATATACTTTCCCAAGGATATAAAAGCAAATAAAAGGACTCAAATGTAAAATAAAAAGTTAGTACTCAGCGTCGATTTCCATCACGAGTCCATGCCAAGCCTGCACCCGACACGGGCTTCCTACCCTTGGTCCGTGGCTCCTTAACACCTCACTGGAGTCTCCGACCCTGAGTCCCAGCCAAGCCAGCACCCGACACTGGCTTCCTGCCCCGGCTCCGCAGCACTTCACTCGGGTCTCCAACCCCGAGTCCCAGGCAAGCCTGCTCCCGACATAGGTTCTTTACCTCGGGTTCAAGGCTTCCCAGCATTTTACTCGGGCTTCTCGACCCAAGTCCCAATCAAGCCAACACTCAATGTGGGTTCTCCACCCCGAGTTCGAGGCTCCCCAGCATCCAGCTCGGGTACTTAACCTCGAGTCTCGTCAAGGTCGGTCCCTGACGCGGACTCTCTGCCTTGGGCCTCTGGCCTCCCAGCCCTACAAAGGGGGCTCTACCTCTATGATCCAGTAATGTCGACTCCCAGCACAGGTTTTCATCCTTGGGATATGGCAACTCCAGCACCCAACATGCGCCTTCGGCCCCAAATCCCAGCCATGATGGCACTCGATACAGGCTCACAACCTCGAGTTGTCGGAACCACGACATCTCCCACAACATCGCTTCTCGGTGCAAGAGCATCATCTCGAGCATCGACGACACTTTTATCGGATCTGGCCAAAGCCTAAGCTCGGGTCACCCAACCGTCGACTCTCGGTATGGGCTCCATGCCCCGAAGGCCGATCCCAATGCTTTTCGCCGACAGCTTTACGCAACCGGCAATGGTAGACTCGGTCTTCTCCGTCTACCACCTCGGAGCAGGGTCCTCCTCGTCTCCCCAGAAGAAGTGCCACAGCGGCCGGAGGGGTAGGTGACCCACCGCTACAACCAGTAATTCTGGCAAGACCCTTCTTGTTGGCGACTTAAGGATTCGTCTCAATGGAGGTGAACCAATTGTACCCCGGGATCGGACCGTGCCTACGATCCCCATGACCAATCGCTTCAGCCTCCTGCAATGAATACATGAGGATAAGGTGGAACTAAGAGAAATAGGTGTCTCGGTGACCAACCGGGGGCATCTACACCGATCCAGCACCCAGACTCCCAAGTCCAGTCGAAAGAATAGCGACAAGGGAGGTCAACAACTTTGCCTGAGAAGAATTCGAGTTACCCCGGAGGAGGCTCAAGCTGTTCGAAGGGCGCGTAGCAAGAACCCCCTTCAAACGCCTGGCCCAACGTCAAGCGAGACGTAGCCGAGTCTACATCAGCATAGTCCAACGGCACTCAGCCACTCAGCGTATCTAGCCTAAATAGGCGGAGGCAAAGAAGGGCTCGTGCTGGGCCCCACCATCCCCCAACCCCAGGCTCTCCTCGGGCTAACTCTGGTCTTACGATGGAAGAGCCACCTCAACGGGCCTCAGTTTTTGACAGACTGGGGGCACCAGTCCACTCCGAGAAGCATTCCTGGAAGAAGCTGACGGTTCGGCTCATCAACGATGCGGTTCGGGTGTTCATGTATTACACCACCGGCCATTAACACGAGACACAGTCTGATGACCTGAACCAGCCACTGGCCCAGCTTAGGAGGCCTCGCCCTCAAACTCAACCCCTGACGCCGCCAGGTCACATTGGCACCTCTTCCGGACCATAGGCATCGGGATGTGCTGAAGAGGTTCCAGCCAAGGAACGGGGCACTCCTGCTAACGCGGATCTAGTCAACAACGATCCGCCATTAAATGAAGTTCAAGAGGTGACCCTCGAGACTCTCATGAGGGAGAATCAACACTCGAAGACCCTCCTACAAGATCTTCTTCAAGAGCGAGACACTCACCCTCAGCAACCTGTTAGGCCTTTGGCCGAAGCACCAACACCACCAGTTGGGCACAATGGTACCAACGCCTCAACAGTAGCCGCTCGAACCCCGACAGTAGTTAGGTTCGGCATGCCTCTAGTGGAAGCACATCCATGAGCCTCCAACATGCCGGTGCCTAAAAATCTTGTGGCACAGTGGCAGATGATCGAGCGGATCATCGAGACGAAGCTCGCCCAGTATGGGGAAGGGGTTGCGACTATAGACCTCTACTATGTACCGTACCCACTGCATCACCAACAGAAAAAGCTTCCCCCGGAGTATGCCAAGCCCCTGAAGCTGGAAAAGTTTGACGGGCAAGGGTCTCCACATGAGCACTTGGCCTATTACATCTCGGCCATGGGCGAGCTAGCGTTGGATGAGTCATACCTCCTCCGCTATTTCACCACCTTGCTCAAGGGAGCGGCCTTCCAATTGTATTCCTGCTTGAAGCCCAACTCTGTAGTCGACTTGGTAGATCTCCAGAAGAAATTCCTTGACCGTTTCCAAATGGCTGATCGTAAGATCTCCCTGGCCGAGCTCTGTTCTCTCCAGTAGAAGAAGGGCGAGAGTGCCCTTGACTTCATCAAAAGATGGTGAGACCTGAGTATGAGGTGTATCAACCCGTGAGTCCAGGAGGATGCCATTATCATATGCCGTAAAGGCATGGCAGTCGTGGTCAGCGAAAAGCTTCTCGGCACCAACATTAAAGGCTTCGACTAGCTCAACTTTGCAGTCGCCGAGATAGAAATGTTCTTCGCCGATAACCCGAGCTATACTATAGAGAAGGGTACATAGACACGAGAACCCCAACCCAGTAAGGAGGTGAACATTATCAAGTTCACTCCCACTGCCAAAGCCAGCAAGGAGGGCGAGTCAAGCGGTTCCAATAAGAAGTCGGAGGACAAGCCAGCTTCCCCTTCCTTTTCAAAGCGTATGAAGATGCCATTCTCCTTCAAGAAGGAACACACGAAGATGCTATTCAACCTCTGCATAGCTCAAAAGATTATCGAGCTACCAGAAGCTCGCGATTTAGATGACACCCAAAAAGTTGATGATCCTAGCTATTGTCCATATCATCACATGTTAGGTCATCCACTTGAAGATTGTTACGTCTCCAAGACCTTTCAAAGTTGGACCAAGAAAAGTCCAAGATGCCCAATTGCCATTTATCCTTTTTTTATGTTGTTTTGACCACATGGGAGAAGGGAAAAGGAATTAAATATTCTCATCCCCTAATTGCCCCTCCCTAACCCTAGATCTGAGGGTAGTGATGGCCATTTAGGTAGGTCTATAAAACTCATGTATTTTCATTATTTTGATAATTAATACAAGAAAATAAGGAATTTTTCCCCAAGAGCCAAGGGCGCAGCCCCCTCTCTCTTCCCACCCCTTGCAGCTGTGAAAGCTCTGCTCTTCTGAGCTGAGAAGCCTCCCTATCAACCCCTCTCTGAGTGAGAAGCTCAGCACCGCCACCGCCACCGCCATCAAGCCGCCATCGCACCACCACCGCCTCGCTGTCGAAATTTTGTCCACCCCTGGATAGCAAGCTATTGCCTGGTTTTTATCTCCCAATCAGGAGATCTGATCGAGCTCAAATTTTGAGGGTGAGTTGCCCACGAAATTCTCCCTCTCCAAAAAAATTTCCAGGTTATTCCTCAATAGTTTGATCCCCGTTCCACCATAGTCTTCCCTAGTGTAGATCGTGATAAATCCACACACGAAGAAGAGATTTAAATATGAGAAAGCATAACAAAAATAAGGGGGAGATGATATAATAATAAGGGAAAGAAGCACGTGGTGCTACTAAGGAGGGTGATCGCCAGAGGGGTTACCTCAAGAAGAAACAAAGAAGATCGCGAATACCTGGTGGAAAATAGAATGCGGGATAGATTGTGAATTCCTCCTCCTCCTTCAACCGGCCGGCCGATGAAGGGGGTTTTCCTTTATTGATTACCTTGCAAAAGAGACAAAACACACAAGCAGTGGATCAGCCAAGAGTGTGTAGTATCAACTCTCAAATAGAAAAATATGATGAAAAGGATAAAAAACATGCGCACCTTATTTTGTTTTAAAACCCCTAAAGAACATAGGGAAAGAGGAGATATGATGCAGCTAATGCAAACGTAAAAGAAGAAAACACAGTGATGATGAAGCTAATGCAAAAAAGAATAAAACAACATAGTGATGATGAACGATGGATGAAGACGAAACAACTCAAACAGAATAAAAAGAACCCTCCTGTCCCTGACGACAATAAAGGGAAACAAGGTGGACGCGGTTGATCGGAAGCAGAGGAAGCAGAGCTCTAAACGATCGCACAAGAGGAAGATGAAGCTCTGTAAATCTGAACTCGTAACCCGTAAACCTGTGAACTCTCTGACCCGTCAACTTGACTACTCCCTGACCCGTCAACCTCTATCTAGATCGACCAGAGCATCCTTTTATAGGATTTCAATCGAAGATAAGCTCGAATTTGGGAAGATATAGATAGGCAATGATCAAAGAAGGCAGGACTCTAACTCCTAATTCAAGCAAGGAGACCAACGGAGGCAGGAGACTCTTCGGGAAAGAGGAGTTTAAGCAGGACACGAAAGGTGAAACACGACCTTCAGAAGGGCGTCAAATCAAAAATTGACGACCTACATCAAGACGTTACTCAAAAACACGACCATGATCAAGGGCGTCACTTCTGGGATTAAATTTTGGCAATAAAACTTACTTCATTTGAAAATTGTGAGAACACGCCTGAGGTGAAGGCGTTAATTGAAACCACGCCCTGAGGAAGGACGTTAATAAATAATTTGAATTTATTTTGAAACCGGATAATACCAGGAATTGACGCCCTGACATTTGGTCGTCCTTTCTTTGAACACGCCCTAGATAAGGTCGCTGTATAAAACACGCCCCTCTTCAGGTCGCGAATCACAAAATGCAAGAACAAAACAAAACCACACAAAAATAAGAAAAACATCATATTATGAATGTATTGAAGTTCACTTTGGGGCGTCAACATAGTGACATGAGATTTGATCAACATAGCGTCAATTTTGGCGTGTCTATAGCTGCCCCGCCTTGGCGTCTGCTTTGCAAGGGAGTGAGACGAAATGGAAGTGAAAGTGTAACAAACGGAATGAAGTGGAGCGAACTGATAAGTAGATTCTAAGGTGTGATGTGACACGCCTCAGACACTAAGCATTGGAAATCTTTCCAAGATTTTGAGCGAAACAACTCCGGGTGATTCCAAGAAAGTATCAATTTGCTGGATAAAGGAGATTAAACTAAACAAAAATGTGCGCATGGCACGATAAGGAGACACCATTGGAGAGCGGTTACCAGCCAATGTGGACGTGCTACAACCAAGGTGGATTTACAGAAAAATAAAGGGAATTGAGATGGAAACCCAGCAAAGGGACATTTTCAAGTAATCAGCCTGAGCGGCTTCAAAGAGAATAAAGTACTCAATTTGGAATGGAATATCTCATGTCAACTCAATCAAGAGCGAGTGACCTTCATTACAACCATAATATGAAGATTTTCAACATGAAATTCAAAGTCCTACATGATGCATGCTGGGCTAAAAGAAAAGATAAAACAAACTAAAAGATAGAAAATAACCAAGGATAATATTACTAAGCCATCTAGATTTGGTCAAGAATCCAGATCTCTGAGCTGACACTAAGCCGAAGCCCGTTTGTCCACGCATCAACTCAGAAAAGTGGAGCCATCGTCTCAGACCTTTAATGACTCAACGGCCTATCCGTGTGATCAAGACTCTCCTGGAATTATCACTGTTTTTGATGAAGGGGAACTCAAATTCCAGGTTCATCAGAACCACAAGGTCCTTGATATGCTATAATAGCGTAGATACCATATAGTAATAATGCTTACAAGAACAACATGATGTTACCTCCACATTAATTTGGACATCTCGAAACCTGCAATCTTCTGCACTTAAAAGTTCATTAGTTCTCTCAAAATTTCAATATAAATAATCCTCAATTCAAAGCATGACATGATCATAAGTGCTTAATAAGATAAAATCCTAACGAAATAATAGCACTTAAGTTCATCAAAGCATGTAAGGAAGGAAATTCATAAGCTCACAAATTCATGCCTGCACCGAACGTCGTCAAAACATGGAAGGCGCCTTATAAAGTGGGCGTCAAAATGATAAACACGCCTTTCACTGAGGCGTTAAATGCACCAAGAGTTCAAGAAGAAAACGACCCTGGAAAGGGCGTTACACAAAACACGACCTCAGTCAGGTCGTCAATTCAACAATTGACGCCCTAACAGAAGGCGTTAATTAAGCAAGAACTTCCATTTCCGATTCGCAAACTAAACCCAGTCCTAATGGTAATCAACTTGCTAACTCTGAACAGCCTCGAGACTCCCCAGACTCCTATAAAGGGAAGGCAATTCCTCAAATCAATCGAAGCAACCTTCGGAGCTCTGTTCTTCTGCTACTTCTTCTGTCTGTTCTTCTGTCTGTTCTTCTGCAGGCATCGCAAACCTCAGAGCTTCTTCTGCAAATCGAAGATGGAGAGGGCGATTAAGAGGTCCAAGTCCTCCACTCCCAGGTTGACCGATATTAACGGGCATATTAGCAGTAGAATTTCTATGAACCAGGTAGAGAAAATCCTTATGTTCTTTTCCACTTTTGTCTTAAACGTTCTTCTCTTCTGCATGCTCATTTATCCTTCTTCCTCTGCATTTGTTCTTCCTTCTTCCTTCCACAGGACTACCCGAATGTCCCAGGAGCAAGGAGATTCACAAAAATCAAGTGGCTCCCTCTCATACTCTCCAAATTTTCTTCAGATATGAGAGTGTACTTAACAAGATGGCACCTCCTGGGTCTAGTTACCCATGCCAAACATTATGACCAAATCTATCTTGACTGGGCTGCCATAGGAGCTCTAATTGAAATATGGCACCCTTCCACTCATACTTTTCTTTTCTCAACTTTTGAAGCCACAGTCCTATTAGAAGAATTGGAGATGATCTTGGGCTTAAAGAGAATGAAGCAAGGAGATGAGGAAAAGATGGCCATCATGCCAAAACCAATCTCCTCTCATGAATTATTAACAAGCTTGATATCTAGCCCAAACCTAGTGAATCAAATCAAGGCCACCAAAGGAATCAATCTTCTAAAGCTCGCCTCATGGGTGTACAAGAGAGCGGATCAAGCTAAAGAAGAAGAAGAAATGGAGCGGGTAGCAAAGGCCTTCGTGGTGTGCTTGGCAGGAGCAATCTTATTCCCATCCACGGAGGACTTTCTAGAAGAGGCCCAATTAAGCGCTATAGTGAGCTTATGGGAAGGAGATAGAGTGGGACCGGCGATTCTAGCCTATCTCTATAGCGGGCTTACCTCGGCGGCGATGGGAAGGCCCATCTATGGATGCATGCTAGCACTCTCTAGTTGGGTAGATTTTCACTTCAAGTTCGATCCATGTGATGAAGCCCAACAATCCTCAAGAATCTTCTCAAAAAGCCCACTCTCTTATATGACCGGTTCACTTGGGATAAGCAATAGAGTGACGAACCGGATTCCTCAAATCAAAAAGAGAGCAGAATGGAGAGAGCACCTCAAAGTAATGCCAAAGAATCTCTTCACTTGCGCCCCGGGAATACTCAAGACTCAAGAGCTCCGTGCAAGATCTTCTCCCGGGACGGACCTTCGTCTCATAGGCGCTTCAGAATTCGTCTTGTACAATTCATATCGGTGCCTCCTTCAACTCGGGCTTCCACGGTGAGTATTCGAGGACCCATCACACCTCCCTCCTATCAAGAGACGGGACCTTGGCAGCAATGAAGATGGAGAAGAGTGCACAACTATTCAAGCTTTGTGGAAAATCAACAAGGCCCATCAACCTGTAGAAAGCTTGAAAGAAGACAGAGATGACTGGAAATCTTATGTAATAGCTCTTAGAAAATTGAGGCCCAAAATGACTCATTAAGCATTGTAATCTTTTCCTTCCAATAAACTCAATGATATTTCCTTTATTGAGCCATCTTACTGTATTTCTGATCAACTCTTCCAACGTTCT